>CM051500.1:9413230-9548570 GCA_028031935.1 Paedocypris micromegethes
TTTTTTTTTTTTTTTTTTTTTTTGCAAATTGCTGGCCGCTAATTTGATGAGTTGATGAGAATGGCACAAGCTCCCTGTGACTCAGAAATGGAGTAAGCGGTAGACAATGAATGTATGGATGGTAAAATTATGCATTTTTCACACAAATAAATATATAATTTGTAAAAATATGAATATGGAAAAATATGAATGTCACTTTTTGAACCTTTTTTCCCCAACGTTTTACAGAAAAACACAAACTTTCCTGGAAAATGAAAATTTTGTTGGTGGAAATGTGGAAAACTATGTATAAAATATGCATAGAATTGGAGGGAAAAGTTAGTCATGAGGGTCTGCAAATAATCTATAGCAGTTTAATCAAAAACATACTGTTTACAATCCAAAATTATGGTCAGGTTGAATTGCGGAATTGCGTGTCCAAAAAAAAAAGAGAATAAAGACAGTAATGTATTGTTTAGCTGTGTTATGTACATACATGTATAGTTGACGATTCAACACCCAGCAAATCATGTTTCTTAGATGTTTGAGGTAATTCTAGAACATTGAAGTCAACTAAAGCAATACACAGGTGAAGATAATGGTTGCGTTTTAAATAAAAAAAAAAATTGTAAATTAAGTCGACATTATTTACATTGTTTTGTGAGCCAATGTGCAAAAAATAACTAAGAATCGTTTACATTCAAGGCTAAATTTGTAGACTACTCATTCATTCATTCATTCATTCATTCATTCATTCATTCAAACGACGGTGTAAACAATTTTTAAACTACTATATGAAAACCCACTGTTCCAGAATTGATAATTCACAGTCAATGCATGGTCAATTACCAGAACCAATCGCACAAAAGCAGAATCCACAAGAAAATAATGTTGAATTACTTGTCCCCCCAACATTGCCCTAAAACATCCATGTTTCTAGAAGTTACCACAAGTAGCCCGAATGGTTTTTGCTTTTATTTCTAACAAGAAGCACGTGTTCCTCTACAGACTTGCTGAGCCATCATCTGTCAGAATTTTTCCAATTATTCTGCCTCTTTTGTAATGCAAGGCATCCCCCTTCCAAAATATCAGCCCTTTCTTTTTCAAAATGTTCAGGAAAGTAAGAAACTAAAAGGGCGAAACAGAACATCCGTCAAATTGGTTTGAAGCCTTGATTTGCGTCACTCAGGCCTGCAGCTCAAACAACAACTGCATCATTTGTGACCGATAAGTTGAGATTTGTTAAACTGTTGCCAATGTAAGTAGATGAATCAGATACCGAAGTTCCTTTAATTGGTTTGTGTTGTTTGAATGCATTTGAGGAAAAAACAAGGCAAGAAAAACTAGAACTTGAAAAACCGGAGTTTTTAATAATTGATATTCACATTTCGAACAGGACAGAGAAAATTTTACCAGCAAATCAGTAACAATTCATCTACAATATCTTTACAGTCATTTTTAAACAGATGAAAAAAGTGTTTTGTCATTTTGTGCAGAAGAAAAAGCAGTGCTGTGTATTGCAGATCTATTACGAATTTAGTGACGGCTGATTTTGGCAATTGAAGATTTGGCCAAGTAAACAGAAAGAGCTGTAACAAGCTGGAGACTCCCTGAGGATGCTTGCGCATGTCGGAGACAGAGCAGGGTTCAGAAAAGCAATGTACAAATGACTCTGTGTTCCACACAGCCAGATTGTGAGCAACCAAACCACACCAAACCTTTAGGGCAAGGAACAAGTTGTGCCCAAAGTCTTCCTAATCATGTGTACAGAAGGCTTTGCCGAATTAATTCCAATGTTCAAATAATATTAACATGACATTAAATCCCATCCACGCATTCTGCTAGTTTTTATTCAAAGTGACTGACTCTGCATTACTGTGGAACTAGTTTAATGGAAGTTTTGACACATTGTCATGTACAACCCTGAACTTCAAAGGCATAAATCAACATTACAAACAGCATTTTGAATAAAACTGTACAAGTACTAAACAGCAATTAATCAAAATCAGAATCACTGTTGTTAAGAAAATGGTTAGTCCGTTTCACCCAAAAGAGGCTTGTGTAAAAAAATACAATGCACGAAACTTCAAAACCAGCACAATTTAAGCGGAAGGCTACTGTAAATGTAACTTTAAAATTCATAATTTCATACTTTGAGGCAAGTGATTTATAAAAGGATTTATCATCATTTAATGTCAAAGAATTATTACTCTTAATCTGAATTAGTCCAGCTACGTTTATCTCACCACAATAATCCAGGCCATTTGTATTCAGTACATAATTTGTAATACACCATATCCAAATTTAATACACCAAAGTACTTAATACACCATTATCATGTTTAATCATCAAAGCTGTCTGGACTACCCTTGACAAACCATTGTTAGTGTTTTTCATGCCTGTATTTGTCTGATCTTTTCAAATAGTGAATGACTCTTGCATGTCTTGGCTCAATTCCATTCATTTGGTCCTTGCGCCAAAGCAACATCCAGTGGAAATCAGGATAAGAGAGATAGAACATTTCCTTGGATTAGGGAAGAGACGCTGCACTGAAAACGAAACATAACCTAACCTCGTAATAATCAAATACAAACTGTGAACGAGAATGGCGGGAGAGCTTTTCTTTCCCTCACAAAGTTGAAAAATTCAATATCAAACTTCCAACATGAAACCAACCCAAGGTCCAGAGTGTTTTTCTTGGCCTGGCTGACATTGTGCTTCCCTTATCATTGCTGTAGCTGAAGGCGGGTAGAGGCGTAATGGGAGCAGTCTGGCGTTGAAATGCTTGACGGACACGTGGTGCCAAGTACAGAAGGAGAATATCGAAATCAATATTCAAACATAACTTTTTAAATAAACATTTGCACTCTCTCGACATTGTTGGCAATGCTCCTTTTAGAAAGTTGTCCCCATTGGGAGAACTTAATACCATGCGTTTTTGGAAAGCGGGCCGATTTATGGTGATGGCTACTGAATGGCAGGCTCTGTTTGTTTAAGGCAGAGAGAGGCCAGTGTTTCAGATAGATGTTTAAGACACTGTTTCTTCAATGGAGCGGAGCAAAGATTTCCTCACGTATCCATGTACAATCCGTCTCTGTATACACGGTGCTGTTGCGTATAAAATCAAAGACAGTAATGTCAAAAATATAAAAAAATTCAAAACAGTAATATACAAATGTATTAAAAACAAATGCACCATAAAATAAGAGTATGATACTTAAATAATGCAGAATACTTTTATCAAAATGTCGATAACTGTAGTGGGAATCATTATCAAAAACTTTTTATTTTATAATTTTGGCAGCTTTTCCAAAAACAGGACAAATAAATAAACTAATGATAAAGATATCAAATGACTTGTGCATGACTTAGACAAGTCTGTCTACTTAATATCTCTACTAAGACAACCACCAAAGTCTTGCACAGGGATGAATGAGGTTTTAAAACAAAATAAAGAATAAAAGAAGCTCGTTTGTAGCCTGCTAAGGATAATAATAGGAAAGATGAAAACGTCGTTTTGCCATAGCTAAAGATTTTTGGCAATAAAGATGCTGTCTGTGTAAATTTGTTGTTTGCTGTCCGGAGAAAAAAAATGGCCGGGCTTCTTGAGGCATTGGGATCTCATCAGTGTTGAAGTTAACATGAAAAAGAATACTATTAGATAATATTGAAATAAAACCTTGGACAGTCTGCAAGACAAATTGGTTTGTAACAACATTTTGTCTTATATTATGCAAAGAACTCAAAGAAGAACCTCCTAAAAGGTAAAGTGAGTGTACAGTAGTTGGCTGGCTAACCAACAATAGAACTCAAATTAAAGTTTCACTAATGAAATAGAAAATCGGACCACTGGACTTATTTTTCTTTTATTTTATACATGGATGTCCCTTTGCATTACAAACAATCATTAAACACACAAAATAATTATAGTGATTAAATAGAATAGAGTTTAAAGAATAATCTTTCTGTCAAACAACTTGTCAAAATTGTTTGAAAAATGTTGAACAGGGGGCCCAATAATTTTGTCATCAACTGTATATATGTAATGTCTTTTTTTTTAAGCAACAAGCTAGTATTTTCTGAAGCTAAAAACAAAACAACATAGCCATTCTAGTACGCTTTCCTTCCTAAAAGATTACTTTATCTGGGAGACAGCTGCTGTCCTCGCAGATGTGGGACAAATGTAAAGATCTGCAGTTCTTTTGGCCATTTCCCAGTGGTGGCAAAACAAAAAAGACTGGAAATTGCTTGGTATCGTGATGATAAAGAACTATTCTGGGCAGTTGATCCAGCTGCAGCGAACAGCAGTGAACAAAGCCTACACACACGCGCACACACACACATTTTTTGTAATGCGTTTATTTATTTGTTTTATTTTTGTATTTCCCCTTTTTCAAAAATTTGTTTATGTTTTTTTATGTAAAAGAAAACTAGCTAAATAAAAAAAACTCTTTTTTTAAAATAACTTCTTTTAAAAGACATGAGTTCAAGTTCAAGCTTATTTACTTATTTTCGAGACCAACGCAAAGTTGCTAAAATGAGTGCGTGGAAGGTCCGTGGATGAATACAATAAAAAATGCCATTATTTCTGTTGGTTTTATTAGCATTGTCCATTGATATTGGCATAAACAACTGAGTAAAAAAATGATCTACTTTTGTTCCACTTAAAGGGCCAAGCAGTTGCTTTTGGCTAAGTTTGCCGGTAAATCTTTGATATTTAAGTGTGTTGGCATGTCTGATTCAAATTCAGAAAAAGTATTTGTAGGGAGATACATTGCAGGTTAAAGAGGGGCTGAGAGGCGGGCTCCATCATTCTCAAACAATGTGTCACACTAACACTGTAGAGTGTGGAAATATACAACTTCTTTAAATAGCTCCTGTTTCCCTGAAAGGAACGAGAAACGGCAGAATGGATCAGTTCTGAGGTTGCAAGAGACGGGAAATGAAAGGGCAACTACTCCGCTTTTCCTGGAAGAGTAAATGTGTGTGGCCAGAAACTGGTAATGATGAGATGCTTGAAAGTAACAGTGAAAATACCAAGAAATAAAAGAGTAATATGAGTGTATGATTATTTATTTCCCATGGCAGTTGAGACACGTGCACCAAATACAGTGACTGGATAAAAGCACCTGCCACATACATTATTAATAAGCAAACTATTTGCAATAATAAATGTGTAGAGTTTTGACAGAGCTGGTAATAAACAAATGGCTTCAAGATTCTGCTTGTTTTTTCCCAACGGGTGGTTCATTCAATGTGACTGAATTTTAGGTTAAACATATTTTTCATTTATTTTTTATGATTCTGAATTTATACATTTGCATCTATCGATTTCCTAAATCCTTTTTCATTTTTGGGTGATGGTACACCAATCACAGCACCATTTTGGGCCTGAAAACAGAACCTTGCGGAGCCACCCTGTTGCCCCTGTTTTGACATTTCCTAACAATTTTGGATGAAAGTATCTAACAATGATAAAGAATTTACATTTTGAATGACAAATTACAACCCAAATGATTTGTTAAGCCATAAAAAGTTGCTGGATTTTGTTGACATTTTGTAGTCTATTTGTTGCGCGTGTCTGTGGCATTATATATATATATATTAAAAAGAAATATATTTACTCTGGGGAAAAAAGACCTGCCTCACTTTACGAGAAAATTATGACGTTGATCATTTAGAATGCCGGTTTGCTACAAACTATAAAACTGAAGCTATTAAAAGTCCAAAACATAAACTCTTTTTGAAATTTTGTTTGTCTTTAAGCGACGTGCTAAAAAGTAGGTCCAGGCATTTCACCTAATTACGGCCCAACACTGATACCTTTCCAGCCTGTGATAGCAAACACATCCTTCTCTCCTTGTCAATCCCCATTCACCCCCATCTGTAAACACTAACCATGTCATTTCTTCACCACTAGCCCTGCCAGTTGCACTAATTGTGGTGTAACTCAACCCCGGCAACGTGCTGCATTACGTCCCACCGTGTTCCCAATGGCCAATCAGTGAAGAGACACATAATGCGACGTGTGGCACTTAGCCTCTCAGTAAAAGACCTCCATTCAGCAAATAATCACGCTGCATGCAAGAGGAAAATAAGCCAAATCTGATGAGAAAACAATCCTATCGACCCACTGAGCTCCTGCTCAGTGGCAAACACTGCAGATCTCTAAAGGACAGCTGCGGTTTCACCTGGAGCCAGAAAAGTGCCAGCTAGATCACCCGGGCCTTGTATTGACACAGGCCCGACACATCCTGTTCCCTGAGCTCCACCACTGTTTTACTGTGTGTATTATGTTCACACATTCACATAATGTAAAGACACTCACTATTAACACCAACGCGGCATATGAGGCGAAACAGGTACAGTAAACAAAAGTTATAAATTGTGGCATTCAACTTGAGTATTATGATGGACTATGGTCATAATAGTATATAATATATATATACTTGTGTGTGTGTATTTATTTATTTATACTTGAGTATTATGATGGACTATGGTCATAATAGTTTATATATATATATATATATATATATATATATATATATATATATATATATACATACATATCCACTATATGTGTGTGTGGGTGTGTGTGTGTTTTTTTTTTATTTATTTATTTTTTTTGTTTAGATACTTTATAATCTCTTCTCAAAGTCTAAGTCTACATTACGCAAGGTAGGCTGATTATCATGCCATTTTTTTGCACTGATGTAGGCGCTAAGTTCTAGTACCTATCAAATATGATGTTTTATATTGAGAGGATAAAGATAAATCAGAGACGTTGATTTTGTTTAAAATAAATAAAACAAACTAAATAGAAAAGTACTGCATGGGATAAAGAATCATTGGAGGCGCAAACCTGCTAAATCAGAAAAACACAATTTCTCAAGCTATATTGGCAGTTGTGGTCCAGTGGTAGAGAGCTGGACCTGCCACCCAGTCATTGCAGGTTTAAATACTGGTCTAGTGGGTTCCATAACTGAGTTAACTTGAGCAAGACACTGACCTGCAAATGCTCCCCTGCTGCCACCGCTTAAGGTTGCCTATAGCTCTGTGTGTGTGTGTGTGTGTGTGTGTGTGTGTGTGTGTGGGTGGGTGTGCTCAATTTCATTGGATAAATGCTGTGATGCCAAATGCAGAATAAAATTTCAATACGGTCCCTAGTGGCCATATTGACAAACTCACTCACTTTCCTTTACTCAAACAAAGCAATAAACCTTTAGCCAGATTAAATCGGCCACCGAATTCTCTAGATTCTGAAAAATTAAACAGAATATTAACTAATATCTAATCACACTACAAACGTAATAGGCTAAAAACAAACGACATTGCATGAACAAAACCCCCAAAACCTTTATTTTTGTTTTCTCAATTTTGTTTTTATTACTATCTATTATTTTCTTTCTTCTTCTTATTATTATTATTATTATTGTTGTTGTTATTGTTGTTATTATTATCATTACTATTATAATACGTTCTTATTGCACGTATTACTGCACAGTATGCATCACGTTAGTTCTTGGGTTATTATTGTCACCTCCATACCACATATAATACATATATAAAAAAAAATTTTACTGTAAATGTAACATTAAAAATATCCATCACGGGAGGTAAATTATCTAAAATTTAATCAGATCATCTTCTAAAAAACAAACATTGCTAATGTATTGATGTATTGGAATTGGCATCTGCTTAGATTTTCAATAAATCGGAAAGTTAATACTTCATTTTATGTACGTCAAAGACCTCGTCTTGCCATTTCTGGCTTTCGCCGCTGGCTTATTAAAGCGAATCGTACAGTAGAAACGCTGTCTTGAGAATCGGCAGGTGTGTTTTGTAAGCTCGCAGTTTGGAAGTGTGCATGCGTCTGAGTGGATCTACGTGCGTGTGTGTTTGTTTCCAGTACATAGGTAGTGGTGGTGCGAGGATGAGGGTGGTCAGAGTCTCCTAGAAGCTGAGGGCCTCTTTGACTCAGTAGTGGCCTTGTGCTACTGGAGTCTGATAGTCTGGCACTTTTTTTCCCACCTAACTGGACAGGGAAGGCTGGAAGGCTGAGAGTGATTTCTAGATCCATAACTCCACCATGTGGCTCATGGCCATGCAAGAGGACAAGAAAAAGTACAGGGAGGTAAAGTATAGAGAGTGTCCAGAGTAAAAGACAACTACAACCTGGAGCATGAGGACTAAAACAAACTGAGGAGTAATGAATCCTTTAAGTCATTCTTGTTCATTTTGATGGAACTTGGTAGCTCTTTTTGCCCCAATATTGGCCAGGTTTCAGATCTGACACCTAATCTACTACTACCTTGCCACAACATTTTCATAAGTGCCCATTGCTGTAAAATAACACTTCCAGATGAATAGAAAAAATGCATCTATAGGAACGGTATGACACGAGCTATTACGATTCACCAATGCCGAGGCCTTTTTTCATGTATTTTTACTAGGCAAGAAAGAAATAATAAATCCGACTGTACTGTGCAATCCAGGGAACATATCCATGTGGTAAACCGGCATGAGCTGATGATGAATGAGGAAGGAATTGCTAAGCCATCACTGTAATTTGCTCCTAGCGAGGAAGCCCAACATGCAGCCACTATATTAGCCGTTCCCATTAGTGCAATGCACAGTCGGTTGTAATATCTCATATCAAAGGTGCAATGATGTCAAAACAGAGAGCTCCACAAGTCTCTTGTCAACCATCTGGTCAGTAAGTGGCTCTTCGCCCTCCGAGTGCTCTGACTATTCCAGTTGATTTATAAGTAAATAGTCTCGTTCAGGCATGAGGGAATCTGATATGAAGACGCTGATCTTTACAGCAAAAGGGAATGCGGCGTGCCTGTGGAATTATAACTAATTTGAAAAGGCTCTCAGATCACTAAAACGAACAATAAATGTGGAACCTTTAGCAGACCATTACACTTTTTAGCTTCTAGTTGCACAATTATATTCACTCAATTAGTAATGGTTTAATGGTGCAATGGTGGTTATTTCTCTGTTCTTCCGATTCATTTTTCTGGATTTATGAGCTGCTTAGTTTGTTTAATTTGTCTGCAGTTTAAGGTGATAGTGCACTGAGTAAATTAATTTGAATCAAATTTTAATCAATGAGATTTTAATTATGCTCCACAGCACCATCTAGTTGACGCATTGACGTCAGATTTATTCACTGTTGCATGAGTTGGTCAGAGAAAAACTGTTGAAAATTGTAACACAAAGTGTTATGCCCACAATTTCTGAAATTGGGAGTGACCTAAAGTGACCTAAAGACAACTGCAGTCTGCTATAAGCATCGATCGCTCGGGTGCAATACACACAACATGAAAGGCCTAAAGCTTGTCACGTTCGTGGGCTGCTAGGGACATGGACTGCATTTCCCATGAGCCTTTGTTTACGTCTTTGCGTGTGTAATCTTCGGTTTAATTTTTGCCACCTGTTTCTCATCTGTTTGTGTACAGTATTTAAGTCTTCACCTGTGCCATCGTTGTCATTACACTGTGATGTTCCGGAGTATTTTGCTGAGTATCTGTCTGTATTTCGTCATTGAAATAATGCTTTTTGTCACCCATGGTCTATGGATTTCCTGCTTTGCACCGGAGTTGTAACAGCTTCCTGGAACTGAGTGGGTTTGGGCAAACTCATGGCATTATGGTCTTTAAAGTAGTAATCTACAAAAAACACTGGAAAATGTTCAAAACTAAGTGCTTAGGGCCTTTTTTGTCAAATATGGTATTTTATTTATTGACTCACCTAATATGTATTAAATTACAAAAACACAATTTTATCTCACAGCAATGATTGAAAAAAAAAAAAATACTATTATGTTTAGTATTCTCCATTATCTGTCTGACGTTTAAATATGTTTCAGATAGCAAGGTTCTACTATATATCTACTTTGTCAATATTCAATATTCAAAGTACAGCATTAGGCCATATGCTGCATGTTTGGGTGTGTGTGTGTGTGTGTGTGTGTGTGTGTGTGTGTGTGTGTGTGTGTGTGTGTGTGTGTGTGGCGCCCTTAATGGGTCTGGCACTTAGGTTTGGCATCACAGCACTGGGCAGTGGAAACATTCTCTGACATGCTACGTGAGAAGAGACTGAGAGTCCGAGAGATTGACAGGACTAACACTATTACGCTCACAGTGTGCTTTTTGTGGCGACTTATTGGTGAAATCTTGCTTTCCATCGAGTCGGTGGAAGTATGCACAGCAACACATATATTAAGTTCAAAAATATACGTCATCCGAAAAAATCACCTGCTGGTCAAACAATTTGGATGTGTGTCTGGCCTTACAACAAAACTGACCAAGTAAGATTTAACTGTTTGCATTGCGACATATATATATATATATATATATATATATATATATATATATATATTCTATTCTGTGAAATAGAATAAGTCGCCAATACACCCACCAAAATTCAATCTCAATCAACACAATAGCATAATTTAAAATAAAGCCTATTTGACATTTTGACCTCGCCAACACCAGAAGCCTGTAACCTGTGTAAACACATTTCCGATTTTAACAGCCTCGGACAATGTTCCTACTGAATCAGCCAAGCGTTCACATCGTTTGTGAAGCTAGTAAACGCACTGCAGACCACTGTGAGCGCCTCATAATCTTTATGGCAATAATTAGAGGCAAGCAGACACAATTACTGAGCAAATAAAGGGTGCTGAATAGCCAATGGATATGAGGTGCTGACCTCATTGGTATAAAATTGGCTAATCCAGCAGGTAAACAACCACGGTGAGCGCAGAAGAGAGGAAGGCTGTGGAAGTGTGGCTTTTAACGGGGATTAGCACTCTCTAAGTCCAGAGGTGGCTGCTGATACTGACAGCTTTATGATCATGTGATCAGAGGTGCCAGTCCACAGCCAAACAACAAACTCCGATCCGTCAGAGGTGTTGCGCAACTTCTGCGGTTCCGTTCAATAAACATACAGCAGACAGAACATCAACACTTTCATTCGAACATGGTTTAATTAGCAATATAATTTACATTCAATGTTATTGTACAATGGTACAGAAATGAAATGGGGATGTGAACAACTATTAAATTATGAAAACATGTCCCAGAACTTGTAATACTTATGGTAATACTGTAGTGATTCAATAACCTACAGTAATGATATTTAAATTGTCGTTGGTTTTAGACAACTGTTCAATTTAAAGTGGCCTATTCAATATTTACTGCTTGTCTTAATATTTCAGACTCACAATACCGATGATTTGTAAAATTGATTCTATTTTAATCTCATATATTCTGATGAACTTCAATGCAAACAATATGCAATTGCAAGTTTAGTGCGATTTTGTTTCTACACAAAAGCAATTACCTTTGGCCTAGTAGAGAGTTGGGCTTGTGATCCAGAAGGTTTCAGGTTCAGTTGTAGAACCTACAAGTCACAGATTTGAAATGTCTTTTAATGAATCCAATCTGATCAGAAACTTACTAGTTTAGCCAACCAGGATTTTGAAGCCTATTCATCCAAAACCCAGGACTTGATGAACGACCCTAAGCCAAAAATGATACATTTAAAAGTGAGTTTGTGCACTAGAAGCCATGCTGAATCAATGCGATCCACGACTCCCGGGGAGCATATGAGGGTCAGCATCTCACCCAAAGAGACTTATTTGTGAAACCCACTGGACCGCAATTCAAACCTGCAACGCCTAGGTGGCAGGACAACTCCCTCACACTGGACAACAGCCAAACAAAAAATAGTCTTGAAGATTTTGTTGGTCATTATTTGACCGTTTGAAAGTAAATGTGTTTCGGTGCCTTTGAAGACGGTGACAAGGCGCATCAGTCGCCTCTTCTCTGCACTATTGGCTCAGTGTGCGGTGTCATCCAGCCGTTACAGCATAAACAGCCTCACCTGGAAACTCTGGGTTTCACTTGGGTGCGGGCAGGAGAACCAGGTTAGGCGTCAAAACTTCCACCGAGAGTGACACTGCAAAGCCAAGCGAGTGTGCTGCACACCCAAGGTGGAAAAACACCAGTGACATCACTCGCAACAGCGTGTCCGAGCCAACACTTTACCGGTGACAAGCTCTTGTTTACGGACGGCAGCTACGTGCCGCAGAAAGCACAAAGGCGGCCTTTTCCCCCTGCGCTCCACCTCGGCCCCGGAGAGAGCAATTTAGGGGTTACATGCGTCTGGGATGGAAATGTTAGGAAGCGAGGCGCCACCTCCAGAGCTGACGTCGAATGTTTATGCTCGAGACGTTAACGAGAGATTTCACCAGCTCCGTTACAGAAGGATACACACAAATAGGTGAGCGCACAAATATTTCAGCTTCGGCCTGCTCCAATCCAGTGTTTTATAAGAGGTGGTTCCCAAGTAGCATGTTCTTCATGGAAAGCAGCTGCTTTTCACAGGAGGTCAATGGAGTTCATGAGAAAGCAAGAACACATGTCAGGCAGCACCTCACACAAGGCCAGTGAGCAGCGCTGCTCCTGTATTTGTCCAATCAGTCTCTCATTACTACTGCGCCTGCCATCTGCCTTCCAGTGGAAATGTCAAATAAAAGCACAAAGAGTTCCTTGGGCAAATGTGAAGAGGGACAGAATCAAATCCTCTTCAAAGGTCCCAATGACGATTTTGTTGAGGTTGAGGTTGAACACTCTGGAGGCTGTCATGTAAATCAAAATATTCTTTAGGATATTGGTGCAGTTCTTCTAATGGATAAAAGTAAGTGGATATACACTTGATGATATTTTTTTGGACCACCATTGTTACCACTCAGAGCAGGGATGACCGACCAGTCGATCGCAAAGTCATTGTGGGTAGATCGCATGACATTGAAAAAAAAATGGCGAATAAAAAGTTTAAAAACTCTAGCAAGCTTGCGAATAAGAAAGTGGATAGAAATTAGTGGAAAAGCTGGACCAAGAAAAAAGCGATTCAACGATGTTAATCGACATATTTACACAAATCTGTAAAACTCTCTGATTTCTGATTAACGGTTGCTGTGTCAGCTGTTGTGTGTGTGCGTGCACATCGGGACAGAGTGTGTGTTTACTGCTGTTTTAAACCATACACAGACATATACAAACATACACAATAAAAGTTATTATATATTATGTATTATATAATAAAAAGTATTTCAAAATTATGTATATACAGTATATAGATATACACAAAACAACATAATAATATTGTGTTTTTATAGTATAAATTGTATAGGTAGATTTTACATACTTTATGATTTTTCTCCATGTCAAGCTTTTTTTTTAAAGATTCGTTCACGTTGACACATACATACGTTCACAATGCCACAGTACATCCTTCAGAAAATAGATCTAAAACTTTAAAGCTTTAGCAAATTCTAATTGGTGATATAACAACCATTTTTATAAAAGCAAAATGCGGTTGTTGCTTTTCCTCTCTCCTTCAATTACCTTGGACAAACCGCAGACTTGCCTGAGCTCAAAATCCCATTTCTGATTTGGGCTGACATATTGAATCAAGGTTCATTCAAGTTGGAGCATTTACAGAAAGCTATTCTAGATTGTTGTTGTTACTCTCCGCACTTTAAAAGCAGCATCATGTTCAAGCAGTTAAATCAATGCCAGACCAGTCGTTATATTTGCAAACCGCAAGATAACCTAATAAGTCGTAGATCTTTTTTTGCACAAAAACGTGTGATATAAATATATTAGGCCTTATATTTTCGGTACATATTTTTCTTCCATCTCTAAAATGGTCATCGCCCTGGGGTTTAGTTACATGAGCCACATCAAGTGATTGACACTTTTGCACTTAGCAGCAGCCTTTCTTGATCGTTGAGGAATTGCACAGGGTTTGGATTCTCTATGTTTTTCTTTTTTTTTTGTTGCAGATTGACACCACATTTGAGTTTAATAAACAAATGTCAAGAGAAAGATGATTTGGAAGAGCAGGTTTTCAAACTTTTTTATACTTACAACTGCCAAGATTTTGAAAGACAATGAGTCGCTGAAAAATATCATTCTTTAGGATGCTATTCTTCTTTGGCTCAAGATGAAAAGTAGACAGTGTTTGGAGAGATTATTATGAAGCCATGGTTCATTTCACAGAAAAACTAACATGTAGAGCCCACTTTGGAACAGATTAAATATAGAACAAGATTTTGTTTTCCTTCATGCCGGCTTTTCCTGACATATGTACATTTTTTCTCATGACCAAACATGTAGTGGAAAGAACACTCCAGTAAATTGAAAGGAAATTTTGGGTAAAATTGATGGGAAATAAAGGGTATTGTGTTGTAGGATTTCAAAATCAATAAAATGGCAGGAGTGGAACAGGTTATGAACATTTTACTTTGACACTGAGTGGTTCATTTGACAGTGTGCAAGACTGTTTGGCCATGGGTTTTAGATTAGTCATCATTTCCCAATTGGTCATTCAAAAAGAAATCCCTGACATGTACCACAGTGCGTGGTAAGGCTATTTATACGCGAAGAAAATCCATATTACTGGAAATAAAACAAGAAAATTTCACATTACTGGAACAAGCACTGAAAAATGTCTTGTTTCCTAAGATTAGCTGAAATGTGAAAATTCTTTTAAGGGCAATAGCTCTGCTGAAGGTCACAGCCATTTTTTCCATCTGATTCATCAAAAAGTACTACTGGCAATTCAATTTTTTAGCTTGGTTTTCTATGAGTTGGAATAGTGTAAACCATATCCAAGATGGCTTTAGACGACCACATACCACTTCCAAACACCTAAACCTATTAGAACTAGATACAATTATATGGGGTTTATTAGTTTTGGCCGAGAACATGCTGAGCTCTATTTCAATAGTTTATGCAAACAACATTTGTGGGCTCATGCTGGTCAGAAAATTAGTCAAACTACTATCATCAATTCATCAACGGTCTGGCTTCTTAAAAGACAAAATCCATATACTCATTAAAATACCATTACTGTATTCTTTTGGCAATGGATTATGAATTAACATGTTGCTACATTCTGTAAAGTTGCAGCTGAAACGTTTCTCCATGGCACGTAAGTTCAAAAATCGACAAAAGATGAATGAAATAAGAATACTGCAAAGTCCAGTATCAAACTTGGCACCAGAAGAAAAACAGTCTGACAGAGTATAACACATGGTGCCACATGTAACTGTTGCGCTTTTATTTGCTCATGTGGCCCACGATGATGCTGAGGACCATGTATGAGTGAAAATTAAGCAAATAAATCAGTGGATTGCACATTCCTCGAGTCATTTTCACAAATTTCATGTCAGCTGCTTTTCTCTGAGAGGCTAAAGATGTTCTGAATTCGGCCTCCGCTGCCCATGTGGTAGTGCTCACGGGTCAAGCTAAGAAGGAGGTACGCCTGAACTGTATTTGATTCCCCTCAAAACAGCTCTGATAACTTGACAAAGTTAACACAGAAAGTAAACCGATACTGAGATAAGACGGTCAAAGCGCTTTTCAAAACCAGTTTGTCTCACTGCTAAAGAAATGTGAGCGGTCATAGCTGATTGAATTAGCCAGAGTTAAACCACGGCTGCATAGCCCAGAACTCCCCTCTCTGGATGATCCCGTGTCCCTCAGTGAGGTAAACGCTGAAAACTCATTTCCAGGCCTCTGGTGCAGTGTCTTTGTTTAGCTCTTAGCGTCGCCGGTAGGCTGTTCTGGCTGTGGGGGGTAGGCTAACGCAAACCATCTGATCCACTGACAATTTACATAAAGTCAAAGCAAAAGTTGTCTTCCATCATAACCCGGCACTGTAAACCACACACGTGTGTGTCGGGTTTCCATCCTCGCAAGAGGTGGTCTGCAGCGGCCTACTTCATACTGTATATAATCTACCCAGCTTAACCTGGGTTTTGGACTACTTATCACACCAAACAATGGTCAGGGCAAACCCGCAGCTGGCCAAAAGCCCTGTGTGTAAGTGAAATTCAAGCCTGAGAAAACACTTGCATGATTATGGACAGATTTAAAATGGGGATTACAATAAGAGACGATCCAATGACTTGATAACAGTAGGTTGGTCACGTGTGGGCAAAGGCACCGTCCTTCCATGTTTGAAAAGAAAATATATGCAACACATGTGTATGGCTAACGCTAAAGGGTGTTGAAAAGAAACGCTTCCAGAACCCGTGTGCAGGAGGTAGCGCTGACAGAAGCATTTTCCAAACTTTTGTACAGCCACAAAGACCAAACAGTGGATTCCACACTCTTAAGAAATAGTGCCTGGGTGTCAGAAAATATAAAGGTGCCGAATCAGGGCTGTCAAATGCACAGCGTCTGTATAAAAACAGAAGTCAAATTTAAAATTAACCCAAGTCTTTATATTATTTTTAAAAAGTTACCCACATTGAAAAAGAGCCAATAGAATTTTCATTATTTCATATATATCAAAGGTAGGCACAAAAGATATGGGTTTCTTCGATAATTTAATAAAATCTGTAGTAATATTTATTTTTAATAAAGCTTTCCTCTGGTTTGTGACTTTAATTATAGGCTTAATTTCTAAAAAAAAAAAAAAAGTTGTTGTAATTTACAGTATATATGCATTGCAATGTAAGTTACTGTAATAAAAAAAATCAGTTTGACCAACAAATGGCAAAATTTATATTTTAACTACGGTATTTAATTTATTTTAAATTTTACATCAAAAACAAAGAATAAACAAATTATGAAATTGAAAATAAGAGGCAAAAAAAATATGTTTAAAATTCTTAAGAAAAAAAGAAAGTGAGCGAGCTTTATCGTTAAGGCCAATAGGGGCTGTTTCAAAACTGTGAAATTGGGCATTTAACCATCCAGTGAAGTTACACACACACACACACACACACACACACACACACACACACACACAGTGAAGTGAACACACAAACATGGAGCAGTGGGCAGATTTAAGCTGTAGTGTCAGGGGTGGTCAGTGTCTCAAGAACAGTTGTGAAGCCTACTACATCTGCTCGGCAGGTCCAACTCCTGACCGCTGGACCACAACTGGCTCTGTTCATATCAAACACCACAATATTTGTTGATTCACAATAAATGTAGGCAACTAACATTTTCACATTTTCTTCGTTTTCCATTTCTTTCTTCCTCAAACATCTGTTTTAATGTGAAGCAGATGTTTCATAGACAGGAAAAGACAGGAGCAACAAAGTCCTCCTTCCCGCTGTCACAACACAAGAGGAGGAAAGAGGAGGTGCGATTTAATAAACATTCGACACATTCAGGGGCCATTGCTCCCACGTTCACCTTTTGGTTTCAACACGATTAATAAAATGTTGTGCACATTAAACTCACGATTTACCAGAGGTGTAAAGAGTACCTGGAAACCATGCTTGAGCAAAAGAACTTACTTTAAAAACTACTCCATTACTTTTGTAATTATTAAATAGTACTATCTGTTTTGATGTTACTGTTCTCCTAGAGACGCTTTGACTGTGAAAAGCACGTTATAAATAAGACAAACTTGAGTTAGATCATCAGTACTAGTCGACCAATCACAAGCTACCGCTGAGTATCCACAAATATGTCTCGTTATTTGTCTCTGAAGACTTCTAGACAAAAAGAAAATAGATAAAGCAGCGAGGAAAAACTAGCAGTGGTAGAGATGAGCCAAGCAAACATGCAAGATGAAGACAGACATTTCTGTTTCTGTGACGTTTCTATGACAAAATGTCAAGAACAAGTAAACTTTCAGCTCTCCCATACTTACTTCATCGATATCGGAGACTGATTGCAAAACATATTCTGTATAAAACAAAAATCATGATTTTGTGCCGGCCAACCTTGTTCTTATGCTAAGACAGGGTTGATATAAAACGTTGCATCACAGCAATAACTTCTCGAGATGTAGTCAAAGCAAATATCCCCTCAGCACGTCTGTCAGGACTGTGGCTTGGACTGTGGTCCATGAAATAGCTGAGGCTGAAGTGTGCCTGATTTATATCTGACGGTGCACCTAAGGATCCTTCACCCTTCAACAGCCTTTTCTAGCACAGACAGGTGGTATATTTCATCCTGGGCCATATATTTCAGAACTCTGCCATCACTATAATTATGGGAGCACGTGTGTAAAGAGTGACACTAAGACTTCCAGTGCTCCCACTTTTTCCAGTGAGTTGGTCTGTACAACATCTCCTCCCCGTTTTCACAGAGTTTCCCGAACCTGGAACTCATCCCACACTACTGTACCCTCCACTGCCTGTTGTGTTCCAGAGGAACTGAGGCAAAACAAGCTGCTGAGGTGAGAACCAACATTACATGTGCCCTGGCCCTTGCCATAAAGAACGTCGGGATTACTTATACGGGCCCAGCTGGCTCTCTCATTAAGCTGCACATAAAATCCGACCCCACTCCGCACCATGTGCTTCCATAGTTGCTGTATTTGCTGTGTTTTCACCACAAGCACTGCCTCTCTCCAGACCCACAATCCCCAATATGGCAATTCAATATTTCATTTCGCTTGAATGTGAATCAGCTCACCATACGGGCAAAATTACTGAAATGCTACAAATGCTTCTACCTTTATGAGAAATATGCGATCAGGTATTCATTTTCCTCATCTAACGTTGATTAACATTGATGATAAATAAATGTCATAAAAGTTAGTCAAATTTATCACTTTAAAGTACGAAGGTTTTTTTTTTCCATCTATCTATATTTATATATTTTTTTTAATAAAAATAATGGCCCGGAAGAAAAAACAGCATGTTTGGGGTATGGAGAGTGGTAGACAGTGACCACAATTATCAAGTTCTTTCTAAAAAGAAATGTAATCATGTAGGAAAAAGATAAAAAAAGTGTGAAAGTGCGTGCGTGTGTGTATGTGTGTGTGTTTGTTCTGTATTATATACTGGATTCATTAGCTTGACCAATCAATAAATCAATCCATCAGTCTATCTGTCTGTCTGTCTGTCTGCCTGTTTGTCTGTCTGTCTGTCTATCTATCTATTTTTTGAACTCTGACCACCAACACACGCCCTGGATTAGTGGCCAACCAGTCACACTCAATGCAAACACACTCCTACTTATCGGCAATTCCTGGAGACCCAGAGGAAACACACAAGCATGTGAAGCATGCAGGCCAGGTTCTTGCTGTGCAACGATAGTGCTGCCCAGTGTGCCCACTTTCATAACATTTATTGATTCATCTTCCGCCGCTCAGTCCATTACAGGGTCGCGTCTTTTTACTTTTTCAGCGTCTTTGGGCCGAGGGAGGATACACATTCTGGAATGGTGGCCAATCAGTCGCAGAGCGGGACACACAGACAATCACATTCACACACTCACTCATACCTATGTGGTCAATTTTCCAATGCCAATTAGCCAGAAATGCATGTTTTTGGTAGAAAACCCACACAAGCACATGGAGAAACTCCACACAGATAGTCCTCGTACTCACACCTCGAGTGTCAAACGGAGCCTCTTCGCTAACTGCACCACTGTGCTGCCCACTTTTGTAATATTTTTATGAAAATACAAAAATTATGATAAATAAATTACATTTTCTGCTGAGCTATAAAGAAGCTATCCTAAAGGGAAAACATCCACCCGAGTGTATACACTTTTCCAACTAAGCATTTCCTCGTGTGCCTAATGTAACCGACCTCGGTGCTTATTTAATTGAGGGTTTCTGGGAAGTTTTTTTTCTGGAAGGTGAGCTGGGATGCTGTATCACTTGTCGAGCTGTGAAATGAATCATAATGACTTCAGAAGAGGGCGTCAGGTTGTGTCACTTCTGTCTTATTCAATTCGATCTCTTGATATGTGCAAATGCAGTCAGCTAGAAACCACAATGCAACTGTCAGCACACATTTACCTCACTGGTGTTCAGTTGGGCTTGGGCATGTTCTGAGTTTGGGTAGTTTTTGTCAGAACGACTAGTTTCATGTAGTTACTTGTTCAGGCTGGAATCGTATTCTCCATGAGATGCTCTTGGACTGTGTGATTTAGAGAGATAACTTTTTCTCATCTGTATTTGTTTTCTGAGACCATCTGTTTAAACTAGAGGGTTAGGGTCAAGAGACTTGGATACTGTACATGCGGTCTCAGGCGATGAGTGTGTGTGTGTGCGTGCGTGCGTGTGTGTGCGTCTGCATATATGAGAATCAGGGAGGTGGAAAGTGTAAAATAAGGGAGAGCAGCCACACATTTACAGCAGTTTTGATGTCTGTCTTCTTTGGAGATTGAACATTTTTGGTCTTCATGCATTTCCACTACAAGCCATTGGTGCACATCGTCAGAAGTGTAATTCAGAGTTATGTTAGCATCTGCGAAATGGTTAAATGTGGCAGATGAGATTGTTTACTGAATGTCATTATGAAAAGTTAATGACTGAATGCGTTGGAAATTCAGCATACACGGCATTGTGTTCTTTCCATTCATCTCGAAAGATTGGTCACAAAATGAAACACTGGATGATGTGCAAAAACCTGTGGTATATTTTAAGGGTCTTTAGAGTAAAACAGGAGCGATTTGATTTTTGTTGCTGGATGCCAGATGTAGAAATGAAATGTTTTAAGGTTGTTAAAACCCAGGAGCCAGTGCAGTGTTTTTATTATCATTTTATTACTATTCTATTAAAAAAAAAAAAAAACAAGATGTACATAGACTAAGATAGTTTCACATGGTGATTGTTGGTTGAATGAATCAATTGATGGATGGATGGATGGATGGATAGATAGACAGATATATACAGTAGAAGTAATCTATATAAAATATAGTTATTAAAATTCATCAAGGTTCAGTTTCTAGTTGCCCAAGGCTGCTGTTTTTTTTGTGATCTGAAGATCTAACGGTGCCAGACGAAATGAGAGTAGTGCACATACAGAGCTACTATTATAGACGATGAGATCAGTTTCAGTGTTTGGAAGAACAGAGATCACTGGACTGCAATACTGTTTAAATATAAAAGTCAAGCTGTCTTGTAAAATAAAATTCTCCTTTCACCACTGTCACCAATATGATTTTTTCGTTGGCCATGAAAGTTTGTCGGAAAGATTTGGAACAAAGTCTCATAGGTCATCAAGTTTTGGTCATTTAAACATCTGTAACTGATCATTTCCAAATATTTTTGGAAGGTGCCTCCAACTCACAGCCCTTTTAGTGTCCCAAACACAGAAATCAATGGTGCTGCCCTAATAAATTTGCATTTATGGGTAGTTTCAGTTACGTAAAATTATCCAAAAGTCTCAAAGTACAAACCTTTCTTTTAAAATGATGAGAACCTGATCCCTGCTCTGTGACACAGAAAAGGCCTCACTCTAAATCAGGTTGCTAGTGACAGTAGAATGAAGCGAGGGCAGACCTGATTATAGAGGCCTAAGCCAAAGTTACCTGATCTTTAGCACATAGTATATCTGCCATATAAAATCTTTTTATGAATCAAAGCAATATTTCATCATTCAATGGATGATACAGCATTTTATTTGTTCCCCATGTGCTACCAGTTATAAAGTAAATTAAGCCACCACATTTTGTGAGAAAATTAAAAACGAGTTAGACACTTTTTGAGTGGTGACTCTCTGGTTATAAAAAGCGCTATCACTTTTCAAAGTACAGCTTGAACAGCTCAACATGATTCTTGCTTACAATCTAAGTCAAACAAACTATACGTTCCTCTACAGCCTCAAGATTCTAAACATGGTTTTGCTGTGCCACCACAAAACGTAAAAACATCAAAATGGTACTTCGGTTCAACTAAGCCAACCAAATTATCATTGCCGCCACACATATTAGCATATCATTAGCTTGACTTTGTAACCACAGCTGTTTATTGAAATCTCAAATAAAACGCTACCTTGTTCTACAAATTAATAGCTGTCAGCAAGAGTTTAGCTCTGGATCATATCAAAACAGACTAAGGCCACCTTGTCCACATATATTTAGCATTAGCACTGAGGTACACTCAAGGTGGATCTGGGTGGCTGCTTTCATTAGTTACAATAATGCATGCACAGATTGTTTCCATATTCCTCCAAAAGTACATGGCCATGCATATTCAGTGGTCAAATGCTGTTTTAATAAACCGCACGGCCACTTTGGGAGGAAAAGAAAAGCCACAGAATTGACCTACTCCTTGCGTTAGAGTATTTTCCTAGACCTAATAATTAGTCATGTGTGGGTAATGGCTTAGCAAAATATTGCCGTCCACGTAAATGGTCATCTGTCTCATTAAAATGAATGCACAGCCGTTTGGTTGTTCGGCTCTGCGTCGTGTGAGATCCAAAAGTACAATAAAAATGCTAAATGCTAATGTATTTTTGACACGAGTAAATAAGATTACTATTGACTGTAATAATCGACTAATAAGACTAGATAATTGACTAATAAGAATTTGACTGTTTGAAAACACATAGCAAACACGTTTCATTTTGCAAAAGTCAAGCCATAGCCAATTTATTATTCAGCACGAACGTTTGGTTTGACTTTGCGCCGCATTTTCTGCTGATTCATCACATGAGAATGGAAGCAATATGGGGTCTTCTTCTCAGCTTCTTTCTATTATAACGGCTATTTCAACAAGATGCTTCCAAAAGGTTAAACACAGAGATAGACTAGATATGCCACGGTACCGAGGGTTGCTTCTGTTTTCTTTACACACACAGAACACACTAGGGTGCTCTGTGGACCGAGGCCAGAGTCAGGGCCATCATTAGACAGAAATGAGTGAAAATAAACCTGCTCGGCAGACCCTGGAGGAGCAACTCTTATTATTGCTATTAATAATACAGCTTAGGCGTAACAACCAAAGGTAGCCTCATTTTTTAAAATGATATTTACCTCCGTTTCGATGAAGGGGGGCTGCGGGGGTGACAAAATGGTTCCCACATGTGTGAATGTTAACGCTCTAGTCATTATCCATAAAGACTTGCACAAAGAGAACTTGATTAATTGACCATGTCCTCTAAGCACTGGAAAGGCCAGCGTCCAACAATGCAACTATCACGGGCTCCCGGTGTTTATTTGTGCGGCTGTGCCAGCTAGCGCAAAGATGCTTTAAGTTATGAAGTGCTTTTCGGTGGGCATTCAAGCGGCGTAACCCATTTGTTAGATGCAGAGTGGTTCAAACGAGTCTAAATCTCACCGACATTTACCTGAGACATGTTGTAATGTAGACATCTTGGCAAGTCTTGTGTCAGGCGCAAAGATGGGATTTGTTGCCAGAGTTGCACACCCAGCTCTGGACACAGTCTGCCAAAAACCAAACCCCCAAAGTCATGAAGGCAGACGCCACCACTGTGCAAGCTGGATGTTACTATTGGCTGTGATTTAGTTGTGGTTCAGAGGTTCCTTTCAAACCCGCTTGCAGTGTATGGACCGAGACTTAAAGGGAAATAAACAGACCTGCTCTGCTAAGTGTCTAACTGATCTGATAGATTTTCATAACTCCAGAAACCATTTCCAGTAACAACTGGCATTCTGCTTACAGCCTCCAATTGCACGTTTTTGAGTTATAGCTCTGCTCAGATTGATAAAGGCAACCATGGGGCGATTTTCACCGAATGCCAGACGTTTAAAACCCGAGCTTACGCCAGCAAACACGTAACACTTAGTCTAAAGCCTTTCGAGGTTACTAAACATGTTTCTCGCAATGCCTTGAGCCAATATTAGCCTTATCTCTAGACAAATAAAACTGTTCCTTTCCTCAGTCTATTAAAATTGAATTGTGATGTATTTCTGAAGTCTGTTTTTGCATTTGGCTGAGAACAAACCCACCTGTGGAAGCAAGCCTTGGACACGAGCCGTCAAAGTCAGTCTAGAGTTATCACGTGTGAGTGAAATGGACAAGCTTGAGCAAAAACTAATGGCGTCTCAGAAGTGCGCAGGTCTTGGCGGCTTTGTTTTATGGGTTCTTAAAAAATTACTACCTAGATGTATTGTAAAATATGTACATTTACTAGGCAAGTTATTGATTAATTTTTTTTATAAATATTTATTTCTTAAAAACATTTCTTAAAATGTTAGACATTTTAAAATGTACCGTTTTAACATGTGTCTGTAAATGTAATACTTTGAGATTTACATTGGCAATATGCCTACCGTGTACAAATTTGTCTTCAAAATGAACAGGGTATAATTTTGTTTTTGTTTTCTTTGTGAAGTTTTACTTTGCATATTTGTTGCTGAAGCTGTGTCCTTCTCACCAATGAAGGATTTGAAGCATTAACAAACATTTGGTCACAGTTCTAATTTTCTAACACTAAGCCACAACTGTCCACTTCAGTTTCTTGCTCCTTGTCTCTTAAAAAACGCTAAAGAGAATTTAGTGACAAATCGAAGTGAGGGTCTATTCCAATTCGAGTGAATGTGTTTCAGAGAACAGATTTTGATAATAAGAAAAGCAGATGCAAACAGATGCACTAAAGCTTTTAACCAAACGTCATTGTGACTTCATGTGTAACCAACTGTCATTAGGGCTGTTGAAGAACAACATGTTAAAAAGCACTTTCTTTCATTTTCATACGTTATTCATCTCTGTATAAGCCCAGATAATGCATCAGCTGTTGGGTGAATCAATCAGTGCTGGATTATAGAACAGGACAGTTGGCCCTTCGGCTTTCTGGGCTCTTTAGCCCCTCCAAACACATGTCCCAAAGACAGCCTGAGCGCTCTCATCTCCACCTCTGTGGTTACCCACAGGTATGCTTTAGTCATATAGCTCTTTTCTCCAACAGTTTGTCTTTCCCCTGGCTGTACGGTTAAGAAATTGTAATGCATTATTGCAAGCATTTAACGCAATTATTTTTATTAATTTATAATTTTTTTTTTCACTTTATACATTGTTTCATCCGTTTCCGGGTTGCAGGAAGATGGAGTCAACCTTAAAACCTTTGGGTAACAAAAAGAATCACCTTGAAAAACTGCACATGTTTTTAAGGCAAAGGCAGGAGAGGGTGGGCGAGAGAGAGAGAGAGAGAGAGAGAGAGAGAGAGAGAGAGAGAGAGAGAGAGATAATATAGCCTTTATTTTACTTTATTCATGAATTAATTTTAATTCTTAGTCACTTTAATGTTGAATAAGGGTTTTGGGCGCAATAGGATGTATCTTTTTACTTTTAAGGCTTTTATAAATATTTTTGAATATTTCTAATTTTCCCTTCATTTCTTTTATCTTTCCTCTCATGCAGTGCAGTGCGGATTAATGGGATTTTAAGTGGAAAAAATGAAGAAATAAAATCTGATGTGGAGCAAAAAAAATGTTTTGCAAAACTGTGTGGTTAGGCCATGAGAGCAGCTCTCACATTTAATTCTGACTGAAGTTCAGTGGCAGTTCAGGGTCTGCTATCCAAAGATCAAGTGTTAAATAAAGCGTTCAAATCTCCACCAAAATGGCACATTCTCAAGAGGAACTAATAAAATCGCTCCCTGTTTTGTGCAACAATCAACAGATTGAATGATGCATATTAGTCCAATTAGTCAAATAACTTACACGTACAGTAATTTAATCCCATAAAAGGCTTATGAGAGACGCGCTCTTCTTGCTTAATTTTACCCAAGTGTATTGCAGTAACTGGACGCATGAAACTTTCCAGGGCTTAGCATTAAATGGCGACCAACGGGAATGGTGAAATTGACAAATTCACCTGGTAAATGAATGATTGTCATTCAAGCACGATTGCAGCCATCAAATGTCTATTATATTAAACGTCTGGCCTCTGGGACATGCTTGATACTCCACACATGGAGGCTCTTTACTAGGCCGCTTTTGCAGACAAGGTAAAGAAAGTTGAGACAAATGAGAATCAGGGTTTTAGAGAGTGTTTGAGTAAGTCGCGTTCGCTTATCTCCTCTCACCCCCACACTTCCGAGCCCGGTCGGAATGAAGCAGTAGGAAGTCGCAGAGACATGGCCTCACCAGGAGCACACGGCCTAAAGCCCCTCACCAAACAGCCAGCTTCCTCTCTCTTCCCGGGAACGCCGCTTTCCATCTAGCTTACTCTGTTTTCTTAAGGAAATAATTAAAACAAGGACAGAGCTATTTCAACAAAAGCCCTGCACTCCCCTCCAGAGGAAATCATAGTGATATTTCCCCGTCTGCTTCATGCTCCATGCTTTGTTTTATGTGCTTGTAAGTCCACGGCATTTAGGGGAATTACATGCCCGGGATATGTGCCTTACGGTGAGCTAAGCCCTTTGATGAACTGTCTGGGCAGTCATTGTTCAAACAAACCTTGTTGTTTCTTCTACGTCTTGGGTTTTCCTTGTCTTTTCCGTGCTTGCGTCTCTGCCCGAGGTGTGGAAGATGTGTGGTTGATCGTGAGGTTATGTGTGGCGGGCTCACGCCATGCTGTGATGGACGCTGTGCAGGCTGTAACCTTGATGAGCTCATAGTTAGAGCCAAAGTGTTTGAAAATCTTCCTATAAACTGACATCCGTGGCTCTGGGAGACTCTCTTCTCCAGGACATCTGTGCTCGCTCCATGTGGAGGTGATAGTGAGATCTTATTCCGGACAGGCTCTTCTGTGTTGTCTCTGCTACACTTCAAAGCTCCCGGAAGGAAAGCAAATCAAGAAATAGATAGCAAGAGATGTATTATCAGGAGAAAAGATATTCTTTTTTCTTCTTTTCAAAGATTCTTGAAAAGACTTTGTCTAATATATTAAATGGAGAATATAAATATTAAAAAAAAAAAAAAAAAAAAAAAAAAAAATATATATATATATATATATATTATATATTTATTTATTTTTGTGAAAAACAAAAAACAAACATAATTCCATGTACTGTACACACACCAAAAGATCTTGACACACAAAGAAAAATGTAAAATAAAAAACGTGTAAAAAATGTATTTTATATAAAAAGTAAATAATCACTGTTATAATTAGCCTAACCTTTTAACTTACTATTTCCAGAGCGGGGTTGATTTTTGTTATGATATATTCACTGAAGAAGCGTAAATGTTGACTAAGGTCGTCTGTTATTACTTACTGAATTAAGAAAAAAGAAAGTCAATAGTTTACAAAGATGCATCTTTTTTGGCAGTGGCATCTTGTATTGATTCATACGCTCTGTGCAAATTTACAATATTTCAGGAAAAGGTTGTTTCATATCATCGGGGAGCATTGTGAAACTCTTTAACGTTTTATTGTATCGTGTCAGACATCGCATGGAGAAAGTTTAGGTCAATTGCACATGCCCGTTATCACCCTTCACACACAGCTGCAGATCAGAGGGTCTTTAATGCATCCAGCGGCCTGGCAATAAGACTCCGCTCCGTGTTCACAGCAATTGACCCATTAGGTCCAAATGTTTTTACAAACTTTTGAAACATGGCCAATTTTTTATACTGCTGGGGCTTTTAGCCAGGTTCGGGGTAGTCACGGTCAGTGCTTGCCTGTGGTCTTCATTAAACGCCCAGCGTAAAAAGTACAGTCCGGACCCTCCGGAGCAAACGATAACCACGCCTGAGCAAGAGACCACCGCCTCACGAGACCTCAGCCACGTATCGCCTCATGAACCCTGACCCCCACCCTTCTGCGGCACAGAATGCTGGGAGATTTATAGAATCAGTAAGTGTGAATCGCAGAGAGATTGTAAAAGGCAGCACTGGGGTTTTATAGAAGCCGTGGACCAGAGAAAAGGACAGGGTTCAGAGTGACACACTGTGACATACAGAGCTTTAGATTACAATACTGATCAATCACGTGTGCTGAGCTGGAAGGTTTCCTAAAAGACGCTGAAGGGATATGACTTTTATCATCTCATTTTAGGAAGGTTTGGGAATATGTTTTTTTTTTGAGGATTTATTATTTTTACTTTTAGTTCATTGGATTACCAGTTTATTAGGACAGCATCTTATTTGGGGGAAATGCTGATGTCCAAATACAATTTTTAATTAAAGAGTGCATTGTTTTTCAGATTTCTTGGTGTATTTTAAGCATAATTGCAGTACGAGTAAAACACTCAAGTTTTTAAAAATTTTCGTAAAAATATCATCGGTAAGGTATCCGTACTTTTAATTAAGTATGGTTTGTTTACAACCTCTTTACACCTCTGATTAGAACAACATTATAAAAAGTAGCACGAGTTGCTCATGTGCCCCTGTTAAAACTGCAAACAGCTCACCACGCTCGCCAAACAATTAATATTTATTGCCATTTTGTTTTGTTTCTGTTTAAAGAAAATCTTCAAACTGAGTCCTCTTATTAGATCAGGAATTCTGTAATTGTTTCAGGATTAATACAATTGTTTTGCGCTTGCTCAAAGTAATTTCCTCACCAATGGGAAGCTGAAGTAGCAGCAGTTTAAAGCCAAAACTGTGGATCTCTAGAGAAGAGAGATTTAAAGTCTAACCTCTCTAATTTTGTGTTTCTTTCTCACCCTCACCATGTCAACCACATCAGAACATTTCTCCTCCTCTTTTCTCTTTCCCCGTTTCCCTGCTCATCTCCCGGTGCGTCGGCCTGAGTGACTACAGTAATAAAAACTTGTGCTTGTGCCCTGCTGAGCCCACCACTGTCCCGGGACAGGAAATTAAAGTGAAATACGGAGTCTAAGGCCCGCTAACACTCTCTCTTGTGCCAATAAACCAACGCTAACCTGACTGTCATCTTTACAGCCTGCACAGCCATTAAGGGGAGTTTTCTGTGTTTAAGAATAAATCACAATGGCAGTGTGCGAGGTTTACCATGCAATGCGATCAGAATGAGAGGAATAATGCAGAGCAGAAAAGCGCTCAGCCGTACTACTCATAAAATATCACTGGCTCGGGTCAAACTCCCCGTCAATCAAAAAGTGCATTTTGCAAAACAGTATGGGAACGGTTACAGCCCTTTAACAGTATGAGATCATGCTTCTAATACTTATCTGGGCTGTTTTAAACTACAATCTCGTGGAGTTGTTTTGGATTTTCAGAACAAAGAAAAACACATGTCTTTTATAATGTTAGTTATGTGGATTCTTTTATTATTCTTTTATAATGTTACTCAACTGTTTTTAATGATAAAAAAAAAAAAAAAAACCAAGGTCATGCTGTTTGGCCCTAGTGATGCCTCTAATGTTTAGATTGACCTGGTTTTTTTGACTTTCAAAAAAACATTATATTTGCAAATTATATATATATATATATATATATATATATATATATATGTGTGTGGTGTGTGTGTGTGTGTGTGTGTGTGTGTGTGTGTGTGTGTATATATATATATATACTATATATAACTATTTTGTAGCAGACACTGAAATGGAAAAAAATGGTGATTTGAATGACCTATTCACCATACTTACAGTAAAACAATTTTAATTGATGCTGATACCCAGATTAATATTATTATTATTTAATGACATGAATTAAAGTCATTTAGTTATCTACGGTGCTACTTACGCCACGACTCTTTGTGACACGCTGCATCACCCGACATCATGAATTTTCATCAAACTTGGCATCTGTTATCAAATTCTGCCCGTACATTCAAAGACGCCTTGCAATGCCAAGAAAAAGCCAACCATTCAATCTTCCTATTAGACAGCGGCAATATCATCTGAAACTGATCTGTCACTGAACACAGCGCTAGAGCAAAACCGACCGAAACACTAGAACAAAACAAGTTCCTGTTAATTTGCTGCACGTTGTTTGAGCTGCTGGACTTAAGTAAATTTGACATTCCGTCACACTGAGAGACCACTTTCTATACGCTCTGAAATAAATCACATCACCTGCAGGACTAAACAGCAAATATAGTGTGTCACCGCGGCCTGTCAAAGTGCCAGTTTATCGGATCTGTGCCTCTGACCATGGCCTGGGATCAGTTTTGCAGGTAAATGGTGAGTGGCCTGTTTCCTGATGAAACAGCAAGATTCTAGTAAAGGACTCGGGCTGAAATTTTACCCCACGAGCAGGAGTTCACGACAAAACCTGGAAAACAATCGAGGCAAGCATGAAATGTCCACCAACGGCAAAAAACATCTGTCTCGTGTGTATGGCTCATGAAATCTCATCTGGATATCAAAATAAATAGATTGTAGGATTATGATCCAAATACCTGACAATACAATATATTAATAAAACATGTCATAACTAAATAATAGAAAAAAGTTTCTGATGCAGTGGGACACAAATGGACCTAAACCCAATCATAAAATCCAGATGGTAAAAACGAATGAATCATGGTTCTTCTCTCTGACTGTTAAAGCAAACAGATTGGTGTTGCAATGTTTATTAACGGACGGGTGACAAATCCATAAGGCATTGAACGTGGCTTTTCAGTTTCTTCAGTCGGTGCTGATTAAACAAATGTCATCCAATAGCGCCAATTGCTACATATAAAGCCTGTGATGACTTTACAGACTCCATAAAGACAGATTTCAGTCTATATAAGCAGCAAATCTGCATGCAATAAAGTTTGCACCCAGCAGGCAAAATGTACTGGTAATAAATGTTAATGTAAAAATGGCATGGTAATAAAAAACATAATAAATGAAAAAAAAAAATAGCATTGTGTTAATTTTATGTTAATGGGTGTCAATAACAACACTTAATTATTTAAAATGGGTTCAGGATTATCATTATTATTGTTATTATTATTATTGTTGTTGTTGTTATTATAACTATTTACTTATGTATCCATATATTTTTGATCGCTACATAAGATTGAGACACCAGAAGCGGAGGAGTTGATTTGATCCAATATACTGTATAATAATTCTAGTCCCATTTATTAATTTACTGCACTGTACATAATGTAAAACCTACATTAACCATGCTGTCGCCTCACAGCAAGGGTCAAGGTGTGTGTGTGTGTGTGTGTGTGTGTGTGTGTGTGTGTGTGTGTGTGTGTGTCTCTCTCTCTGTGATTGGTTGGTGACCAATCCAGTGAAGCTGGCTGGGAAAAAGCTGTTTTAGAAAACTGATATAATTTAGTGTAAATAACTCAAATTTAAATAACTCAAATTAAACATTCTGCTGTGAATAAAACATGACTGGAAAAGTGGAACCCATCACAGCTTGAGTAAGGAGACACCTCAACTTGGCCTATAGTATTTGAAACATTTGGCAAGTTAGCATAAAAGTTAAGATTAATGATGGACCACAATGCCCTTTGGTATTTTAGTTATTAAATGCCTTACATTAATCTTGTTTAATGTGGACATTTGATATTACAAATGCGGCCAGTGCGTAGCATGCATGACGTCTTATCATGAGGGAAACGTTCAATGTGTATGATCTAACCATTATGGCAATTGATGCAGATGTCAATAAAACCCGATATTCCTGCGGTAAGCTTATTAGGGCTAACTAGACCCTTAAAGAATTAATGACGATTTCCAGCACACCACCATAAACACAGTGTGTGTTCAACCTAAACGAACCTCACTGACCAAAACTGCGTGTTAACCGGGTGAAATAAACTACTATTGTAGCTCACAAATAATTAGCTTAAGAGCAGCATCTGGAGAAGACCTGTTGTGTTTGGCCTGGAACCTGGATGTAAAGCTGCTATGAAAAAGGATCTGATCTAATGTTTTATTGAGCACATTCCAGTAAATTGGATAATTTGTAGTGCAGAACAAGTGGTAGACAGTAACATTCAATCTACCATTTCCTTGTTCCTACGTAGACCAGAAGACCGCTGGCAGACATGTGCCCTTATGTTCAAACTGTTTGCTTCATGTTAGTCTTGGCCTGTTTGTTTCTAAAACCAGAATGAAATCCAACTTCATATTTGCTGGAAAGAGGTACTGTCATTAATTACCTTTATTTATTTAGGACAATCCTTCTTTTGAAGCTACAGTTTTGTGAGGGTATGTCTACGCAAACATGAGTGTGTGTTTACACACAAGTTGGGAATAAGCAACTAACTTTGAGAAAGAACATTTGTGGGCTTTGTATATCTTTGGTTTACAGATAAAGCTGGTGAACGTTTTGCAGAGATGTTTGGCATCTCAAGGCCAAATTGCATTGTCGTGTGTGTCCTCATGACATCATGAAAATATGACGATAGACCTCGACCTGTGATGGGTTTCCATGAGCGCTGTGTGTATCTGTTTACTTGATCATTTACATTTGGCTTAGCTCCAGACACCTTTCTCATACTAATCCAAGATTAGAGTGTAATCAGTGTAAACCGTGTGCGAGTGGTAGGGTTGTTGTAAAAAAGTCTCGAGGCTGGGCTGAAGGAAATGACTCAGTGGGTAATCAGCGCAGTTGGTTCCAGAGCAACTTTACGTCCAGATCTTTTATAGTTTACATCAGTGACAATTCTTACCTTGAATGTTTACTTTTTGTTCATGAATCACGTGATCTTTCATGTTGGCCAGAGGTGTAAAGAGTACCTGTAAACCATACTTGAGTAAAAGTATATATATTACCTTACTGAGTATACCTTACTGTAAAAATTACTTCATAGGAGACTTGAAAAGTCGTAAAGTCGAGTAAAAGTATCAATTTTCAAAAGATATTTATCATTTTACTCGTACTGATGCTCAAAAAACAAAGTAATGTGAAATAACAAGAAACTCTTTGTTTATGAGTTTAATTATTCTAATAATTTATGAAAAAAGAACAAAAAGTCAGCCGTAGTAAAACTCAATTGGGCAAAAAAGCCACTGATTCACGTGATTGAACTCATAAATAGTATTCAGTACATTCAGCATCCCAGATGGCGACATCGCCTGTCCACCCAAAATATTAACCATGGTAGAAATAATCTATTCAAATGCAGTGGAGTAAAGAGTATATGTACTCAATCAAAAATGTAGTCAATTAGAAAGTAAAAGTTGCTTAGATTTTTGAAGCTCAGTACAAAGTAGCCAAAAATACTTAAGTAAAGTTACAAAGTCCATTTGGTGCTTTGCACCACTGATTTTCGCTAAACTGTTCACAAAACTGAAACGAGATTGGCATTTTCTTAACTTGTATTGTCAACTATGGCATCTATGTTTGTCTGCAAGAGCCGTAATCACCTTTGTAATCTGAGATTTACTGCAATATCTCCGCACTGAAATTGGGTGAAATTACTGGCACTGTTACTATGAAGTGGAATATAACTGATTAAACTTAAGATCATGTGTGAGGTAATACTAAATGGTGAGCTGGGAACCGCAAACTTATTGTACGTATGATGTGTTTTGAAGTACACAAATACACACACCAACATGCACACACACACACAGACATACTATAAACAACATAATGTTTATAAGTTCACTGTTCAGAATGCTTCTCTGAACAGCTAACAGTGTTTAATGTCAATGATAATTAATCTGACCTTTTCATACTGCAAAGCATGGCAAAAAAGAGCATGTATTTTTGCAGGTAAGGCACATACTACTAATATAATTTCGAATTTAAATTGTGGGAAAACGAAGAATACAACATTTTGTCTAGACTAGCTTTCACTATTAATTAAATTTCGTAAATTACATTTGCCAAACCAGCTATAAAGCTTTTTTTTCTACTGGTTTTCTACGTTTGATGAGTCACACAGTCCACTGGAAAGTGCATTGAATTAGATTTGAGAATATTTGCCAAGTCAAATTTTACTTACGAGAATTCAACTTTGCGAGTTTCTCCCAAGGTAACACTGAGCAGAGCACTCGCTTTTTCAACACTCGACACACAATAAATATCGATGGTATATAACGCAGTCATGCATAAAAGTGAGGGAGAAAAAAACATTAATTGCGCATTGCATGTTAACCATCGTCTTTAAAGCCAACAGACCATTCAAAACCTCACCTATCCTTATTTCCTGATTTACTACCAAGTTGTCATCAAAACATTTCAATGTGGGACAATTTTAATAAATGATGCACATATTATATGAGAACCCTGGCGATTTTCATGACGCATTAGACTATCGATTGATGGATTAAACATCTTTAGACAATTCCACTTTGGATGGTTCAGAAAGGCAGTTTAAAGTTAAATAACCTGCAAGAAGTTTTCATATTTCAAAACGCCACCTTTGGGAATATCCATGGAACTAATGACCAGCATGCATCTTCACAATATACAAGCCAACCAATAAAGACTCTTTTTGGTTCCAAGAAAAAGAAGACATACATCTTTACTAGCGTATCGCTTTGTGTAGCGGTTGGTTGTGCACCACAGCTGCCTCCTGTGCTCTGCCAAAGACATACTAATTGGCTGTCTGTTGTCTCCTTGCCCCCTCCTGTTCAGAAGATCTTGGCTGGTCCTCAGCCTCGGTGGAAGCAAGCCAGAAGGGTTTCTTCAGCTGTCAGCCGCACGGCAGGTAAATGGAGTGTTTTTTTCTTTCTTTTTTAATGGGTTAGTTGGGGTTTACTGAATTTCCCTAACCCTCAAAAAAAAAAATGAAAAAAAAAAAAGATGATGATGACGGCTTCAGCAGTCCAAGAAAAACAAGTCAGGATAGAAAGGTCTGAGAAGTCCGGGCATTGAAATCTCTATTAAGTTTAGACTGTCGGGGTCAGACGATAAGATGGACACCATTGTGAAATACAAATCAAGACTCTAATAATTTCCAAAACTTAGCACATACGAATATTCCACAGGCAGTTCTTTGACCAGCCAGTGACCTCAAGACAGCAGAGGTTCCACGGTCGTGCAGGCAAACACATAACTAGACCCGCATGGCAGAACTTCCCGGACAAGATCACAGCGTGGTGCACAAGACACAACACGAACAAAGGAAATCAAGTGTGAGGAGAAAACAGAGGAAATTAGATACACCAGCGCTGAAAGATATAAAAAGACAGCAATCCGCAAAATAAAATAAAAAATGACACCGGACAAACCCAAGTTTAGTCATCAAATATATCAACCAAAAATTATTTTGAGGTGCTATATGCTCAGAAAGTCTTCAGTTTATATTGATCTAACTAATAACCAAGTTTGACATAAAAATTGGCTCTATTGTTTTCTGTGTTTCTGACGTTCAAAACTCTACTCAAATAAAAGCAACAGCAGGCTAAAACCTAATGAATAAAGCCAATGAGGCTTTCAGAAAATAGCTGAAACCATGACACAAGTCAATCATAACTACTCCATTCACAGTGGAGTAATGTTTCTGTCTAAGATGTGATTGTATAGGAAAAGGCGAATTAAACCAGAATCTGATCCTCATGATTAGAATCAAAATCAGATTATTTCTCAACCACTGTTTATTTTAGTTCACCTTTGCATTTATCACTAGAAAGAAGACCTAGAAATATAATCGACCTTTCATTACAGAGTATCCTGATCTTAGAATGATTTTCTGGGAAACAATGTCAGTATTTTTATATAATCAGGTGTTGTCTTCGCAAATGTGAGATCTTCTAAAAGCTATTGAGTTACCGGAATGATATTGGATTGTGTGGCCATGTTGTATTTGAGCAGTTGTCATGAGTCATTAATCTCTGGAACACCTGGGCTGATGCCACCACCTGTACAGTGTGCTGCCCGGGCCAGCTGTGTGGAAGGAGGATCAGAGGCTTTAGTGATGACAGGGCTGATGCTAATTGAAAGGGCTCCTCCGACATTTCCAACCGTGATGTCACAAATCCAGCATTCACATGCTCCACAGCTGCCCAGGTCAGCACATTCAGCCTTATCAGTCAGAGCTTTGAACTGCATTCTGTTGCAGCCAAGAGCGTTTTAATGAGCGGAGGACGGCGTGCACACCTTCCCGTAACACCTGGAGCAGCCTGGAAAGTGCACGTGTTTCAGTGGAGTGGGAGATTACACACTGACAGCACACAAGGCCTGACAACAGTCATTATGTTTCAGTGGGGTTATGCCCTCGTCATTGACTTCTGGATGTCAAGGTGATCAAGCCAATAGTGAACCTGATTTTCTAAGAGCCAGTAAGAAGGCACAAAGTGGCAATGTTTATTTGCATATGGCAAATTTTACCTCAGAAAACTTGTAAAAGAAAAATTATACATTATATTTTTTATAACACCTCAGTTGCGGCACCTACTGGACCTGTAACATCTGGTCTCAAGGCCAACTCCTGACCACCTCGACAACTAAAAAATAAAACTGGGTCTTTGGAAATCTAAAGGATTTCATGGATGACCTTGTACAGCAACTACGATACAGAATATCTGGCAAAGCAATTACTCCATTACATGATACCAGTCGCATTACACGTTACCAATACCAAGAATATTTTGAAATCAAGAAGTATTTCAAATGTAAAAAACAAGAAACCCTTTGTTTATGAGGTTGTATTTACAAATATTTAAATGGAATTATACACCTCGGTGATTCTTGAGGTAAAAGAAGATAAAAGAAGAAAATAGATTAAAATAAAGACCAAAAAGTGTCTCAGTCAAACTTAAATTTACAAATGTCGGGAATTAAACACCTGGTATTTTTCAAGCTGCAAATTCACTTTCATGTAAATAGCATCCAGTATCTTCAGCACCCTGCAGATGACACCTCATCCACCCCAAAAGTTAGAAGACAATGCCGACTTTGCACAAATGTGACAAGTGACAATAGTTACTCTATTGTTCATAGAGTATTCAAATCTAGTGGAGTTAAGAGTACAGATACTCTATCAAAAATGTAGTCAAGTAGAGAGTAAATATTGCTTGTGTTTTATAATTCTCAGGACAAGTACAACGTAGCCAAAAAATACTTTACGTTACAAAGTCTATTTACTTTGAAGTTTGAAGTTAGATTTCCATGACAAACGGATGTAGACGTGGCAGTGTCCACCTAATTGTCCAGCCTGGTGCTCAGGACAGAAACTGACCGGACTACAATAAAAAACTAAAACATCTTTAGACAACATGAAGTGTGAGTTTTACAGCCCCAACCTCATAAATAGAAAAATAACTGTCAGTATACAACCAATCTTGGACATGAGGACAATGAATTGACACATACATGTTTCATGTACTCAGGAATAATACACAGGAATGGTTTGCAGCAATAGATTAAAGCAGCGCATACTTTGACATCCCTTTCCTTCCTTGACAAAAACAGTTTAAACGTGTTGTGTATGAAGCCAGAATGTATCGTTTCAACGTTCCTTCAACTTTGGAACTTCACAATAATATCAGAGAGCAACTATTTTCTTGGAAACTGCAAGGCAAAATTGAAAATAAATTCTCCCTCAAGTATGAAACTGGCGGCTGCTAGCATAGACATTAGTAAATCGTTTTTTGGGTTTTTTTTTTCTGACAAAATTGATAAGAATTATGATTGGTTCAAAGACCCAACTTCTGCATCTGTTAGCAAATATCATTTTGGTGAAAATATACTCGTCTAGATCACCAGATTTGCATGATGCTACCTCTCAACAGATTGTGTACTAGCTACCTCACAGTTTTACACATCTCTGTTCTTCGCATTCTTCCACACTTCCTCGTGGGTCTGGTAAAGGATTATGGGATACGGTGAGCTGGAGCCATCTGGGGCTTGTCCAGCGAAGCGGTCCACCCACACAGCCAGCGTCCCAAGAGCCAGACTCACAGCCTGAGAGATTGCACTCCTCCGCTTATTTTGTCTGACTTTCATAAACAAGTCCAGGGGTCAAATAATCTCTCTGTATATCTGTCTGCGACTCAAGCTGACTGCTTTTAATATTTAGACAGGCAGTAATGTTCCTTATAGTGATCTGCCTACACCGTTAGCCTTTAAAATCCCTTGTGGATCTGCCAAGTTACTGTGTGGGCCAACGTTTGGCTACCCTCAAAACAGTTTAATCATGTTTGCCTGCAGATCTGGCCTGTATTGGATGACTTTGGTGTTTATTTTAAGTCCCATATCAGGCGCTAACAACCCATTTGTTTATGTCATTGTCCCAAAGGGCGTGTGATGACATCACAATACAGTGTCATGGTGTTTTGATAACCCCTGCTCTCCAGTCAGCATCAGAAACCTGGACCACGAGGATGTTGCAAAAAAGCCATTAATGGTATTAAAGCCAGTGAACGTTGCTAATTGATACCTGATGCGGATTTAAAAGTGTTTTACTTGTACACTTCACAGTATCTTAAACTGTTTTTCAGCAAACAAGGTTCTTCTTTTCACAAGACTTCTGTGCCTCATAAATTCAGACAGATTTACGATGACGAATCATTTATGAGGAATTATACGCATACGAGACATGTTTAATGATCAAAATGAGAAGACATCGTTTTCAAGTCTTCTGTGTAAATTAAACGTGTGAAGGCGAACACTGTCGGATTCCAAATATAAAGATTGTGTTTCGGTGTAGAAGTGAGAAACAGCATCTGTGATAATGTTAAGTGAGAGTCTGATCTGAATTCTAAATTGGCAAATTACACAAGCACAACTGGTCATCAACATACATTGAACGTGTTGTGTACATAAGAAGCAGGCGTGTGAATGTGTCTAGCCATGATGTCATGAAACAAATCACAAAACACTCACAAAGTGTCAACTGTTCAGTCAAAGTGTAAGTAAAATACAGAGTTTTATAAGATTAAACAAACATTACTAATCCTTACAAAATCATAATCAAACATACACCAACCTATACAGCTTTGTGCAATCAACGAGCTGCCTGTGTGCGCGTGCTTGTGTGTGTGTGTGTGTGTGTGGTTATATGAATCAGTCTGGAGGCGTTCGGTCTGTAATTACAGGTTAAACACCTTCATACAGCCAAATACTGAGAGAGGCGGAGCACATATGGTGTCAATACGTTTTAATGACGCTTTCTAATTTACCCTTTCCTGCTCTGGACGTCCTAACACACACTTACTCTAAAAGACATATAACATTGTCAGAGCTCAGATTTGTCTCTCCTGTAGAGCTACAGTGCCCTCTATGGCTTCCCAAAGAATATAAAAGAAGCATGCTTCCATTAATAATTTCCATTAAAAGAATGCTATAAACTCATATTCAATACTCTTTTTATTATATATGTAGATTATCAAAATAAATACTTGTATTAATACAATTTATGTTTAATAAAAACATTATATTAATTTAATTATTTTTACTTGGAATTTAAAATTCAAATAAAAAAACATACCTCACTTTATTTTTGCAATGATAGTGTGAATGTATATTATTGTATTTATATTATTAATAATAACAACAATAATAATTATTAATAATACTAATAATAAGAAAATGATGGAATTGCATCTATAAGACATAATAAAATAATGCTAGAATAGTTTTATTATTTGAAGCAGTTCAAAATAGTGCTGTGTCCAAAGCAGAAGGATATCTTGTACCTGTACCCATTTTAGTGAGATATATTTTATCTTAAAGAAACATTCACTTAGGTTCTAATACTAGTGATTAATACTAGTGATAAAAGTACATGAAAAAAACGCATTTATTTGAAGAATCCTTTACCAGACTTAGATATCAGTCAAAACAAAAGCTTCTCGAGACAATCTTGTGAGCCAATAATCACAGACATGGCAAACTCATCACTTTCGAGACTTTTACAGACTGCTAAGTTTCCAGCCTGCAGACATCCAAAGCCCATCATGTCGCATATGTGTGACCTGCTCTGAATCTATACGACACACCTTTGTTTCTATTAAAACTTGAGACTGACGCTACTTGCAGCAGGGTGTAATGATGACTTGATTTCCTCTGTTGGGCCTGTGGTTCAAACAATGAGACGAGACCTAAAAGCGTAAATTCTCATAAGGAAAATGATTCCAACTTTAAATAAAATGGCTTATGTTTTCAGTAAAAATAGTCCACATAGCTTCATCTGTGTTTGTTATAATAATAAAAATAATAATGATAATTTGAAATAAAAAAAAAACTTGATATAGAAGTGGCATCTTTTTTAAATAATTTTTTTAATTAAAACGCATTTCGGAATGTCTACCTGTTTTGGACATCTTTACTGAGTCCTTTTCTGAACATGGTAGGCAGCAAAATAACCTAAGCAGTGAACATTCAAGTCAGGGAAATGAAAAACACCCGGGCTCCACCCGGAATGATATAGCATTTAACCACATAATTTAATACTTGTATTTGGTTGCATTTCCCATTAAAAGGGTAAAACCACATAAAACTACATAGAACATGCCTAGATTATATTATATCCACTTGAGTATAGCATTATGAAGCTTTTATTGGGTTTCAGACTAAGTAAAAATGGAAAATGAGGGGTAAAAGCCGTAATGTTACGTCTCATTAGTAGTGAATTTCTGCAGGTTGCAGTCTGGGCCATTTTGAGGGCAGCAAGTTTTTCATGGCAAAGAAATAAGAGCTGTGGTAGCTAGAATCTCAAATAATTTAGGGACGGAGATCTGCAACAGAAATGCCGCACTGCATGTCGTCTATTTGTGCTGTCATTCAGGGCGAGGTGTCCCATTGTCTTTGGTTTTGCCATGAAGTACTATGTGCAGAACGTTTCAGAATTGAATTCACTTGTTTGTTTTCTTGAACTTCCCTGTCAGGTTTGAATTGACCTGTTGAAAGCATACGTATGTTTGCTTGGTTCTACTTTCGTTAGTTCCACTCCAGCGTGAACATTCGGTCTGGACAATTGAAGAAACACTGGCAAAGGATGAAACAAACTACACCCTTAAAAAAACTGAGCAAACATGTGTCATACACTCTGTAAAAGAATATGTTAAACTTGAGTTGTATTTTACTGCCCCCTCAAATGCCGGCGACATTTACATCTCATTGCTGCATTTGAAGCTCTAAACTTTTATTTTATCTTATTGCGAATGGCATTGAAAATCCCAATAGTATTTTACTGAATTTAGACTTGGTTTGATCAAGAAGTGTTTCCTTTTGGTCCATGTTAAGGTTCTCTACGCTATAAGACATATTCAAATATGGAGTTCAGCAAGGCTCAGTTCTAGGCCCAGTGCAGGTCTTCCTCTATAAACTCTGATAGTTCTTAGTTACACCTCTGTTCTTTAAATGTTCTAACACTTCTACATAATAAAAATCCCAACATTTGAATGATAATTTGTTTTACCAGGCAGCAGGAGAAAAGAGTGAGCCCTTTTGTCAACAAGATATTGAAGACGGCATCCAAGACTTCAAGTTCAGAGGACCGTTTCATGGTTGACTGCAAATGATGTTTTCAAAACCTCCCCGCAATAAATGCACTGTCATGTTGTAAATATCAGAAAAAGAATTTCCTCATCTAACTTATTATGTTCTTTTGATCAAAAATAGAATAAAACGTAAATCTGCATCTGCAATTTTAAATTCAAAATTTGATCTTAACCGTGTGCTTGTGCAGACGGTGTTCAGAACATCTTTATTTTCTCTCTGAAGAGTTGAACAAAGAAAAAACAATGATGGAATGTCTGGCCAGAGCTGTGTGCCAAGGATAACTGTAGCAGATGTCGGAGAAGGAATCTCACTCCTTCTGCCAGGCTCATGGGAATTTGTTACCAAGTGGAGAAGCCATCCGATCTGAAAGCAAAAGCACAGCAGAGGATCAGACCAGGTGGTGAAAGCTTTTGTCTGAAAGCAGCTGGTGCTTAGGGCTACTCCTTTGGTACTGCAACAGTTTTAAAGCTGTTGTTTTTGAGGGGTTTAGTCATTTGAATGACCAGGCCATCAGAAGGTTTGATAGGAAGTGGCTACCAGTGCCACAGTAAAAGTGCTATGGAAACACTGCAGTCGTGACCCAACAGAAGGCCATTCTGTGCGATGTTAACAAGTAAAGTGAGTGAGATTGACAATATGGCAAACCATATCGAAATTGGTGCTCTGCTTTTGACCTATCCAAGGGAAGTGCACTTACACATATCTGTGCTAATGGGGAAAAAATTGAGGGTTTTCAAGAGATTGTTTGTTTTGTGTGACTTCAAGATGTTTATAAATGTTTAGAAAACAGGATTAAAAATATCTGAATAAAAGACCACCTTGATCTTTACTATCATAATTTGCTACATTTAAGTAAAAAAGTGAATGAAAGAAACAGTAAGCAAGAACGCTACAAAAAATTTGACCTTGGTTCACTATTATTATTAATATATTATTTCTTTTGTAATAAGGTACACTGAATACACTGAATTCTACACTTTTTTTCTTTTTTCTTTTGTAAGAAATGTCTGTATTTCACAAGCAGCCTTGTGATGTATTTAACGTCATCTGCAAATTGATTTTCACATGGTAAGGAACTATTCTTCCTTGGCATTAGCTAAATGTTCAGAGGCTTTGGGCCTTACCTCATGGATCCCATGCTGCTTCTCTAAACATTCCATCTTTTGTGAGAAAAAGGCTGAGAGGAACAACAGCAACATTGGGTTCAGGAGAAACATGGCAGTTTTTAAATACGATTTATTCACTCTAACTCTTAGAGCACATTGTTGGCTCTAACATCGTCTATATGTCTGGCCACAACAGGTTTTATGAAAAATGCCACAGCAACTAAACAATCATATTGCTATGGCGAGGATTTTCAATAAAGTGTGGTGTAATTGTGAGTTTTTCTACATTCTAAGCCATTAAAGCAGCATTATGTGAGAAGCAAGTGTCACAAGTGTAAAATCTCGCCATCTTGTTTCAGGAAATGGAATAGCATGGGACAGCTCCTCTTCGGCAACTTCAGCTTCGGGGCAAACACTAAAAACACTAGTTTTTTAAACCTGAGCTAGAGATGTGACTCCTTTTAAGGTGTGACTCTTCAAACAAAAGTGAGCTTTTAAAAACATGTCCATGTATGATTCACGTATACTATTGTGCCTAATAAAGGACTCATGTGAACCCATCCAACCATGGACTCAATGGTGATCCTAAATCTCAATAGATTAACAGGGAATAACAAGTAAAAAAAAAATACTAAGATTTTCACACCCAATGAGGTAGCCAGTGTTACGCCTTACTAATTTTTACAATCTGGTTTATGAGACTGGCCAAAGGGTGCACACATGCTTAGGTATCCGTGCAAACAGGTATCTCACGAGTCCTTTGTGGTAAGGGCGCCATTCAACAGGAATGAAATGTTACATTTGAGACAAATTGGAGACTGTGAGACTTTAGGATGTGCTACAATAATATAATTCCCTCTACTCCACTTCCTAAGCCTCATATAAGATGACTCTGGTGGCCTATTACCACCTGCATCTGAAAATTTGGCATTTTTCTATCCCAAAAGAGAACTGGCTGTTTACAACAAAGAAAAAGACTAAATATAAATAATCTCCTATCATATTTGCTATCCTGTTGTTTTTGATTTAAGAAAAAAAGATGATCCCCCCTCTACTCCTTGAAACAGTGGTTTGGATTTGGTTTGATGGGAGGGCGATCGCTTTCACAGTGTCTCAGTGGTCCCCACTGCTCCAACCCCACCTTCACAAAAGTCATCCACACTGGGGTGATTTATCATTTTGAGTTATGCTCTGGCTGAAGCAAACGGCTATAGTGAGTGTAGAAAATAAGGCAAGGAAGTTGTGGGTGTGGGACATTGTGAAACTGTTCAGATTCAGGGCCATTTGGGTTTAAATCACAGCCCATGGTGAGGTCGTGCTTTGCAGTGTAGGGAAGGGATGATTTGGCATGGTTTCCAGGTTTGACATCTCCTGCAGCGGGAGCACAGAATTACAAAAACAGCTTAGCTGGACACAAAGTAGCCATGTAAATGCTAGATTAAATCAGATTTATGCTTTTCAGTACATAACCAGTACATCTGTCTCACTCAGCCACACTAGTACTATTTTCTTGATGCTTTCAGTAGGTATAAGCCTCTGTCTGTAAAGTTAATGGTCCAGAGTCTACTCTGGTAGTGGTTCCTCCTTTTTTTCTTTTTCATCATTTCAACTTTTCCCAAGCTTGATTCCCCCTCCCTCTTGAATTTCTACATCGAAATGATGAACAAATGTTATAATACAAGGATTTCTAAACATAAGCCCACACCTCTTCTTAAGAATCCAATTTTGGTATTTTTGATATTTTTTTTTTTCTTTTACCTTTCAATCTTTTAATTATCTCAATTGACAGTGCTGTTTCTGGAAAAAAAAAAAAAAAAGTCAGATAACGTTAACTCTTAATTGTCTTTGTGAATTTCAATGTATAATTAAAATGAAAAGGTCAAAGTCAAATACGAAACGAGACATGAGACATGTGGAGGCATCTGACTTTCTCTCTCTACACGAAAGCTTTTATCCTGTAGACAGTGTCATTCAATGGCTTGTTCTCATAATCATACAGTAAGTAGTAATTCTGCTAGTCAAATTTTAGACTTGTAGAAGAACATGTCTACATATTTTAGACATTTAGAATTTAGATTTTCCTCTAGTTGGTTACAACTGTTTGATATTATCTGTGACAAAAAAAGGAAAGCCCTACTGAACCATGCCACATTCACTCCAACCAAGTTTCGGTGAGGAGCTCAGCCAATTGTTCCCTGTCTGAGTTCTGCTTCTATTTATTGAGTGAGATGTCAGTCAAGGTCAAACCCAAAACCGAGGCATTGTGACCGCTGTAACAATCCCACCTGTGGATTATAACATTGTTAAAAAGAATATAGGAGTTAACACTGACAACGATCTCCATTTACACACTGGTTAAAGCGATCGACTGACTCTGTATGAAACAGATTTTCTTCTAAGAAGTAACTGCTATAATGTCAAATTAATTATCAGGTTGAGAAAAAAAAAGACATCCATTCAGATCAACTGAACACAAATATAATGTACAGACGGCATTAGTCATCTGGAGTGGCTTGACTTTTTAGAAGTGTCACGTTTATCCGAACAGCCTCTTAAGGGAGTGATGGATGGCTTATTCTCAGCAGGCTCTTCAGAAGAGTTTCTCTGATTACATAATTGGCTCACAACACCGCAGGGAGAACGCTCTGTTTGATACTTCATGTCTTTGGTGGGTTTTTGGGACTGGAGCAGTCTAGAAGTCTACAAGCAAATGCGCCACTGTCCATATAGAGGGTTTTATGTTTAGTTTGTCTTGGCTGCAGGATGCATATCATTCTGACGACATTCTGCAGACACATCCAGCTTTTTGTTTTAGCTCCATCCATCTCGCTCTCCTTCTCCCTCTCAACCCTCAAAGAAAGAAAGAAGAGAGTTATGTCCCTCCCTGTGTTCTCACTCACTCAATCCTGGCTCGGGAACCTTGTGGGGTGGTAGTGGGGGGCTTGTTGCATCTCCTAGCATCAGTTTTCTGGCAGTCTTGCGGACCTCCTGACCCCCTGTTTGCTTCCCGGCCCCATCTAGTGATGAGTGATGGGTAATAAAAAGGTCCTCTCTTGCCCTGGAGTGTGTTAAACATCTCAGTGGCAGCGCAGGAGCGTTTTCTCACTGTCTGGTTATCCACACACATTTTATACCCTGGATCTTGTGGACAAACGAGGAAGAAGTTGGGTCATAAAGTTGAGAGTGATGTCATTGGCATTACAGGTAACAACAGAATATGGGCCAATAGAGAACACAATGATCTTTTAGGATCAAGGAAATGTAATTATGCTGTAACTTACAACATTATAATCATTTAAGTGTCCATATTTCAAATACAGCATGTGGAAATGTAAAATATGTTTTTAACTGTAATCCTGGATTTGTCTTGTCAACGTTGTACGTTTTCATTTCATATATTGGTCTTGATGCGCTGAAGGCAGATTGAAGTAAACGTTAAATTTAATATTTTTAATCAAAAAAGTAAAAGAAATTTTCAAACTGTATAAATTATATGTATGGATTTATTTACTGGATAAAAGAAAAGAATATAGTGTGCTGGCTTGTCTTAACCTCCATGTTTAAGAGTACAATAAAATGAAGGATTGTGTTTTGTTTGGAAAAAAAACACACTCAATAAAACAAAGTCAACTAATTTTGTAGATGTCAAGAAAAGTTCAGAATTGGGTTTTTGTTTGTCTTGCCGTCCATTTTGCTTCTGATGTGTTTTGCTAACATTAGAACATGCAGGCTGGTATTGTGCTAGTTTTGGCCAGTGAAGAGGCCAATATTTCAGTGCTTTTAAAGCTTCTGCTTCCGTCCTTGGATGAAGTATTACAACTACTGTTTGTTATTGAGCCAAGAAATCACAGGTAACAGGGGCCATTCACCCTAGACCTGAAGGAGGCGTTCTGCACTTCACGGAGAATTGACTTTATATTGAGTCTCATAAAACACTGCAAGCTTCTCGAAGACGTCACTATAGCAGCAAGTAAATAAATGTGTTTTCCCCCATCATCCTCTGGAGGACAAGCTGGGATGGTGACTGTACAGCCAGCATCTCTTTTGGCCAAGAATCATCGGCATGTTTGGGAAAAATACTCCACAGAGGGTTTTGGGTCATTAATAAAGTCTAATTGCAGCTAAGCTAGCTGTTATCGGCTTCTCCTTAAACAAGCAATTTGGTCTGAAATTCGAGATTCTGCTCTCATTTATGCTGTGTTGGTCAGTTCAGCGTTTGTATAAACACTTTATAAATCCTTCATACTAAGTCGTGCAAGCCTGCGGCCGGCCTCCATTGCCTGGAGCTTTTTCTTCATGCTTATTTTAAAATGAGGCCATCTCAGATGTTTCATGTAGTTTATTGAGGAACCACAATCCATCGACAAAAAAAAGTCCTGGATTGCAACTTATTGAGTTATTGCCTTTGTCTACGCTAAGCAAAATATGCATGTTTCATTTCTCAAGAGCTGAGAGTCTGAGAGACGGCCTGCCACGCTGGATATTGGGGCTTCGTTAAACGGGAAATTACAAATCCACCTTTCAGACAACCACATCTTACCTGTAGATAGCCTGCCTGGAGAAGATCAATCCAGACCCGACGTGAAGAAATTCTGTCCAGTGTGAGAGTGTGATTCAGTCCATTAAATCATTCATACCATTGCAAAATCTACCTAAATTTCTTAAAATCACTCTCTAAAATGTGCTGGGACATGCCATTACTTATCCACAGCCCAATTCTCAATTCAGTGGGAGTTTGATGAGGATCCAAGAGAACACAACATATGGCATATAAACTACAGTCCATTCGACAAGGGACCCATCAGAAAATCAGTGCTGCGTCGGGGCCTTAACCATGCAAGGAGATGAAAAATGAAGTTTTATAGTCTATATCTTCCATATGAGGGCCACAACCTCTCCACCTTTGAGGCATGATAGACGATTGTAGATGGAGGATGCGGTAGGAAAGATGGTTTGAACAGCCATTGGTCAACAGCTGCTGATGTCATTAGAATAAAGCATTTATCCAAACACTGACCGCTGGTCGGATTTGTGCTCTGAAGCTTTTCAAACAACGGGTCAAGCATCTGCCCACAAGCTCATCCTCACCCATCTCCATCTGCAGACTGATAATTCTCCTTTGAATTATGCTTTATTTTGTTTATGCCTTTTTCCGTTACGGCAAAATCATAAACTTATATAGTAGTCTTTAATACCTCCATTACGATAGGCAAGATTCCAGATCTCGGTTAGAAACCAGCCACGCACCAATGAGACGAGACGAAGTGTAAACTTTTGACCACACTGTTAAAGCACCATTTACTTAGGGGAATGAGATCTCAGATTGTTTGCAACTGCTGAACTTTCACTGTACTACTACACACCAGATGAGTGCCTTAACAAGTGACAATCATTTAAACCAAGGTCACTCCAAAGACCTTCATTATGGAAGACATAATCTCTCATTAGACCTGACAAACGGGTAGAGACTTCCCTCTGTACGTTTATGCAGTACTTAATCCATGACACCATGCCCACCGTGTTGTGGTTGTTGGCATCCTCCCTGCCGTATAGCTGACAGTGCCCACTACTCCCTACTACTCCCAGTGTCCCCCGACTCAACAGGCTTCAAGCCCTTCTATTCCAGAAACACAATGATCTTTCCAACTGTTGATGCCTCTCCTCAGTGTAATATTGCCTCAATGTAACAAAATAATGTGATTAAAATTTGCAAAAACGTATCAGAAATATCATCCAAGCTTCAATCATTTCCTAGATGATGTAGTGTCTCAAATAGTGAAGGTGAGGAGACTGTTACAAGGCCTGGGAGTAAGAAGCAGACGAACAATAAATGTTTTGGCTGCAGTTTGTCTTCAGTTTTTGGCCCGATGATGCTGCAATTGACACACACACACACACACACACACACACACACACACAAACACACGCACACAAAGCTGCCCACCACATAATCATTAAAACCTTTCGTTGGCTTAAATGACTTGGTTAGATCTCTGACTGTTTTCACAGGGACATCACTGCAGGACTCTTGTTTCATATCGTGCCTGCCAGCTGACTCATGAAAATACACAGCGACGCAGCCTAGTCTCTCGTTGCATTTAGCACTTACTCTAACCGCTAATTCCATTGTTGTTTTAGCTCAACTCTGAGGAAAATGAAGGAGAAGCTGTCCATGTCCTTTTGTGTTTCACCATGCATGCTTTTTTTAATTAAATGAGAAAAGACATATAAATGCTTAATCCTACATTAATCTGGATTGGCTGATCATCAAATATTATGTTTTATATAAAATTAGTGTGGGACCACAATTGTGTGTTAATATTGGCGTAATAAGGATAAATTCTGAATATTAAGAGCCAAATCTCCAAATCAATGAAAACAACTGACTGTAATTACTATAAGAAGTCTAAGATATCGCTATAACAAAAAAACCCGCTTTCTTTAGAGTACGTACAAATGAGTAAAACAAATTGTCTCGGACCACTCAAACTGGCACGATACCTCACCCCGGTGTCATGATCTGGTGGCACTGACCAAACACTGAACGACTTTTGGGAAAACTTCTGCTCAATATACAGAAACACAGACAGCTTGAAAATAGATGAGTGGGGGGATGAAGAAAAGACAATTTGAAAAAAAAAAATGTCTGAGACAGACAGATGGCCCTTGAAGGGAAATAGAAGGTCCAAGTTCGCCCACTGAAGTGTTGCTTATGTAATACCACACTCATTCTTACGTGCCAAAGCTTTTTAGCATGTTCTTGTAGACTTGGCAGATCTAAAGTACAGCTTTCAAAGTGATATTTAAAAGAAGTTCTCATATATGGCCTGCCCAAAAAAGGCAGAACTGCTGCTTTCATTGTAGTCACGCTTGGGATGTTTATACACATGTACTGTACACAATAATTATTCATACATTATTCATATAACTAAACATAAACAAGCTAATACGCATAATTTATATAAAAATACAAAGAAACATAATTGGTAAAATCAAGGATGACTAACAGACAATCTGAAAGGTGGATGGATGGATGGATGGATAGATAGATAGAAATAATAAATATAAACACATGAAAGACAGTTTTATGTGTACCGAACCGAAGGATCCATCTCTTCCTCCGGATATCCCGTGAGGAAGAACCTTGGTATGGACACTGACCACACAACTGGCAGACGTCACAAAACTCCACCACCCACCATGCTTACGATGGCAAGGACCCAATGCCCATCTGTCAGCATTGCCCACTACTGTTTGATTACAGTGTGCCGCATCTATCAGTCATCACGCGCTGCAAAACACATGTGTATATATGTGTTTGGAGGCAGACGGGGCAGAGGGGAAGTATCAGGTGTGGGTTTCTCTGTCAGTGTGCAGCTCAGAGGGTCAGTGGTCATCTGGTGATGAAAGCTGGGCGGTGGGGTGCAGTGGTTACAGCTTAGAGAATGAAGCAGATGTTGGAAAACAAAAGTTTGAAGTCTTCCTGTTTCTGAATTACACTTGCTTGCTTGTTAACTCAGTAATTATCACACATAAACAAAAACAGCTAGTTCCACCATACAATATGGTGGCTTAAATTAAAATGCATATAAAACATTACAAACGAGCAAATAAAATTATCAGAGACTTATAACACAATTTTTAATTCCAGTAAAACAAAATCTACTTTGAAGAGTCACATCACTGGAGTTTACAACTGATGCTTTGATGAGCAAATTATGCAATTTTCTAGATATTTGTGCATGCAGATGATAATACCCAATACTGTATTTCGAACTGTAAAAATACTGTAAAAAATGCAGTTTTATTTTTCAGTTTTATTTTATTTTCTGCATTAAAAGCTTTGTCCGGTTTGTCCCAGAAACTCAGTTGTCATCACTATACCAGCAGAGCAGAAACACGTATTCATAATTAAATTGAGACATTTTCCACAACCTTTTACTAAATTGTTGATGCTTAAGAAGTCTATAATTTAGGGCTTTAGCTATAGCAAAAAAAAAAAAAAAAAAACTATTTTTCCTATTTTTATGATCTTTCTTAATTTTATATTATCTTCACTTCTTCACTCAAAAATCAGTTTTACTTTGTAAAAATAAGAGTAAGAATTATAAAAGAGCAATGAAAAGATATTGAAAAGAGGTCCATTATAGACTCTTAATTCTAATGAAATTCCCCATTTTTTTTATTTGATAGAGAGGTAGGTTTATGATCACCATTCATCCATTTTATGATCACTATGAGCAAATGCAACGCTGAATGCAAAGTCCCAAAGAAATAATAGTTATATTATTATATTATAAATATAATGTTATATATTATAATGTCTGAAATGGAATTGAAAAGATGGATAAGACAAATGCAATTTTATAAAATTCCTAGTGGATTGACAAAACAAATGGATAGAAAGACATACAGAAAGACAGACAGTGAGACACACAAGTGAAAACTAAACAGTTAAGAAACTTGAGGTTGTTTCAAGAAAAAGAAAAATCCTGTCAGAAAGTGAACATTTGGCATTACATGGGTTATGAAGTTTTCAGGAAAGAGGAATGTGCTTTAGAGATCGAAGCACATTCAACAGCCAAGAATAGCACGGAACATTAAAAGTGCGGTAGTAATCTGTAAAATGTTGACTACACCCTTGTCTGGTTCTAAAACACTTCTTACATGTTAGATATTTCAAACATGTATTTGGCAGGTACAGTAAGTTTAATTCTTCTAGCTTGACTGTAATTTAGAGAATTCTGTAGCATTCCTGTAGCCATTAAAAGAATATATCGTCTTTGTGCAACAGTATATGCTGACTGCTGTTAAAAATGCCCAAAGTGTGAAGTAGATGTCTAAAATGTCTGCTTTGGCTTGTGATGAGTCAGCAACGTAATTATAAATCTCCGCCAAATAAATCGTTTCTGATGACATCTTATTGTCCCAGATGTGAAAGTTTTACATTTTCTTCTTCTATCCAATGGCTGCTTTTCTGAGGTTTTTCCTCAGTTCATCAGACCTTCATAATACGAAGAAAATACCCCGAGAGAAGTGCCTACAAACAATCCAACTAATTGACAGGGATAACAGCGTGTGAAATGAGGAAATGAGGAATAATGAGAAAAGATATAAGAAATTAAACAGCCGCTCCTGTAACCATGAAGGTTCTATAACCTAGACACCCAACAAAACACTTCACCCTCAGGTCAAAGAGAATTCAATCATTCTAAAAAACACAAAGCACCCGGCCTCCCATAATCCCCCAGTGGTATGTTTCCACTTTAGTAATAATTGTATTTTCTCTTCAGATATCTCATAGAACGGCAGCAATGACTTGATGCTTGTTTAATTTCTTCCATCTGTTCTGTTTTGGACTGGAAGAGCTGTCGAACAAAGGAGGGAAGGTCATTAATAGGAATACTGTTTACAGGAGTAGCAACTGAGCCTGTAGTTCTGGACAAGACCAGGCCAAGAAATTCACCTCATACTTTTAGGAAGAGAAATCAGCCCCCAAATCCCCTAAATGACATGGAACAACTCATTCGTCTTAACGAATAAATCCTAAAGACGGCTCACAGTTCGAAATCCTTTTCATGTTAAGGCAAGTTTAAATGCAACTTCAAGATGTATATTCCTAATAGTTGACACGAGTTGTTAACGCAGTGTTGTTTTACGTTTCATGCAATAAACAGAACAGTGTATTTAATCTGTTTGAGTTATATGATCTTTAAATAATTACTATTATTTTTAATGTGGTTATAAATAATTTAGTGAATAGAGTTTAGTAAGCTTTACTGAAGCGTAAACACGTACCTGTATCCCGGTAGGAACTCACCATACGACGACGTATCGATACTTAATTTAACTTCGAGCTCGATCAATCGTTAGAAATGTTTGTTTTGTTGGTCATTGTCGCCATCTATTGGAAAAAGATCGAAGTTTTCACGTCATGAAAATTGACTCGTGTGGTAACAACCGGACCTTTTTTTATAATAGCAGCGCCACCTAGCGAACTGGATCGACAAGTTTTGAAATTACTAGTACAGCACGTACTTCAATTAGACAATATGGAGCAGATATTGCCATAGCATCAAATAACAATAACAAAAATACTGTATATATATATATNNNTTTTAATTAGGCTTACATTTTAAATTAGAACATTACCACAATTGTATTACATTTAGGTTTTGTGGGCTATAACTTTTAAATCTACTGTAGCCACAAGGTTTAATTTTATTTTATTAAAATAAAATTCTTACAATAATGTAAAAATCTGATGTATGAACATTTGCCAAATGCTTATTTTTTTATAATTGTCAGGTTTGGCTAGTTAGCACTTCCAACTCATCAAAAGTGCATCGATGAAGGGAAAAGATGCTCATAGTGACCCAGAGTAAATCTCCAGTTGCATGTGCGTCACAGCAGTGTCACAGCGTTTGCTTCTGCCACCCCAAGGGAAACCTGGCCGTGCAGATAACAGACGAAACCACTCTAAAACCAACAGGATCGGCAACTATAAGGTGTGTATGTCTCCTCACTGACGTCACTGCGGCTGACTTCTAAAACAGATTCAACACACCAAACCTCCACACTAGCATAAATCAAGTCTCGTAAAAATGAAGCCACACACACACACACATACACACACACACACACACCCACACACACCCACACACACACACACACACACAAATTTGCAGAGTTTATATGATTTTCTTCTATTGACATGATTTTTCTATTGACTTGATTATTATTGTATTTATATTTTCTTCTTTTATTTTAGTTATATAAGGCTAGCTGTATTTTATAAGCTTAACTACATACATAAAGTTTAAATAAAGTAAAAAAAAAAAAGTACCGATACATACTGTATATACAGTACATAAACATATACTGTATATATAAATAGTAAATAATCTCAGATTTTGTTTACGTCTGTTTAGGTCAGTTTAAGATAAGACATAGGGTTTCTTGTGACCTAATTGATGTGTCTGATTATGTAATACGAGACAAGCATGTTATTTAACTTGAGTCACGATGTTTGATTTAAATGGCTGCCCATTCACTCTGATCAGTGCTGGCTGAGCAGACAAAGCCTTGAGCAAACGGGGCTTCAAATTTATAGTTCTTTTGGATGCACTGCTCCACCAGTCCATCTCAGCCACCCGTGCCGATTCTAAATCTCACATCTTCTGCGTTTTGAACCGACCGTGTCATCAGTTAAATCCAGTGAAGCAGAAATGAAAGTATTGATGATTAGTTTTTTGGAAACTTTTGGCTTGTTTCTGACAGCTCATGGCAATCTCACAGCAATCCCACAGACAGACGCGACTAGAAACAGCGAGTGGAAAAGTGTGTCCCTGATGGGTTTGTCACCTCGCAGTGCTGCGGGCCGCAGGGAGGCTCCGGAGTTCATGGTGGAGCTGTATGATGCTGCGGTGGATTCTGACAGGACACTGAAAAACACAAAAGTGCTGCACAGAAACGTCGTCAGGAGTTTCCAAGGTTAGTGGATTGCTCGAAAGATTAACACACGCTGTTGTTTTTACTGTCTTATCTCACTTTTGATGCACTTTATTTGTGCTTCCTTCTGAACTAGGAAGATCAAGTGGCTTAGATCATTTCTTTAATCTGACATCACTGCAACGTGACGAGCGTGTGATTAAAGCAGAATTCCGATGGTTTGGACAAACCCAGATCTTGACAGATCGTCATCTTTACAAGGTAAGTAAAGCATTTTATTGGAGGCTTAAATTAGTGCTTTAGCATTATAAATAGCATTATAATACATTATTTTTTATAACATATCAATGTACCCAGTGCTTAATATTAATAATACCAATGTTAAATGAAAAAAATAATAATACATTTAATTTTACAAGTTTGTCACAGAGAAAGCAGCTGATTCTTTGTCATTATTATAACTTGTAGGTACATTGTTATGCACATGCTCCGTCTCAATGATTGAGTGAGATCAATTCAGAGAGTTTCATTGATCTGAAACTGAAGTAAGTTTCTAGTCATGTAGAAAACAAATTGTAAGCATACATAGCACTGAATAATTCAGGCTAAAGATTTTCTCCAGGAATGTTTTTTTTAAATGGTGGCATGACATTTTTTTATTTACTTTGTATGAATTATATATGGTTAAAAGTCAATATTGAGTGTTTTAAGATCTTCTGTTTTAGATTGTTTTGCATACAGTGTTGGAGGATGGGATGAAAAGTTTCCTCAGTGCAAGACTTCTACCCGTCTTCAGCAAAGGATGGGAGATTTTCAACATCACAAAGATGGTAATTATGCCAATGTCAAAGTTTTTTTTATTTGAGATTGCTATACTGTATTTATTTAATTGCCAGAAAAGAAAATCATTTTACACTTTTCAGTTTAAGGTTTTTCAATTGTTTACATGTATTGTTATATACCTACTATGATTCTTTGCATTATTGGAACAAAGGGGTTAAGAAAAAGTGATTAAAATTTATGTCTTTGTTTTTAAGTTGACTTTGATTTTGATGTTTGCAGGTGACTAAATGGATTCAAAACAATGGTAAAAATGCCGGAATGTTGGTTGTGACTGCTCGACCCACTGGAAACAGGGTCGAATCCAGATTACAGATGGACAAAAAGCCAGATGAAAAGATATCATACTTGGTTATATATTCAGATGATGGACGACACTATCACGATGTGCCTCAATTTTCAGGTATTTAAATTTACTAATATATAATATTAAGCGTACTTTATAAAACTGTCAATGAAGCATGCCATTGACAGTGAATATTATTCACATGAATATTTTTTATATGTGTAAATTTAACAAGTGAGAATTAATTAAATGAAAAACTTAATGAAAAAAAAAACCCAAATAAATAAAACCACTATTAAAAATAAAAAGTAAAAAACAACAATCAATTTAACTACATGATAAGTACTAGAGTAAACGGCAGTGTGATAATTCAGACATTTAAACGATTGTTTTGGTTTCACTTTTAAGGGCACAACATCAGCATCTCTGTAAATTTCCTCAAGCCTGTTGAAAGTTTGATGATGTCAGCAAGGCGCAAACGCAGAAGTGTGTCTTCCCTGATGCCTACATGTCAGAGAAATGATCTGTATGTTGACTTCAGTAAAATCGGCTGGTCTGGCTGGATAATATCACCAAAGGGTTATAATGCGCATAGCTGCATGGGCTTTTGTCCATTTCCACTGGGTGAAGGTCTAAGAGCTACAAATCACGCTACAGTGAGATCCATCATGAACACACTAAAATTAGCAAGTGAGGCCGGAAAACCTTGTTGTGTGCCTGATGTGCTTCATCCCATCAGTCTGTTGTATTTTGATGATGAAGAAAATGTAGTTTTGAAACAGTTTGACGACATGATAGCAGCCAGTTGCGGTTGTCATTAAAACGAAATGGTCTATTCACAGAGTGACAAGCGATGTGTATTTCCATGTATTTTTATACATGTCTGCGAGTGTGTGTGGGTGTGTGTGTGTGTGTGTGTGTGTGTGTGTGTGTGTGTGTGTGTGTGTGACATGACTTCATTGAAAGTTTAAATTGCAGAACACATTTTGTTGCATTTACTGTAGCAAACTGAACACAATAAAATGATTTAATATAAGTTTGTTTTCAACTGTGTGAATGTCATTCAAAAAGTGTCTTTAATGACACTTTAACTTTGAAGATTTACTGTATGTGTGTCACATAATTTGGAGAAATTTCAGTTCTAGCAATTTCATTCACCAATATCTACCACTTTTTTCACATTTTTTTACAGATGTTTTTTTACAGTCCATTTTGGACTGTGGAAGAACAATGAAGATGAGCACAGAGAGAACAGGCAAACCACACAGAAAGAAATCAAACTTACATCATGAGTCTTAATTGGGTCACCAGTGCTACCCACTACGCCACCATGTGGCCAAAAAGGGAAAAAAAGATATAATTAGTGAAAACTGAAATGCACATACGTAACTTGTTTATGTAACAATTGGTGTTTCCTGTAAGTAACTCGGAAAAATCAATATCTATTTTCATTTCAACTTTTTATTGGAATGCAACAATCTGCCCTTCTGAAGCAACTGATTTCTAAGTACGGTATAACTGCATTTAATCATTCCAAAGTTTATAAATCAATCAAAAAGTGCTTCTATTATTTGTCAGATGTACTATTTTAGACAAATGTTACTGTTTTCATTAGTATTTACAAGCTCAGCATTAAAAAATTACTACAGACAGCAATGTTACACACTCAAATGTAACATTTAGCGAAATATGTCACTATGCAAAACCTCAAGTTCCTGAAAATTCAATCAAGTGCTTTCAACAGTTTGAAAACTAAAATACGTATAGTTTTGCTTTGAAAGTAACAAATAATTTACAATCTACATCGTAAACAATGAACAGCATACATGTTTTTTTCATTGTACACTTAGAATATCAACAATAGTGTAACATGTACGCCAATCTTTTCATTCCTGCTGCTGGTTTGCATCTTTCATTACAACATTTTATCTCACACTATCAATTTCCTCTTCAGGTGTGTGTTCTTGAACTACGTGCACGGGCTCAATGTAAGGATGTAGTTCATTTTCTTTCCTCGCATAAAGACGGTCAAGGTTTTGTTGCCTGCTCGATTCAAAGTCAATGCCATCCGATGAAATCAATGATTCTGCTGTTTTGGCTATAGATTTCTGTGGTAAGGAAGATATTGGTACAGGAACAAAGCCATGATAAAGCACAAGCGACGGCGTGTTCATCACTTCCAGCGGTGAAACCTGTTGTACCACTGTCTCGGGGGACTGGACTGGAAGTTGCACGTAACTTTTTGTTTCAGGGTCAAAAAACGTCTTGGTTTTGATTTGGACTGGCATATCCACTAGAAAGTACTGTCCAGAATCAGGATCTTGTAGAATCTTTCTCTGGGTGATTGGAAAAGATTGGGTTACGATATTTGTGGCTGGGGCATAACTTTTTTCAGTGCTGTTTTGGCGTAAAGGAAGTGACTTTGGAGTTAACCTCTTTAATTCTTTAGTGGGAAGCTCAGAATTGTTTTGAACAAACGTTTTCTCAGGATGCTTTTTCTCATGTTTATTCCTTGAAAATCGATCCAAACTTTGTGTCCTGTGTTCGAGTTTTCTTAAAGGGGCTTTTTCAGTGCGTCTGCTTAATCGATCAGACTCTTTGCCCGCCTTATCGTTCTCAAGTTTGTTTGTGGTGTTTAATGTGTGATCTTGGTTTCCTGCATTTTCACTTTTTGATTCGTTGTTTCCATACTCTGTGGTTAATTTTGGATGTTTTTTACCATCATCATGGTGGATCTCTTGACCATGATTGGATCTATGTCTTTCACCTTTTGTTTTAGGCTCTTGCACATTGTCAGAACTGTGCTCGCTATGGTTAGAGTTGAGCAACATGTTCTCCAACCGGTCGCCATGTATTTTGTCAGTGCTGTGATGTCTCCGTTCAGGTTTCTGGCCAGTAGTTTTTTCACTACTCCTTCCACTCCTCTCTGAATTGGATTTAGCTTCAGCTTTTTGTATTCTCCTATTGGTGAGCTTCAAGGCACGACGTAGAGCTTTTTCGGTTTTTGGAGGCACAACTGGTGGTCTGTTTGTATCATGAACATCATTTCCACTGCAGGCTGACCCAGATCTCTCATTAGTTGCTTTGGCTTTCACTTCATCCGTGGTTAATGCAGAGTTAGGATTGTTCTCCATTGAATCCCCCATACATGCCTCATAACTGTCCATTCCCTCAGATAAAGTGCTCACTGCTGAGCGTCGCTCTTCCTCCTCAGATGCAGAAACACTTCCAGCGGCCAGTTGATTGACTGGAGGAGATAGGAGATGCATTGCTGGTTCATTGGTCTGAGGGTGTTTGACTAGAGTTGAATAAATAAAGTCATTGCTAGTTTCTAAATCTTTTAGACCTTTGTCGGACCCTTTTTGTGGTTCAACCTGAGATGTTTGGCTTGTGTCTGGTTGGTCTTTGGATAATAGATGGCTGGTGGGTGTTTGTGAAAGATTTCGAGCTGACTCAATCAAACTTTGCACCCATCCTTTTTTCTCGACATCAATAGATGGAAAGTCCTTGTCTTGGGACTTGAGTTGATGTTCATTATTACTGCTTGAATAGGAGTCCATTTTCATCTTGTGATTCTTATCCTCAATGTTTATATCTACATTTCCTTTACTGTTGCATTCTTCCATTTGTCTCATCTCAACTGTAGATGGTTTGGATTGATGTAATGGAGATAGTTGACTTGAGTTTGAGGAAGTGCTGCTGTCATGTGACTGTTTCCTATTTCTTGAAACAGGGACTTGAGCATGCTCAGGAATATTGTCCTTTTTTCGTTTTTCATCTACATCGAGTTTGTTGTCATTTCCACCTGAAACTTTTGTCTTTTCTGTACCAGTAAGTCCAAGAAGTCCATTCAAGAAATCTTTTACATAACTTTTACAAGGACCTTTTGGCTTATTTTCAGAGTCTCCCCATTCCTTCAATTGCACATCACCTTCTTCCTTCTCATTTGTTTTGCTTACTTTAACTATGGTTTCTTCTCTATTTTGCACGGGATCTTCCTTTGCCTTTTGGATGTCTTGATTGTCACTCTTTTGTCTTTGTAAACATGAGTGTTTCTCATCCTCTGCTTGATTGGATGGGTCGAAAGACATGCCATTGTCCTCTAAATCTAAGTCACGGTAAGTAATGGAACAAGTTTCATTTTCCGGATGACTGAGTGTGACCTTTGGTGTCATAGGTTTATGTGTCACGTTGCTTTTTGCAAGGTTTTCATTCTGTCCTCTTTCCACAGATTCCACAGATTTTTCAGAACCTCCAATCAGTAGAGATTTCTTAGCATCCTTGTGGCTCAACTGCATTTCTTTGTCATATTTCTTTTTCAGGTGTGAAACATTTCCTTTCATTGGTCCTTGATTTTTTGATTGACTTTGGTGAATGCTGATGCCTTCCCTACTTTCCACAGCCTCCATTTCACTTTCTCTTCTTAAGTCATTATTGCTTTTTGCCTTTTCAACTAATCTGTCATTACTCTGAGAATTACTTCTTCCTCTTCTCGGTGGTACCTCAGGTTTATCTGGACTGCAAATTATGTCACCCTTTGGTTCTTCCTGGTACTGCCCCAGACATTGAACATTTCTACTTCCCACTATGTCTGTCTCTTTTCTGTCTTTCTTTGCATTATATTTAACACATACTTCCTTTTCATCATGCCCTTTATCATCTCTTCTGCCACTGTATTGGTTACCTTCTTTATCCGTTATGTAAATTGTGTCTCTCTCATTATTGGATAAATGTTTTATCACATGTTGGCAAAGGCCAACGGGATCTTCCTGCTTCCAGTTCCTAGTTATTTTTACTTCTGCCACATGACTTTCTCCATGTTTGGTTGCCTCATCTGATATCGTTTGAACTGTCTGCTGATTTGATTTAAAAGCAGTTACAGTATTCCCACCTTTCTCATCTTCTAGGTTTCCCCTGCCCTCGGTCGCTTTGAAAATTGTTAGTTGAGGATTCTTTGGTGGTTGCTCCAGATCCCCTCTAGATTTTACTCTTTTTCTCTCAACATCAGTAAGGACACACGGTGAAGGTGTTTTTTGAGATTCGTCTACTTTATCTTTCCACTTTCTGTGTTGTCTTTCAGCAATTACTTCTTCTAAGGCCACTTTTGCTAAATCGAATTTATTCACGACAGTAGTATCTGTTGGTAAAGGAAGATAGGTCTTTCTTGAGACCTGCTCTATTGATACAAATATTGCTCTCTTTGCAGAAGTGTTTCCTTTCATGGTTAGAGATTCTTTAGTTGCATTTTGTTCCACTTCTGGGACACTTTTTGATAAAATGTCACTCTGAACTTTTGTGGTCACAGGTGCATGTCCTAAATGAATGCTTTTCTTCTCATTGTTTTTATTTTTTGTACTCAATCTTGGTGTCCCCGCATTAGATGAATCATTTTTATCATCTGTACCGACAAATCGCTGATTTTTGATGTAGTTGTTCTGTTTAGCAGAGAAAGCATGCTTCGCTGCGACCTCCATTGTGTTGATTTCTTTATCTCGAATGGGACTTCTTTGTTTGCCGATATTACTGGCCATTTTGTCTATTGTTTTGTTTGCTCTGTAACACAAGTCTCGATTGTCTGCTTTTGTCAGATCTAGATTTGGATGTTCCTCAGGCCTTTCTAAAAATGTCTGTCTTCCTAAAATGGCATTGGTTTGTTTGTCATTTAGCCCAAACTCCATTGTATTGATTTTGCTTTGGGTCTCTTTAACTACACCTTTAAACATTTGGTTTGAACCATTTACAGGCTCAGCTAGTTTGTTGGTGGCTTTTTCTGTGAAGCTCTGAGAGCCAGTATCATTTGTTGTAACTTGAGTTTCATCAGGATTAGCTTTTTTGTACAGTGCCAATGAAGGATATCCTGTCTTGTTTGCTCCCGGGCTTTTGCTTGATCTTAGAGATTTGTTTGTTAAGGCATTGTTTCCAGATTGAAGCAAGCATAATGCTAAATAGTCATCTGGAATTCCTTTAGAAGACTTAGTGTCTGCAATTTCCTGGAGAGGACTCAGTGGAGATACATCAGCTTTTGTACAAGGTGAAATGTTTTTTGTTTCTGAAGTCTCTGGTACACCAAGCAAATCTTTTGATTCCTCACTTTGAGGAGAATCTTTGGTTTGACCATGATCCAGTCCTCTAAATCTGGGCGGGCTATACATAGACTTAACTCGTTTTCTGTTGTCCTTGATGTTGAATAACAAGCTTGACGCTATGGATTTGTAGCCTTCTCGCTTAATCTCAGGTGATGGAAGCATCTCTCTCTCTGTAAGTGGTGGAACCTCTAGTCCAGTGGGAGAAAGAACAGCTTGAAGTATTTCTGAGGTTCCTGTACCATGTCTTGAGGGAATCACTGGGGTCAAAAGCTGTGAGATACTGAAAGGTGTTGAACTTGTTGAGGTCTTGTCCTCTATTGTATGCACCTTGTTTTTGGTTGGTTCTACAGCTACTTCTCTAGCAGTTGTTCTTTCACACAGTGGTGAGTTTAGAAGTGATTGTCCCAATGTAGCAGCACTTTTTGCTCTACTTTTGCTTTTTCTCCAGGGCACACAAGGTTCCCTCTTCTCTGAGTTGCATCTCTGCTCAGTGACAAGCGAGGGATTCTTTGTTAGAATATTTATTAGGATTTCCTCTTTGCCAATATCTGATTCAAGAGGGGCAGGCTGGACTAAGTCAAGTTGCGGTTTGGGTTGACAACTTTCTTTTTCTGTGGGACACTTCACAATGTTGTTTTCTTCCAATATTGGAACATTTATTTTATATTGCTCTCGGGCTGCAGTTAATTCTTCGAATATAGCTGATTCATACCACTCAGGAGGCCTGTTGTTTTGCATGATGTCGGAAATGTGCTCATGTCCACTGGAAAAATGATTCAAGTCCCTCCATGACAGAAATGGACTAAATTCACTGTGAAGGAAAAAGTTTATGGAATTAAGTTTTCTGACTTTAATGTGCTTGCTTTGTTTACTCTTGGGCGATTTTGATGTGTCCTTGCTTGACTTTTCAGTGGGGTCACTTTCTGATGCCAAATGACTTTGGGGTGAGAGGGAATCCTCCACTGATACGGAGACATCAAAAAGCTCCTTTTGAACCGTATTCACAGCAGATTTGCCACAAGTGTCACCATTCATAGGTTTCGTGCTTCCGCCATTCTTCTTAGATACCAATATAGCAAAAAGTGATAATTCCTTGGATGACATATCTGCTTTGCTCAAAACAGCATTAGTTCCATTGAGTAGGTTTGAATTAAGCTTTTTAAACTTAGAGATGGCGCTCTCCTGCTTATTTCCAGGGATCTCTCCAACCAGAGGTTTTTGACAGGTTACAGGAGAAGGGGCAAACTCAGAGTCATTATACACAGCTTCATCTCCAATGCAGAGGCTTTTGAAAGCTCGGTCTGTTAAACTCATGACCTCACGATCTATTTCATTCATAAAGCTGTTAAGATAGCGAAGATGCTGCATGCTTGACCTGTGGCGCTTCTCTTGGTTACTCATAGTGAATGTCCAACAAAGTTAGTTCTGTTGGAGAATTGACCCGACTTGACTCCTTTGGAATTGACGTGATCACATCTTGTCTGTTGCATTTTCCTTAAGAAAGTAGAAAAAAATTAAGACTGGGTTAATTTGTATCCGGCAAGAATCATTTTCAAAAAGTGGGGTTTTTTTTACAATATATTTATTATTTAAAATGTGAAAGTTGACAGTAGTCCAGTCTACGAACATGTACAGTAACAAGAAGAACACCATGCCAAACAAACTCTATTTTTAGTGTGCAGATGCCTCTTTGCCCTTTCATAAAAATAGGCCTAATGCATAACTTTTGCGAGTTATGTGGTTCAGTGATATTAGTTTTCTCTTTTGCAGATTATTGATGAAAATTCCTCTAATGATTATTGATTTTCTAACTGAAATCTAATCTCTAATCTACAATATTGTTATTGTAGGTAAGTGTGTGCATTTATAATTTAGACAGAATTAAGAAACGCCATTGCAATGAAATGCCATCTCAGTTTAAAGTTTCTCAAAAGCTGGCTGAGGGCAAACCTTCAGAAATATTTATGAGCCCTGAGAGTCTAGTCTGGGTATCCAAGAAGATTTGGACAGCACAACATTTTCCACCGCTCATTATTCCGTATCAGTTTGCAGTTAGGGAAATTTCCCCACATCTGTTTTTTTAGTTTATGAGAAACGAAGAGTATGTACATTGATACAATGTTGACTAACTTTTAATACATCTTTTTCAAAATACACACCTGATTATCTAAAAGTTACAAAATAGGAGCTGTCTTGGACATTTTGACATCATTAGAATTATAATTAATATTTATATGTTTAATTCTCATCACTTTTCTCGTACTACAAATGACCACGTTTTTTTTTTTTTTTTCAACAATACAAATGCACAATTTACATTTTACATCCTACCTTTTTTATATGAAAAAAGTAATTATCCTTGGAGAAAGCCATGGGTAAAAAAAAATAGCTCTCTGGTCGTAAAAAGCCACCTATTTAAAAAATAGGCCTATAGTATTCCATTCTCTGTGAAGATTTTTGTCATTGAACGTATGTTGAAGCTCATGGAAATCCATGCTGGAATAAACATTGAGGAGAGAGCACTGAACACACCCTCGTGAAACAGTTGCCGGCCAGGCCAGAGTTGAAACAGGAAGAAGTTAGTGGGTGCAAATACCTCGGCCACTGTTTAGTGTCGAGTGGGCGACTGAAGTAGAAATAGTCAGCAGCTATTTTGGTACTACTGAGCACCATAGCCGTCAGATCCTACAGAGTTCACAACACTAATGCTGTGGAGTCGGACGCATGGGTTGTTGTTGTGTTGGCTGGGATGGCCTGAAGTCATTTGTCTTGCATAAACAGGGGAGGTAAATTTAGCACCCGGCATCACTCCACAGCAGTCACACAAAGTGGAGAAGGGTGGCTGATCACCGTGCAACCAGTTAGCTGTTGGCTCACTTTCTAGTAGTTTGGATTGCAGTTTGAAAGCCTAAAAAAACATATCATGTAGATTGGACCAAATTAAGTTGAGCTTGTTAAGTTTTATGTTGTCAACTCGACCTAATGTTATTTATGCATTCTTTTTATTGTTAATCCTGATGTTGTGAAATTACCCAGACAACCACTTTTACGGTCAACTTTTCGTAAAGTCAATTTCCCCTACTACTGATTTAATTCTAAAGTAAAATAATTTTCAAATTCTATAACAATTATTAAATATATCATTTTGTCACTGCATGCCTTTTCTATTGTAGATTTTGGTTGTGTTTTTCAAAAACCCTTTTTTTGTTTTTGCCGATTGAAGACCTTTTTAAGATATGCCGCTTGAGAAAGCATTTATATCTTGCTGTACTTTTCTGCCTTTCCTCTCTCACACCTTTCTTATCTCATCTTCTCTGTCACATGTCAAAGTGGCACCTGTTTCACCAGTAAATTTATGTACATTTGCTCACATCTTTGTTAATCAATGAGTTTGAAAGATAATTTTGGCATAAGGTTTTATTGATAGTTTCCACATGAAAGTGTTTAGTACTTTAATGACCTTTTCTTCTCTAAATGGTGTTACACAAAATTAAACCATTTGAAACCACTTGGTTGTGTCTCGAGTTAAAATTAATTATAAAGTGCTTTTACATGCTTTCCTTAATCAGATGTAAAGAAAAAAAAGTGTATCAATGACTATGACAATTTTATTTTTGCATTAAATTAGACTGCCTTTAAATGCAATTTGTATTTTATAGTATATTATAGACTTCATGGAATGTTAATAAAGTTTTTTTTTTATAAAATATTTATGAAAGGTTAATAAAAAGTTTTGGTTACGCAACCGTGATGTGCAATGTTTGGTTTCAGAAACTTGTGTTTCTTGAGATGTAACTTTTAACTCCAAGCGTTTCAGGTTTGAATCCCTGTCCGGTAGGTTCTACAACTGTGTCCTTGGGCAACACACTGATCCCCACATGCCCCCGACACCACGGCTTCCCACTAGGCTGCCCACTGCGCCAGGTTTGTGTGTGTTACTTCACTGCACACTCAAAAAAAACAATTCAAGCCTGTCTTAAACATGATATATTTATATATAGTTTGCTTTGCTTAAATATGTAAATTTTTGCTTACATTTTTTTCGTTACATTTATATTTGATAACTGTAACACAAAAATATGTAGTAGTTTCACCTACGAGACTCATTAGCTAAAATAAATTAGTTTGTTTAGGAAACAGCCCACTGCACATGCTCATTGGATGAGCCAATGGAAAGCATTGTGTTGCTCGCAGTTCTTTAACTTTTGGTAAACTTTGAAATAAAGCATAAACACGTTTACATGATCCTGTTTCATTGCAACAAGAATCAATTGAAGCTATTTGTCCTTAAAGGAGACAATAGATGTTTAAGCGTCTCACCGTCAACGTGTCTACTGCTCTTTAGAATCAGGTTGGCTGTAATTAATATGTCCATTTTTAATTCTGGCCAAGTGGCGCTATTGCTGTTATAGTGGCCAAGAGAGTAAATTCTTTGCTGAGTGAAGTGTCACTGTGAGGCATGAGGGGAGGAGAAATAGACGAAATGCATTATTAATATGTATTATTGAATAATGGTAAATGGTAATTATTTTTTTATATTAATAATATTAGTGTGAGTTGGACAAACAAATATTGTATGTATTTGTTATTTTATTTTAGCTGCATTTGATAAAAAAATTTATCAGGCGATTTTTTCAGTGTGGATGGTTGAATGCGGAACACAATTTAGATATGATCCCTAGTAGCCATATTGACATTAAGTCATTCCCCTTTTTTGTTAAGTGCAATCATCTTAAACTGTACATTTTGGTGCATGCAAAGCACAAATGTTGAGTTGGCTCATTGAAACAAATGTGAGCCTTTTGAAAAAATCTGTTTCCAATTTCAGAAAACAGATATTCAAAGTGGGGTGATTGTGCTCTTATCTTGATTAATTTTTTGTTCTAAATCTCACAGCTAAGTTAGAATAAACTAGTCAAAAATATAATTCAAGAGGGTATTCTTTGGAGTTGGATATTTAGGAAAGCCCAGAAGCTGATTTGGTTTCATTTTTAAACTGTTTGTCATCACTATAAACATGTGACTAACATTAGGGTTTTTTTTTCTTTTTGACATGTAATGCAAATGTCGAGCAACTTGTAAGCAGCCAACACACTAAAGCCACTAAATATAACTCAGGAGCAGTTGCATGTCAGAACGAAGCCAGAGTGAACAGACTGAGAATTTGAAACTGTCTGCAGATCTAAATTGTGCAAAAAAAATGTGAAATAAAATACGAGTTAAATTCAGTGGTCTACTGTACTGTTTTACTGTACCTGTATTTCAAAATATGTACTAAATCCAAGCCACAATTTTAGATTGTGACAAAACCTATCTGTGGTTTACTGATTTACTTTTGTAGTTAGTAATATTCTTTAAGGGAAAATATGAACTAACACTGCTAAATCAACACTGTTCATTGTCCAGCAAAGGGTCACACAGTGAGGGCAAACAAGGCTCTATTCTTAGCATCCCAGTGTGACCATTTCAAAAAGTCTCTCATGTCCACTCATCCTCTTAGTCCAAATGAGCAGGCAAGGCTATAATAGGACAACTGGATGACCAGAGTCTCGCTCCCAGGGAATGAGAAGGGTGGTGCAGAGGAGCAAAGGAACTTGGTCTATTTGAGGTGATTGACATCCACATATGGGACGACTGTAAAGCAGCAAGGCCGGCCATTATTCATTTCAGGGGACTGCAGAATGCTCCAGTGGTGAGGCAGTCAATAACTACTGGCGAGTCTGGTCTGTTGGCCCCGACATGCACCCTTGTCCCACTCAGATATCACAGTATTGCAGCAGCGTGTGGTGCAAGAAGGGCCTGCTGACCATTCGAGTGTGGGAAAGTTGGTGCATTTTGAATACCTTTAATATTGAATATGGATGAGTCTGCCTAACAAGAAAAACCACAGTATTTTATAATAACCATTTCCAAAAGCCCTGAGGTGTTGATTTGGCTTCTGGTTTTTCTCAACTCGTTTCTAGAAAATTCTCTCTAACAGTAATTCAGTTTTTAGACAACTGTCCATTGATACTATACAAATTCCCTGATTTCTTCAAAGAACATCTGCATCCTGTTCTCAATTTTGTTGGTTTTTGTTTAATTTAAGTGTAATTAAAAAAAAAACTAAAGAGAAAACTAAATCTCTGAATGCACTCTCCTTTTTTCTTTTACTTACATAAAGGACTGATATAAAACAATCAAACAAATAGTCTCAACATGAACATTAAAGGATATACATTTTTCTCATCAGTCTCAGTTCGGTAACATTCTAATTCACTGTGGTCAGAAACGGTTTTATGGCACATACTGTACTACACAACTAGACGTGCATTTAATGTTGACCACTTTATTTATCGTAACCAATTATAATTCTCATCTCCAACATCTATCAAATTTTTTTTGTGATGAGAAATATAAGAATATCTTTCAGATAATTTTATTGTGAGAAATTGCTTCTGTTTACAAGAAGTCCACAATTATTTCTTAGTACCGTTTCAAAACACACACCACAGAACATCTGAAACCGACAGACTTCAGTTGAGAAATCATTTGAGATGTAAACAAATTACTTTGTGATATCTAAACACAACCATGTGCCTGTTCTCTGATGCAACCACTGGGCATCCTGATACTGCTGTGCTGTGTTTGCTTTGCAGTTATGTTCTGTGTTTGATCTTATGTCAAAGTTATAATTTTTTTAACTGGAAATGTTCAGAGGGGATTTACAACCATGATACACACTCGTTGTGATAATTTGGGAGATTATGCCAAGCATCTTGTTAAGACAGAGGTGTGGATTCATGTGCTGCTTAACTATCACAAGGACTGGAGTATTTATGGAAACTCACAAGTGTGTTTGGATAGACAAGAAGTGGCGTGGTGTTTTCGAAGGCTCAACAGTTCTTGAAAGTTATTTTCAAGAATTCTTTTCAAAAAAAGTTATTTTCAAACATTTTTTGTGAGAATACTTGTACTTAATTGTGAGGTTATAGCAACTGTTTGTGAGCAAAACTATTTCCAAGTGGAAGAATTTGTTTATTTATTTCAAAACAATGTTAGATGCTGACAAATAAATGGAACACTAAATGTAAATTTTAATTTTTTTTAAAGGTAACAGTAATTACAATATAGTCAATAAAAAGACGGTCAAGCAAAAATGGTCCAAACAAATGACATTTAAAGTGTTACAAAACATATTTTTTACCTTGGCCACCAGCCAATTCAATCGTCAGACCCTACTTTCTCTTGAAAGAAATTTGCACATATTTATGAACATGGAGGTTAAGAGACGATGCAACAGACCCTTCTGTTCATTCTGATTGGTTGACACCAAAGTAAAGAGGGGATAAGAATAGAAGTTGTGTAATAACACATTGCTAACACAAGTGATAAGCCTGATTTAAACCCTACTGACATTGGTTTTTAAAATTAGTTATTACTTATTGGCAGCGGGGAAAAAAGCAAAGCGAACTTGACACTTTCTATAATTGAAAAAGATCAAGGCCATTAATATTGACACACGTGTGTGTGTGTGTGTGTGTGTGTGTGTGTGTGTGTTTGCATTTTTTGCGTGTGCATCCATCAGTTGCGTGTGCATACATCAGTCGTCAAGTGTATTTTGCAACTATTGTTGAATCTGAAAGTCTGCTGCAATGGATTTTACTGATCTTTTGGTTCTAGGATTCAGTCATTGTTCAACGTTCATCTCATTCTTATCACAAACAAGCTAATTTAACCCTGATGAAAAATTTGATAATTTAATAGTCACATTGTTTTTAAAGTAGTGTTTGCAATCAAGCAGAATGAGAAGCGCTAAAAGCCCTTCAGCCACCATCTTCACCTAATGGAAAGGACAATGGAGAGCTGAACAGATCATCAAATCATGGTTTCTGAAAACCATTTGAGTGGATTAACCGGACATTTCCTAAGCAGTGCATTAGCTTTTAGAGAAAGCAAAGACTTAAGATGTTTGCCAGTGGAAGATTTTGCTCTGTTTTCTGCTTCATGTTCATTATCGGTAAGTTATTGTTCAATTTTTGGAATATAGTGTTTAGAAAATGTTCATGATTTGCATAGAAATGTGAAATAAGAATCAGGAAGAAATAAAATAAAAGACCAAATTAGATTTGTTTGACAAGTTATACTTATAATATACTATAATAATATAGTTGATTATTATTATTTTCTCTAACGCATTAAAGTCGGCATGTTTCTGCATGTTTTGTGTGTGTGCTAGTGCCTCAATGCAAAAATAAATAAAACATAAATACTTACTGAAAAATACGTGTCTTAGTAGAATCGAATTTAATTTATTAAAATGTGTAATATTTATTTAGATTTAGAATACTTATCCTGAAAGTGTTTAGAGAGTTAATACATGACATTTCAATTTTACAGATTTGTTGCTTGTGCAACATATAAATGGACAAAATCCTTCAGATGAGACAACAGGTAAGTAAAGCAAAAGCTTATTAAATCATCATGAGTTTGATCAAATGTTGATCAATTTATTTTTTCATTATAGAAATAAAATATGCGCTTATAGGAGCAGCAATTGGTCTTTTTGTTTCAATCTGTTTTGTGATGATAAAGATCTACATGATCCGAAAACAGATGACTGAAAGTGAAGCAACAGGTAAGAAAAGGTGCAATAATATTGCAATTCTATAATGAAGATGTTACAACCATATATTGTCTATACAGGTATTGGTGTTTTTAAGAGGTGTTAAACAATTCTGAGACAAAAAGTCACAATTAACAACTTTTAAAGGTTCATTTTATTTATTGGCATAAATTGACTTCTATGGGAAAAACCTATGTGAAAAATCAGTGTTACAAGTAAACTTTCTGAATAGTTGACACGTCACAATTTCTTTTATATAGCCTCCATTAGTGTGTGATTTTTTTATTCTAAGTACAGTCTACAATACTAATTAACTAAATTAATTAATTATTACATTTTCTATAAAAAATTTTCATTTAAAATATTTACTACCTTTAAAACTGGTGTATTTTTAGGTTCCAGATGTTAAATCTCACATTTGAAGTGTTTGTGTCAAAACTGTCCACAAGAGGGCAGTGCCTACTTCCCCGATCTCAGCTCTCTGTCACACAACGTTCCTGCAGTCTGACCGTTTCTAAACGTAAATGGAAATCAAAACATGTAAATTGTAACGCCTTAAATGTGTATTTCTTGTGGTACCTTCAAGTTACTTGTAAAAGTCATATCAAGATAAAAAAAAATGTATAAAAAATAAAGATAAAATCTCTGATGGAACAATGTTCTACCTGAGTTTTTACATGCATCAATAATTGAACAGGAGACAGAGCCACTTGGTCAGTAAAACATGTCCCTAGCAAACTGAGGGATGTAAACTAGTATGCAGCCTGGATGTAGTCTGTGATGGCTCTTTTCTAAAAGGGGAGGATTGGGGGTGTAGACCAAGTAAAAACAGAGCAGGCCCTGTCTCAGGTTACACTGAGGAAAAGAAGAGGAATAAGAAAAAAAAAAAGCAGCAGTAGTATCCACAGAGTTTTGGTCAGGACGTGTAACTGGAGTTGTATGGAGCCCATCAGACTGGAGGATGAAGATCTCAGCAGTGGTAACAGCTTTCCTGACTAGTATCCTCTGTGGAAGTAAGTGCTGGATAAAATAGTCATCATTTTATTTACATTTGTGTTGAAACCTAGTGATAAGTCTTTCTTTGTTGCCTCCCGTATTGTCACGTTTCATGAGAGATGTGAGATCAGCAGAAAAGTCATGTTTGAGATTTTTGTGTAAACGATATGATGCCCATTCTTGACTGAAAAGAAAAATGGTCATTGAGAGTTTTCGGCAGAATTGTGGTTTTTCACTCCTACACAGGTTTACAAAGACCATCCTGAGCTTCTCCATATAAAACCGTCTTTGTGTATTTATAGAAATGCGGTCGGATTAAAAATAGCAGAACATCCTCAAAGAAAAAGAAGTAACAAAGGAGATGACGTGTGTTTTCCCCTCATTTCTGGAAACAGTCTTCAGGATTAAGGAAACAAATTTCAGAATTACAAACTATACTCGTATTTTGCTACAAATCTGTTCCAATTTACACATTTGTAACTGTGTTGACCAAATAATTGAAAAATCTACAACAATTCATGTTTGTTTCAGTCACGACTTAATTTCCATAGGTTTTTACAGTTCAGTTTTAGGGCACATGTAGCAACTTCCAAACCAAAAATTGGAATAAAATATTTTTTTTATATTAGAATGTAACTTGACAGAATACTTCATGATGACATTTTTAAGTTTAGTCAAACAGCATCACTGTAAATTTATGTATTTTGCATTCTAAACTTATTTAGGTCCACCGCTAAAGAAGAGCTACATGTCAATGCCTATGTAATCACTTTTCTTATCTTGTTTAAAAACTTGCCTATTTTAACCACCCAAAAATAGTTTACTTAAAAATGAATTGTATTTTATTTTATTTAGAATTGACTTCAGATTTAATTTCAGATGGATGTTGGACCATCAATGTCACCGTCACCCCGTCCCCGTTCACGCTGGCGACTGAGGGCATGAACGTCACCCTGTCCTGTCAGGTGAGCCAGCGGCGCAGGTCGGCCAGTCTGCCTGTGGTCCGCTGGATGTTCCTGCCCCAGTGGGGTGGAGAAGAGCTGCTGGTGGCCAAGGTGAACATGCAGAAAGCTAAATTCTACGGAAACTACACCAAAAGCTTCCGGAGGCCCAAATTTAAAATGACCGCGGTGAAGCAGGGGAAAGTGTACAACCTGCTCATCATGCACGTCACGGCTCAGGACGGAGGTCTTTATAGCTGCAGGGTCCAGGAGTTCAGAAAACACCAGGAGCGCTGGAAAGCTTCTACCAACAGCTCGGCCTCCACACAACTCAGAGGTCAGAGACGCTTCCTCACTGTTTTACATCTTACACCAGCACTGGGACAGAGGTGCTCAAAACTTCTTGCAAAACCAAAGGTCTATTCATTTAAATAGGGTGTTTACAAGCATTTAAGCACCCCTTTTTCATAGCATTAGGTCAAAAGGTCACTTGGGGGTGCTTATATTTGCATACTTCAAACATGCGCGTACATATCAACTCGACTCAACTCTTTCTGTATTTCAAGAAACTCTTCTTTCCGATTGCCGTTTTTCGAGGCATGTGTGGCTGTATTTCAGGATTGTTGAGCCTCCCGCTGGCGTATTGTGAACTTGTGGAATTCATGCAGTTTGTATGCATAATGCTTCGCTAGATTTTTGCATGGACTTGTTCGCTTGTGGATTGTCAAATCCTTCTGCTGATGATCAAGTCACTAGTCAGGTTTTGGTAGTTTGGCAGAAATGTTAGGTTTCTGGTAAGTTGGGATCTCAAGAAAGTAACGGGATGCTTATGTTCAGCTATTAATGTAATTTGTATGTTGTGCGTAAAAAAACAGGAGGGGAGGCTTACATTTGAAATAATTAAATTAAAACATTTTGAATTATTGAGGACATAAAAATGAGTGTTCTTTCAATTTCCAAATCCACTTCTGTGCCACTGGAAGAGAATTGCAAACGGTGTCTATAAGTGGGAAACACCCTGGATTTGTAAAGTTGGTGACCTTTACAGTCTCTCCCCACCCTGGCATATTCACACAGTTAAGCCAAAAAAGGCAATATTAATAAATAAATAGTAATAATATATTTACAATATAATGTAGTTTTTTTTATCTGACTGGGGAAAATTAGAGGTTACCTTAGGTCATTTATAGTCTCTAGTCTCCTGTGGTCTAGTGCTCTGAGATATTACATACTGACACATGGTCTTGGGGTTTAGGCTTATATTTCCCAAAAACCTGGAAAGTGTGGAAATACCTATCTATACATATCTATTTTTTGGCAGTCTTTTTAAGTTTTCTGGTGCCACAGAGACTAAACAAATGAACTGCCGGCCTACTGACAGCTAGACGGCATTGACACTGGCTTCACAGTTGTGTTCCAACTCTGACTTTTAGAAAAGCTAGGACTAGGACAAATCAACATATTTCAAGCGCGATAAGCAGTTTATCAGCTAGGCATCTGCAGCTAGTGAGACACGGCACTGGAGTTCAGCTCCGCAGCCTTCAGACAGAGGTGAGATCATGGTGGGTGGCCTTCACCGCCGGGCCATAAAAATCTTTAGGAGGTTTTTAGTTCACATGTGTGTTAAGTGTTTAGACCTCATGAATGCTAGTGTGTGGTTTTATCAGATATAATTAATACTGAAAAAGGTTTAATAATTTAAAAAAATGTTCAAAAGTTTCAAGAATTGTAATTTTGAAGGTTTAATGGTAAATTTAACTTGATAAAGTATTAGGACCATCATTTTTTCAAAATGCGTGTAGCTACTAGATTCCACATCCTGGTTTGTGTCGGAAATGACTAATTGTTGTTATCTTATGTTATCTTATATTTGAATATGATGTGCATCAAAACATGTACAAGCAGACAATAGTTGAGCCACTTCACCAGTGGAGTAATTGAGTATTTGAAGTATTTGAGTAAATGCTCTGTTACTTTGCTTTTTTTTGGCTACCTTAACATAAGCAACTTACTACTTGAAAACATTTTTGATTGAATATATTGATTGGTTCTTTTTTTCATTTTGTTCTGCCATTATAAATACGTATGGAGGTTTTAAGTTTAATTTCTCTAATAGGAAATTATACCTCATAGAATAAGAGTTTCGTGTTTTCACTTGTCTATGTGAAATGTGTTTTTTAAACCTTAGAGCCTCAGTAAAATGTAAATTACTTAAGTTCTTTTAAATTTGGATACTTTACGACTTTTATAGCGACTTTGCATTGGTCTCGGACCAAGAGAAAAAAGAAATAGAGAAATATATAGAACTTGAACTAGAACTTGAACCGGACTTTTACTCAAGTATTCTTGGAATTGGTGACTTGAAATTTAAGTAATGGAGTAATTTTTGCAGGTATTACTCAAGAATGGTTTTCAGGTACTCTTTACACCACTGTAAACTACACAAGCTCTTTTGATAGAGGCATGGAAAAGCAAAAGCCATTCTTATGTGGACCAAAACTGATAAAAAACAACATATTTTTCCTTAGTCATGCTTAATATAAATAATAGTGTGTGAAATTCATATTCAACACAACTTATTATATACGTATTATACTACCGTCTATATACTGCTATTCTGTCACCAACAACAATACATTCCATTTTAGGTCATGCAACCAAAAATGATCCCAAAATGAGGCCGAGGCGAACACTCGCTGTTCCCTGACAGGATCACATTTTCCACTGAAAGCATGTGCTGAGAAGAATTAGGCCAGAAAGCATTTCTGCCATGTGAGCGATGATGTGGTAGGGATTTAAATACACGTATCACAGAAGGAAAGGAAGCATAGACTTGCTTGTGGCTTCTACAGAGTAAGAGAGATGTTTTGTATGACAACAAGCTGTGAAAGTCCATAATGAGTCCTTTATGCCAAGCTCTTTTAAAGCAGAATGCAGATTTAAATGGGATTCAGTTTACTAGGGTCTATTCATATTTCAGTTCCATTGGAATAAATAGAACACTATTAACCAAGACTTAGCTGTCACTATTAGGGGGGTAAATGCAGCTTTTAGGCAGAAAAGACATTTCATTGTACCCACTGCTTCTTTTCATAGTAATTTCTCGGATGAAATAATCCAAAAGTCGATTTTTGCAGCTGCTATGTCTGTTCGTGTATAGAAAAGACTTTTGGCAAAAGAGCATCTCATAACACCACTGGACGCTTTTAGTGGAAGAAATGTATCTGGATCTTATTGTTCAAACCTTGTGTCCCTCCCCAGATCCGTCATGCATGACCAGGGTCTGCAAAAATAAGCAATATTGCTGCCGGAGCCATTAGTCTAGAAATGTGGTTTATATGAGTAATATCTCATGTGAAGGCCAAAAAAGCAGACAAAAACTGTTGCTGGTCTCATAAAACTGCAGAGTGATCCATTTCCGATCTTTGTGAAGCTGTGTGACTTCATAATAAGTTAAAGTAGTTAGTCGGTGTTACATACTAAACATAAACAAAAAATGTCTAAAGCAATTCTTATTTTTACAGTATGCTTTTTCTTTCTTTCCTTTTTGTTTGTTTTCTTTTAAGTATTAGTTTGCTGCTATGTTACATAAATTTGCATTAATGGCTTTAGAACCAATTCATCTCCACAAAAATTAAATTTCATTAGAAATAGTTGTCCAAATGACAATGATGTGCTTTTGATATTTGGTTTGAAATTGTCAGAGCACATGCAGTTTTATTACCATGCACCAGTGTAAAGTACCAGTGTAATGCACTTCCCTTGCAAAATTTCAATAATTAAATGGGGAAAAAAATCTAATCTTATGTCTTAAAAAATAATGATAATAACTGTTAAACACTGTTAAATTGTTTGCGCTTAAATTACTGTATTTCTTGACAGAACCTTTTTTTTTTTTATCTTTAGTCATATTCACAGGAAATCTTCTCACGTAGTCTTAGTTCAGCTGTCAGACACTAAAAAACACATCCTTTGCTAAGTTTGAAAAGTCCAAGCATCAGCTGCTGCCAGTGACTATGGGTATTTATGGGTAGTCGTCCACACACACCTCATCTTGTGTAATATAAGTGTGTGTGTGTGTGTGTTGTGTCACAATGAGCCAGGAAACACTGTGATGCGTGCGATCTTCCTCTCACTGCCTCCTCTTCCTCTCACAGTGCACATGCTTCCTGTCGACAGGCCTAATGCAAAACTGTGGAGTGTGTTTGAAGGTAAACCACAAGACTATTTTTTAAGACAATTAAAAGAAAAAGTGATATTTTATTAAGTATTACTCGTAATTATTTTTTTCACTATTTCTGTCAACGTCAGATTATTTTGAGTTGCAAGTAGTCTTTTATTCATTGATATCGGTTTTCTTGTGTGTTTCAGATGTGTATTTGTGCGCCGTGTTGGTGTGCTGTGTTGGGCTACTGTGCATGTCTGTGTTCACAATTGCTGTGATTTGTCAATATCTGCAGAGAAAAAGACGTTTAAAAGGTAGTTTGTTTTCAACACAATCAATAGTCTTACGTTCAAAGGCAGATGTGAATTCTATAAAATGCTAATTCAAATGTTATTGTATTTTTAGAAAACTATCATCTAGTGAAGAGCCCACAGAACAGGTGAGGAAACAATGATTTGACAATCTCTTGCCTGTGATTGCTCGGCCCCTTATCACTCCCACTTTAGTTGGAGTGTGGATGGAGGAATGAATGGATAGATGGATGGATGGATAAAGAGTTCCTCAAGAACGCTGCTCATCTCCTCTAACTCTTCTGGTGTTATGTGATGTATCTGCAGTTCGGGGGAAACGGTCACTAGTGTCATCAGTCTTTCACCAGCACTTCCCAAGAAAAAGAGAAAATATAAGAAAAAGAAGAGTGTGGAGCAGTTGGACGTGCCACCAGAAATACCAGCTAAAGGTAATTCCTCAAGAATTGGGAGTACGACCAACTAAATATCTAAAATATTCCTTATCAGTCCCAATCGCAGATAAATTGAGAAAACCAAAGCTATTAAAACCGCAGCCCAGGACGGTGGTTTTGGTAAGAGCATTTTTTTTTACAACTACTAAAGCAAATGATTATATTTAAGTGAAGAGCACGTACCTTCAGTTTATCCTTCTGATGCTCCAACAGCCCAAAATTGCGGAGGAGAGTCTGACATACGCTGAGCTTGAACTGATGAAGCCACTGCCGGAAGCCAAAGCGGCCACCACGGGAACTGTGTACGCACAGATTCTTTTTGAAGACCAGCCAGTGTAGTTTCAAACCATTTAATAAACTACTCTTTATTTATAACAACTCTATATGGATTTGAATATACCCTATACCTTTGTTTTGTCACTTAAAACTGATAAACAGAAACAACTAATTATTGCTGGAAGAGAAGAGTTAGTTGGCGACGAGAAACGAGTTCAGTTAACAAACCTTTCTAAAAAAATGAGAGATATCAGCCTAAAACGTGAGTTTGCGGTCCGGGATACAAACCTACCGCTGGACCAAACTAAAAACACTAAGGATACAAAAAGAAAAATGAAGAAGCAAAGATTATTTACAACCTGTTTACAATCTTTATTTACTGATTGTTGTTTTTTATGGGACTTTTGTCTTTTTTTTTTCTTTTAATATGAAGGAACCACAAGTCAAGTATGTGTATCTGGCTGGGAGCTCTATAAACTTGTTGATTTGACCCCTGGTCAGACTTGATTCTTTAAGACTTGTGACATCACAAACTTCCATTGTGCAAGAATGTTCTTAAACTGTGAAATTTAAAGGATCCTCAACGAGGGCCGACGGCGTCCACCAGTAATAAGAACCATCTGTGAATTCGGCACACTGACCCTGATTTACACACACAGCCTCGGATTTTCTCTGTCTTGTACTGTAAAATAAATATTTCTCTGTGAAACCCAGATGCACACGTTTATTCTGTATCAAAATAAGGAACAGTTTTGGTTTCCGTGTGTGTGTGTGTGCGTGTGTGTGTGCGTGTGTGTGTGTGTGTCTGTAAAAGGAGCTGAGATCTGCAAGTCATTTAGCATGTGCTTGTATTTAAATGGGAGTTCTGGTTTTGAAGCTGAGATGGAAAAATCTGATATATGCACCACTTTTTAAATTGAAAGAGGTGTGAAGAATTACTCGTCTTTACATGTTATTTCTCCTTATTTTATTTTATTTTATTACCATAACAGCGAAGGCAACAACTTTAAAAACTAATCAAAGTGAAAACTAAATCACAGTGTGACTTTTCCTCTGGATTTCTGGCTCCTTCCACCATGTAAAAGCAGCTCATTTTCAGTTCACATTTGTAAATTGGAACAGGAAGAACGAGAGGGGGTTGTGTAAAAATCAGCAGCAGTGCAGTCGGGGAAAACTTACCTAAGATGTGGTCAGGATCTGACAAAGAACTGCACATCTTGCAGACCAAACAAATCATGGAACATCTGCAGTAGTGGCGGAAGTAATTTTCATGAAAATCGGTGCAGTCTAACGGTTCAAACGTCAACTAAAGTAGTTTAGCGCCCTCTGTTGGACATGAAGTAAAATCACAAGTTTGTGGTGCTACGTATATCAGGACAAAAATAAAACTCCTGCACCGGTGATTACATTACGTTGGTCGTGTCATGCTTACATAATGCAGAAGCTATTTTCTTAATCGGCCAACCAAGATAGACCATGAAGTGTAGAGTACTGTTTCGATGTCTGAACGTAGCAATAGTTAAAAATGTTAAACGACAATTTTAAGTCAACGCTATTATTAGTTTTGTTATTTTCATATAAGGGTCAATCAAATAATCTCATCATACGAATCAAACGCAAAAATCAACGCATCACACGCAAAGTAAAAATTAGAATGAGATCAAAATTGTTTATCGTTCCTGTTTTTTTTTTTTTTTTTTTTTAATGATTAAATCCTCGATTTTAAAGAACGAAAATGAAACAACGAACCGACCAACGAGGAACTTGTTGTAATGTATCACGACCAAAGAGGGTCGTACGTGGATGGCTTCGTGTGACTAAAGCGTGCTAATGTCAACAAAACAGCAATAAACTTCACGGAACAGCCGATGTCTGTTACCTGGAGACAAGACAACAAAGCTGTTCTCATGGTAACTACTGCACTCGCTATACAGAGAGAGTAACTTGAGAGGAAGATCCAATCACAGCTGGTAAGAAACACACTTCCATGTTGCGTTAGATACATGTGCGATTATACATGTTTTAGATGAGCAAATGCTGCAAACCGTGTCGGAGTTTAACCTAAAGGGATATTCAGCAGAATGGATTTAAAAGAGTATATCTTACAATTGTAAGACTTCATCAACTCACTAATACTTATTGTTAGTATTCTCATTTGTGTTGTAGTATTACGAACTAAATAATCCACTCCTCATTCGGGCAGTATTTCTGTTAGCATTTACAATATATTAGCATATCACTACATAATATGCAACATAAATATATGTACAAAAAATACAAGTGTCCTTGCAAAAATACATTATACATGTAACACATAAAAACAAACAGTTTGGTTGCTTTTATTTTGTTTGTTGATTCTGTACTGTAATTGCATTTGATATCTTTGTCGTTTCTGTATAATGTACTGATTTTTAACATGCTTTTTTCTATGTTGTGTTGCTATTGTATTAATCCTGTCTTTTTCTTTCCTGTAACAGTTCTTATCAATAAATAGCAAAAGCAAAGTGTACATCTTTTAATTTTTACATGCTTGTACTATTAACAGGCGCTATGGCGAAAGGTAAAAAAGCTGGTCCTCAAGGGCCAAAAATCACAGCTAAATTGGTCAAGAGTTCTCTGAAAGTGACTGGAGATGGCCGGACACGCCTTGAACTCTGTAACCTGAAGATTGCCAACTTTCCCAAGTGCATCCTGAAGTTCCCTGACATAGACGAACTTAACCTCAGCCGCAACTATCTCAAGAAGATCCCCGACACCATCCAGAAGTTTGAGGTTCTTCTTTTTCTGGACCTGCACAGCAACAAACTGGATAAAATTCCTGTGGCTTTATGCAACTTGAGAAATCTCTACATGTTGAACTTGTGTGATAACAATCTGACCTGTGCTGGCCTGCCAGATGAGCTGGGGAACCTGATTAATCTACAAGTTCTCAACCTTGGTTTGAATCAGCTCGATTACCTTCCAAAATGTGTGGGTAATCTCAAAGAACTTCGCGAGCTGCTGGTCTTCAACAATCGGCTGACGGAGATACCCACGTGCATACAGAGCCTTACTAAACTAGAAAAGTTCAACATCACTTCAAACCGAATTCCTGAGGAGCCTGAGGAGGACACAATCCAGAGAGTGGAAGGGATCCTCCTGGTGAAAGAGATTGACTTATGTACGGACTGCCTAAAGAAGTGTAAGCAGGATAAGGAGAATCCAGAAAAGCAAGCAAAAGAAACATCCGACCAGAAGAAATCAGCATTTGGAGGACTCCAGAATCCAAACTCTGTAGCACAGGAGAACGAGGCTCAATGGAGATGAAATTGTGCGTGCAAAAACCTGCAGATTAAAATAATGTATGAATTTTCAGAGGCGTGCTGTGTTTACTGGTCACATTCGGTGCCGTTTGATTGGCTGGCTATCATTTTGGGTGTATATGTCCTGCCTTTGACCTAAAGATGCTGAGAATAATGGGACTTCTAACACCAGAAACAGTAGCAGTCTGTGCTAATAATGAGATTGGTGGATGATTAGATGGATGGAAATTGTACTTCCCATTTTTGAGTTTATTTTTTTTTTTTATTCCATTCTATTTTGTTGTAGTCTTTTCTATTAAAGTTGTGTTTTCAAGGCAGTAGTGTTACAAAGAACAAAACCTTTAGCTGCTGATAAGATCAGGCTACAGAAATAAAAGGTGAAATAAACCCTGAAATAAAGGTTTATCAGAATTATGCACGAACAAGAGATACGCATTACTCCATCAATATTGTAATGAAATTAAAAACTATAGTAAATTAAGTCAATGTATGTGAATTTTATTAACATTAGTAGAATAACTAATGTTTAATGAGAAGTGTTTTTTTTACATTAGTAGAATGTAATGTGTACAAATGTTACATACAATAATTCAAAAATGTTTGTTTTTAGAAAACTTTTTTTACAAATGTGCGTACACACACACACACACACACACACACACACACACACACACACCATGTGATGAAGGTGTTGCCGGGCTGTTGGAACTGTCTGTCAAAAAGCAGGTTCATTACGTTCATCATTGGCTCTGGTGCTGAAAAACAGGGATTGTAATTATGTTGCTATTGACTTTTGTTTTGTAATTTCTCTTGAGAAACAGTCTCCTAATTAATGCTCAGCTCAATTGTATTGATTACCCACAGTTCCCTGTTGTCAATGCCGTCTAACACATACCTGTTAGTCCAATGACATGACAAAATCTCCAGCTGTAAAGTGTCGAGACGTATGCTTTTATTAAACCAGAAACACAAGAGATCTGAACGGTTCTTTCAGTGACACACAACTCCAATCTGCAATCTTTGTCAATAGCTGCAAATAAAAATGTGGAAGGTATATTATAAATTATATGTATATTAGACGTTTTAAAGCAAACGTTAAAGCCTCATGCTTTTTTTAACCAGTCTTTGACTACAAATATATAAAAAAATAATTCTGAAATCATCTGTTGATCACTGTGTGAGCCGGCCCACCCTGAATTATTAATACTTTCAAAAATCAATACCACATGACTTACTGATCTGTATTCAACCAGAAAAACAAAAGAGAAAAAAGAACACTTGGATCGACATTAAACCGCTAGTTAAATGTAAATAATATCTTTGACAAATGTCCAGTTTATCTTTCTTTTCTCTTTGTTCACTGCCATTTGAGAACTAGAATCACGTGTGATCCATCATCCAGTCTTCTTCGCTATGCTTCAAAGATTTTCATTCATGAGCTAAATAGGTTCCATGATGCGAAAGACAGGACCTGAAACAGACGTGGTCCATGTCAAGAACGCATCTCCAGATCAAAGCGTCCAGCAGGAGATCAGATTATCCGACTCAAAATCAAACATCCCAGGGAGTCTAAACATCCGGACCGTTCTAAAAGCTCAGGGAAAATTGACAAAAAGCATGTTGAGCAGCTAAATCACTGGCAAAATTGCTTTTAAGGCATAAAAAGACCAGCCAGTGTGAATGAACAGAATAAGAACAGAACATATACTGTATTATATAGCTGTATTATAGCTGTTGTGTACAAAAATGGTTTCAAAATCATTCTTAAAAACGAAAAGTTTACGGATAATGAATGATTTTTGTTACACCCCAAATTGGAATTTTCCCATCATCATTATTCTTAAACGCACATCTGAATATATGAGAGTCAATACACAATTTGAAAGAACATACGGAGCTTTGCAGGGAAGCACTGGGAAGATAAAAGCACAATAAACTTGGTGATTGGACGGTAATTGGTGGTTCTGTGTTTAGGTTGTAGTGTCGTTGAGGCCTCCATCAGGGGTCTGTCCTGCCCCCTCCTCGTCTGAAAGACCAGCTGTGGTTCTCTGCTGAGCTGATTCAATTGCATGGTGTAGCAGTGGCTTTTATGTGCCACACTGGGGGTGATGTTCTGACAGCATGTAGTTCACCAAAGAAACATACAAGAAAGAAGATCAGGAGGACGAAAAATATTGACTAACATAACTGAATATGTTAGCTTCTTATTACAAACAAACATAAATATATTAAATAAATAGTGTAATAAAAATATAATAGTACATAAAGGAAGATATTTATTTATATACATAGTATAATTCAACTTAGTACTGTACCTATTTAAAGATGTATATATCAAGCTATGACTTAATGCAATGTAAACACAAAGACTTATCTATTAATAGAAGCCAATAGACTAAGCTAATAAATATATACATTGTTTAACTAAATAATACATTAGCTAAATGAAAAAAAAAATAACAAATAAATAAGTATATAGCAAATAAGTGGGTAAACGTGTTCATTGATTCACCAGTACATTGAATACTCCCGTATGGTTCTTGAAGTATTTCACATTTTATTTGGAGAAATATTAAAAATATTGGTATCTTTGAATTGTGCGCATCCCTATTAGAGATGTGATGTGATCGTGTGTAAAGGAGGAGAAAAAGAGAAGGAGGGAGGCGGCAGGCTCAAGAATCCCAAGAGATGGAGGGAGTGTGAGTACACATGCCTGCGGCCAATTAGGAGGCGTCCTGCCGTAATCACACACTCTCACACACAGCCTTGCGCGCGTAGCGTAGGCACACACACACGTGCGTAAGCGCGCGCACTGACTGGTCAACGTAAAGGCGCAGATGATGAATAATGCAAAGCCTGGTGGGTGTGGACCGGCACATGATCGCGCGTATCAAGCTCCCCGTGAGTAAGAATAGTGAAGAAAGAAAGAGAGAGAGAGAGAGAGAGAGAGAGAGAGAGAGAGAGAGAGAGAGAGAGAGAGAGAGAGAGAGAGAGAGCATGTGCACACGTCAGCGTGTGTGAGGAATCCCTCCTCCCAGCCCCCAGCCAGCCGGTGCCTGCAACATGAGGTCAGCGAGCTAACAGAAGAGAGGAGAGAGTAAGGAACAGGAAGCCACGGAGGAGTGGAGAGGAGCAGTAGATAGAATGGACCCAGAGAAGATTTGAGGAGGAGGAATATGCCGAGCGGAGAAAGTGTATCACATCGATGGCAACCATGCTGAGTCCAAAGATCCGACAGACGAGGAGAGGTAGAGTACAATCCGTTTGTATTTCATCTGTGACTGTCACACACTGTATGTGCTCTCAGCATCACTGCTTCAGATCTTCTCCACCCACGGCTTCCATCATCTAGGCTCTTAACATCATGATATCACGGCAAGCTAAAGTGTAGGTTGTAGGGAGAAAATGAAAGGCAACGGGTATGCTGATTTTCAAATTATGAAGAAAATTAAGAAAAGAAAAAAACATGATAGACAGACAGGCACACAGAGAGACTAATACAGTAGATAGATATAATTCAGAACGTTGTACTATTTAGAAATACAAATATGATATTGAGTTTTAATTCTACTTCTGATAAGCCAACACAGTGACCGTTTTAATTTTAAGTGATTGGATTATTAAAGGTGTTTCAAAATAATTGTTACTTGATAAATGTTTACATTTTATTACACTGTATCAATCAACCAGATATATCTGCATCCCAACAACTGTTTCTGATGAATGAATGAATTCAGCCATTTACAGCCTCGAAGATGCAATCTCAGATAAAACACACAAGAAACCGATTGGCATTGCTCAGACAAACCCGTAGGAATCCAGCATGTATCTGTTTGATCTTGTGGAATTGCGGCTAACAACCACAAAAAAACCCAGACCATTCAAATCTGTGCATGTTACACCTCTAAAGAGCTCAACACCAACACCCACTTCACACAGTGGTCCGCAGCGAAGCCCACCGTGAGCCATTCATCAGCAGACTAGAGCTGCTCGAGATGTGAAACACCAGCAGATATGAAACACAAGCTTCATCCTTCATGCATCTGCTTGCTATGGATGGAGCAGTGTTAATAAAATCACAACTACATAAAAATAAGAGTGATTTACTGTACTCTCTTCACTATTCTCTCAATAACACCCATCCCCCACATGCTCCCTGCAACCTGCTGAACATCAAGGCATCTGCTGGGGAAAGATGCTGTGACATGAATGTGTTCAGGAAACTATAATTTTTTTCAACCTGTCCCATGGCTTGGTGAAACACTTTGGTTTTATTGGTCATGCCGTGAGACAATGTCGAGAGCATCATCGACCGACGTCCTCATACTGTAAGCTCCTCAGGGTGGTGTCTGTGTTTTCCAAGGTCTGGAATAATGACTTGGTGATTGGATATTTATTTCTCAGCAGACATCTCCTTAAAGTATTTCAGTCGTTTTACCCGTATTTAGAACTAGTTAGTGTAGAATGTTGACAAGCCACCAGAATTGATCCTGCCAGCGTACAGAAAAGGAAAACATTCCTTTTTCTTTTTAATGGCAAATTTGGTGGTTTTTCCACCTAAGTTTATCCTTTTTGTACCAAAAGAGGCCGTTTTGTTGACCACATTCTAGAAACGCCCATGACAAATTGGGAAGGTATGAATCATTGTACAAGGAGATTTATAAACTGTGCACTTAGTTCCTTTTGACTTGACACTTATTGAATACAAAAATATTAATTGATTTGTGCAATTCAATCCAATAGTTAAGAAAACCAGATTTTATAAACTGTAGCAAAGGTTGCAAAATGTATTTATAATGAAATTTACGTTGTTTTGGAAAGACGCGTCTTTGGCTTTTTAGTGGCTTTAAAATAGCGCTTTGCTATATCAGTTGTTAAATTAGTATCAATTACTAATAATATTTACATTATTTAGTAGTATATTTATAATCAATTTTAATCAGGCTTGAAATCATTCATATGAAACAAGATCAGAACCTACTGTACTTGTTAGGATTTAGTGCTGTTGCGGTAATAACAAAAATATATTTTTAAAAATATAGTTTGTTCTTATAAATGGTCTGTTAGTACTGAAAGAAAAACTCCAGTTAGAACAATAATTAAAAATTATTTCAAATTATCAAAGGAATTTTAATTTGCTGCAAGACTGGAATCATGTAGAAATCGAAATAAATACAAGCCTTTTCTTTATCTTTACCCAGAAGTCTCAGCGGTAAAATCAATGTGTATCTATATTGAGTTGGGCCATTATGTCATCCTACTGAAAGCCAAAGGCAAGTTTATTAGTTTATAAAAACAGAAAATGTATCTTCGATAAATTGAGCCAACCATTGAGCTCCCAACGTTGAGATGCAGATGGTTCTCTCACTCCATTAAACAGCACAGCACCACTAACCACACCAAACAGCAATTGTAATCAAGAAGCCTGCAGCTCCGCCGAGGAAGAGGCGTTATGGGAAAAGCCATGGAGACAAAGCCTGCAGCGATCATCTGTCACGCCAAGAGCCTGACTCACTTCTGTTGTTCATCCAAAGAAAAAAGCAAAGATGCAAAAACGTACATAACTAAAACACTTTTCAAATTTTGTTCCTATTGTTTGATTTAGATAATTTGGATAATATAAGCAAAGTGAGTGAGTCTGTCAATACTATAATAATAACAACAATAATATTAATACATTTTTTTATCAGCGCATTTTAAGACACTCAAGGACACTTTACAAGCAGATAAAACATAACTTGTTACAAAGAATCATAACGTTACATGAAAAAAAGTTAAAAAAGAATACAAAGTTACCAAAAAAAATGGGGACCAGGGACTGTATCAAAATTGTGTTCGGCATTTAACCATCCAGTAGAGCTGCACATACACACACACAGTGAATTGAACACGCACAAACCAGGAGCAGTGGGCAGCCACAATCAGTGTCTTGCTCAAGGACACACAGTTGTAGAACCAGCCAGACTGGGATTTGATAACTCCCAACCCCCGGACCCAACTGCCATTAGATAATATTCATACAGAAATATTCTATTGACCATTCAAGCATTCAAGTGAGCCAAATAATAATGAATTTGAAGCCAAAGTATTGACCAGTCCTTTGTCAGGCTCTCTAGTGGATTAGCAGTAGCAATATAAAAACAAGACAAGCAACCACAACAAAAGATAAATCTTCCCATCAAAACCACACATTGATTTAAATCTACAGCCTGTAGGCATGAAATGACTTGTGACTTCCTTAAATCATCATAGATTGCTCTCAGTTCAGCCCTGGGCCTTGAGACCACCACAGCTTTGTGCAAGATATAAGCCATAAAGGCAAAAACATTCAGAAGCTTGGACTTTTTATATTTCAGCAACATTATTTAATACGTTGGTCCATGGAGACTTTACTAACCAAGGAAAAATGTTCCATCGTTGGTCACAACAAGCTAATAGAGAGAGAATGTCTGATCATTTGACCAGAGGGAATATGGTGTAGACCAAAGTCATTGAATATTCTGCTTTAGGGCTGAATCTGCTAACAATGAAAAACCTTGAAATAACCTTCCTAGAAGCCAAACACCTACATCTTGAGATTGACGTTTCAGGGGAGGTTTCAGCCCATTTAAAAGAAAACGAAAATTTTACTACTGTCTATCAAAAAAGCATCACAACATTAGTCTTTGTATTACTAGGTTTATCAAAAGCAGGTTTTCTTGCATTTGAAGTCTTGGTTAATAATTTCACATAAAAAAATAACCATTTGTCATCTTCTAACTCACAGCCAGGTCAAAGAGCATGGTGATGGGGGAGGCGTCCCGTGGCCGGCCCACCTCACCGAGTCTCCAAGAGGGTGTACTGAAGGCTGGATGGCTGAAAAAGCAACGGAGCATCATGAAGAACTGGCAGCTACGCTGGTTTGTGCTGCGATCTGAACATCTCTACTTCTACAAAGATGAAGAGGAGACCAAGCCTCAGGTAGGATCATCTACTAAAATGTCAAACGTACAAAATGTGAAGCATTTTTTTGCTTTCGATTTTTTTCATGCCTCAAATGTTTGCGTTTGGAGAAGCAGAAGTTTGATTGGCAGAAGTTGACCAGGAGGTGTGGCCACTCCACGTGAAACTAGTGCCAAAAGTCCAAACGCAAAAATCTGAAATGCACGAAAAAATCTGAAGCAAAAGAAAAAGGTTCGAGTGAAAATGTAAGAATTGCAAGAGAAAAAAAAACAAGTGAAGCAATCCATGCCTGATATTTTTGGCCCTGATCTGATTCCATCACACATCTTCCCACTTTGCCTCATCTGTTGGCCCTCGCCAGCACAACAGAAATTTGAACATTGCTTTTAGCAGCGAATCAATCAGACTGAGGTGTGTGACAGACAGCGTCCTCAGAGAAGACGTCAATACTCATCCATTAATCTGTGCCCGTGCTGTGAAGGCCAATGTGTGAGAAAATGTCAATCCCACTTACTATTCCATCTTTAATCAATGCCATTCAAAGTGGAGGGCTTGTGCAAAGAGGAGCCTCGCAAAAAACACACACTGAGATAAAAGGATATTGAACCCGGTTGAACAGTGTGATTTAATGACTTCTGCGTCATGATTTGAGGATTGGCCTGAAGCTTTTCATGCAACATTAATCTTCTGTATCAGCTTAATATGAGCCACCAAAGTGATCAAGGAAGAATCAGAAAAATCGATTAATGATCTTCTGTGACAAATAAAAAACAATTTCAACAATCACAAGATCCACTGATAATTACAATCTACAGACCGTCCTGGACTCCGTAGTTCATTTAAAAGGTCAGATTGAAGGCAAGTGTTCCCGTCTATTCATCTTCCCAGGGTTGCATCTCATTGAAGGGCAGCCAAGTGAACGAGCTGACAGCCAATCCTGAGGAGCCCGGGCGACATCTTTTTGAAATTGTGCCAGGTGAGCAGCTCTTTAAATCAAAACCATCCTGAAACGACGAATGACATGTCCACATTGTCTGTCCAAGCTTTAGGAAAGCCTTCCAAGGCTTTCTAAGACGGTGTCAATTTATTGATAGGAAATGTCTGTGGTTGTGGAATTTATGACAAGTAAACGTCCCACAGCAGCGTGAAACTCTTCCTGTCCAAAGCCACATCGAAAAGAATCTATATGTTTTTCAAATTCCACTTTGGTCAATCCGAGTGTGTACGTACGTACAACCTTCCGTTCACATCCCACCACAGAACATGCACACAACCACACTCATTCACATCTTCGGCTTCGGGTAATTTAGTTTTTAATTCACTTGAGCTTGTTTTTGAACCGTGGGAGGAACAGAAGAACCTGGAGATAACATGCACACCATGCAGAAGCTCCGTAACTGGGCTTCAAACTAGGTTTCTCTCTCTCTTGAGAGGCGACATCATCACCTACTGTCACCACATCATTTATTTAAAAATGATAGATTGATGCCCAATACTTCTTATTTACAATAAAAACCCCAACTGTTGAATTTTTCGTAAAAGCTGTGTTCTTTTGCATCACATCCGGCAGCATTAGGAGCAGTTTCCCAGCCCCCATCAGCTTCACCTCACATCAGAGAAGCAGCACACCATCTTCTCCCCAGAGAAGAGCTCTTAACCACAGTCTCTGTCTGGCCACCATGTCTGACTCAAACAGTCTCAGTGGAGGCCAAGTCCATTTTCCATATAAAACAAACAGAAGCGGGGCCTGACCTGCAAAAGATGCTGCGCAAACTACTGGACTGAAAATACAATTTACTAAAACACATTAGCACGATGAAACCAAAGATTGGTTGCTGATGCTTTGAAACTGATTATGACATAACAAACCATATTTGTCCTCATTATTTTGCAATTCATTGATTTCATAAAAGATGTATTGACGTATTTGAAATGTGTTTGTGTGTGTGTGTGTGTGTGTGTGTGTAGGAGTGAGTGATGAAAATGCACAGAAAATTTCATGTAAATTTTCGTTGTGCTGAACAAAAATTGGTGAAACGCTTCAATTTGAAATTGTATATATTAGGTACACAATATTCAGAGTTTTTACAGTATCGATCTTTTTGAAGTATTTTCAGTGTTATATATAACAGTGTTATATTTTCAATACTCATATTGTCTTACTACGGAATCATTCACAACTCTTGGTCTGTTTACACACTGCGTTTAGTGGGAAGAGAAGGATGCCCCCAAGAACGGGGTCTGTGGAGACCCATGCATCTGGTCTGCTGTTTGTTTGTTTAAGAGCAGTGAGGTGTTTAGAAAGGACTAACAGTAGGCCGTCTCCTCCTTGTCAGTCTACCGTGAGAAGCCCGAGTGAATGAGAGAAACAGAAGTCAGCGCTCAGTTCTTGGTGGGTTTCAGACTGAGGGGATCCTGCATTCTTCCACCATTTATATAACCAGAAATATTTTAACGAAGAAGAAATTGATGGTTTGGAGAAAGTACCTCAGCAGAATGTTGGTGGACCTAGGCGTGTTTGGATTCACTTACGTGATGGAGTAAGAGACATGGAATTATTTTACTAGTCGGCTTGATTTATCCAGTGCATCATGGGGCAGGGCTGCTGTAGATCTGGGAAGAGCCAGGCAACGCTTTCCCAAGGTAATATACATGTGTCGGACACTTTAATCCAAAGACAGTTTAATATATGACATAATATCTACTGCATATCAGTATTATTATTCCCTGAGAATCCCTAATCAATGATTGAGCGATAGGAACATGGTGCGTCGGAACATATTAAAATTTCACCCCTTATGTTACATCTTATTAATTGCATTTCTTAAATGAAGCAAATCAACATTGTCGTGCAAGTAAATATAGTTATTGTTCGACCTCAATGTGGAGAAAAGTCACTCAACAAAGTCACTAGATTATCTTCAAGAAGATATCGATAAAAAACTTTACATATTATGAGGACTTTTATTTTCTATTTGGATTAGATGATGTGTTCATATAGGTTAATTTCCAAGTGCATTTGAGCTTGAACCGATGAAGCATCTTTAAAGTTCAAGTGGAGATAAGCTTCTCAAGTCATGTGCATAATTAAACAGCAAAGAACTCAGATTGCGTCATCTTCTAGCAGCTCGGAGAGCATGATGCTGCCATTTAAATCATATTCTGAAGAAATGCTGAGAAAGGATTCAGACAAACGATGTGTGACTTCTACAAACGCAAGGCAAAATGCATACAAAATGATCATCTGAAAATGTACACATTCCCAAAGTTTATGAGAATATTATGAGTCTAAGTAAAGCCGCTCAAATATATCATCTCTGAAATCCGTGGCCATAGATCAGCTGTCTGTGCCGCACAAGGTCAGCAGACATTCTGACACTTCCTGAAGAGACATGAAGACATGAATGCCACACCATGGTGAAAAATGAAGCCTGGTCTTTATGTTTCAGGGCAGCATCCACACTTCTTCAAGACAATGGTCAGAATATGCTTAGAATCACAACTTTAACAGTATAGTTTGAAAAAAATGATTGATGCTTCAGCCATTCTTCATCTAAAGAATTAAAGCCAGATTTGATATCAAGGCAAGTTCTAATAAAAAAAATCCGGTTTGGATTTTCTTTTTCTGAACCTGGTTTATTTGACTATAATTGATATGAAGTTCCACTCCAAGAAAATGACTGACAATAACCATAAATATGTTGTAAAGATGATGAATTATAATAGATTACGAAGAAAAACTTGATGGATTTCAAATTAGTAACAATTTTGTAACAATATTCACAGTATTGTTATAAAATAACAATATTTTTCTCTCAGCTGGCGATAAAGACAAGTCTGCAATGAGCCATGAGTCCTTTCTGCTGATGGCCAACTCTCAGAGCGACATGGACGACTGGGTGAAGGCCATTCGCAGGGTCATATGGGCTCCATTCGGAGGAGGTAAGAATTCATGCCAACAGGACGAATGGCTCTTACTGATCACAACTACAGTATTACCAATATATCACCTCATCCATCTCATAGTGGCTATTATGATATTAACCCGTCAACAAGCTGACGCAGAATATTCCATGCATGCACACATGCTATTTTCAAAGCTAGACAGTCTACGGGCACAAAAATATCACTATGCAGAGCAGGATGGCTTACTACCAAACTATTAAATTACCAAGGCCGTGATATTATTAGAAAGTTCGAGTAAAGCTAGTCTGTGTAAGCTCTCGCTCAGACTTCAGAGCAAATGTGCACCTTGTCTCGGAACAACAACTGCTGAAAAGTGAAAGGCTGGAGAATTTACCGGCTCTTTTAATACGCAAAGACAAGATCTTTCGGAACCCAAGAGAGTGTTTCCAAGAAGTTTTGTAAAGCTGACACCAAGTACAAGATTCAGTTTATTGGATGGATATCACATTCTGACTTGATAGCACATTTTGATGGATCCTTGGGGAAAAAAGGTGATGTTTTTTTTTTCCGAAGGAGACGTGGAACAACCTTTTATGAACTTATGTAAAGGATGCGAGATTAGAAGTCAAATGGATGTGGGATATTTGGGAGAGCAGCGAGTGTTTTTGTGCAGCTCACGTACTTTGAAATACTTTGATTGGTGCATACTGTACGCTCACTGTAACTGCAGGCCGTCCCGCTGCTGTACTGTAGTTTGGAATAGGTTTGCCACTCAAAACACAGCAGGTGAGGATGGAGTGAAAAATGTCATGCATAAGAGCATGCAGCAGATATACTACATAAATATTTTACAGTTTCTGTTTACATGCTAGCGTCAAGTGCTCGTTTATTGCTTAAGCTTTGGTACAAATAAAATGTATCATGATGACTACGTAATAAGATTGCAATTTATATTATTAGATGTGTTTACAGTGGGGTTAGTAAGTGAGTGAGATTGACAATATGGCGAATGCATTATTATTATTATAGTATAAATAAAAAGAAAATACGTTTATGCATCTACTAACTAGACAATGATCGATTATGAACTTGACATATTCAATATTATGATCGAAGCCTGAAATATCATATCAAACATACTGTGCATTTGTGCATTTATGTGCAAGATTCTCTTATTTGTATTTATTAAAATATATATTATATTTTATTTTGCCTAGGTTCAAGAGTCAATTGATCAATAATGACTCAATTTAAGTCACGTGTAATTTTTCATGAAAGTTGCAATTTTATTTATTTATTTTTGTGTGTTTTTGTTGCTTTTTAATAAATCCACTGTGACTTACGATCACTGAGATCGTAAGAAGCAAGAATTGTGAATTAAATTTCTTCAAAATGTTTATCTAAGCTACGGTATATTTTTGTTACAGGCAAAGCAGCTTTTCTTATGACATCGTGTGTCCAGAATGACAACACTATGCAATAGAGAACCAAAAAAGCCAATGTTATGTTTATGTTCATTAGTTATTACTAAAACGACACCAAGTTATTTCAAATGCCAGAGCACAAAGTCAACAAAAGACTCCATGTGGCATTGGTATTTCAATTGTTAACAAAACACAAGGATTCTGGGAATCACAAGGAATCTTGGGTATTGGAGTTTAATAAACAAAAGTTGAAACACATGCACTTTGGTCAAAAGGACGCGTAAATGGCATTGCTGTGCACACACTGATGTGGCTTGATTTGAATAATCTCTAAATTTGTCTCTACAGGAATATTTGGACAAAGTTTGGAGGACACCGTCCAGTATGAAAGAAAGTTTGGTCCTCGCCTCGCCCCTCTTTTAATCGAGCAGTGTGTGGACTTCATCAGGGAACAGGGGCTAGATGAAGAAGGCCTTTTCCGAATGCCTGGTCAGGCTAACCTTGTGAAAGAGCTTCAAGAAGCCTTTGACTGTGGGGATAAACCACAGTTTGACAGGTACCAAGTACCACAACGAACAATGGAATGGTTTCCGAGCAACTATACTAATTCAGTCACTACCATTTTCCATGCAGTAACACTGATGTCCACACTGTGGCTTCCCTGTTGAAGCTGTACCTCAGGGAGCTACCAGAGCCAGTCATTCCCTTCTGCAAATATGAGGACTTCCTCACTTGTGCTCAACTTTTGGCCAAAGACGAAGAGGAGGTTAGTAACCGAAAACTCTCACTTTAAAATGTTGAATTGTGTGGACTTGAAATTCCAAATCAAGAGGCACTCTGGTTCCTTCAGTCAGTTCAACCATCTTTCCACAGGGAATTCAAGAATTGGGGAATCTGGTCACAACACTTCCGGCTGCTAATTACAACCTTCTGAAATACATATGCAAGTAGGTTCAACATAATATTTTGGACACATTTATCTCTGACCTTCTCTATGTTCGGTGCACATAAATGCCTGGAGGCTGGCACCAGTGAGCCGGGTTCTCCCCAGGGTTCTTTCCTCAATAGAGAGGTTTCTTTACCTGGCCACTGTCGCATATGTGCTTGCTCATTGGTCTTGTCATAATCATAACCATTTACTTAACACCAACAACCAGACGATCAAATGAATAAAAAGCAACGATTCTCTTACATATTCACACGTGCGCTTTGAGACAGTTAAAACTGTGAAAAGCGTATTACAAATGCTCAGAACTTGAACTTGAACTTGAACATAACTAGAGGCTACTGTACTAATTAAATGAAAATACTATCTTTGTAGGTTTCTGGACGAAGTGCAATCTCACTCAAATGAAAACAAAATGGGTGTGCAGAATTTAGCCACAGTTTTTGGACCAAATATTCTTCGTCCTAAAATGGAGGACCCGGTCACAATAATGGAAGGTGAGCAATGTCAAACCCGTGACACACCAGAACCCGCACACTAACTACAGAAAGTGACAGAATGTGCGTTTTACAGGGACTTCTCTTGTTCAGCATCTCATGACCGTACTTATTAGCAAGTATGATCAACTCTACGTCGACAGAGATGCAGAAGGATCTAAGAACCAGACTGAGGCAAGGGACCAAAGCCAGCCGCACTGTCAGGCAAATCTTGTGGACTGGATCTCCGAAGAAGACCTCCAGACGTGCCCACCCACAGCAAAGAATGCTAAGCCCAATGACAACCCAACCATTGGTGGATCTTCATGTGGAGATAACTCTCAAAACGTCTCCACTTGTAAGTCCGTGCCACAGGGCAAAGGAGAGACTGCGATCAGCCCTAGTAAACAAGCCAAGGCATTGCCAGGGTGGAAATATTCCTTCAAAGGTTCCGCTCCACGTCCTCAGTCTGCCAAAGTCGGTGGCTCCACCGTTGATGTGACTGCCTCCAGTGGGAATTGGCTGATGAATGGACTGTCATCCCTGCGTGGACACAGGCGCACATCTTCCGGAGAACGCTCCAGGGAATCTGGCTCTTCTCAGAGACTGTCCACTTATGACAACGTCACTTCTTCATCGAGTCTGGGAAGTGTGCTGAGTATCGAGAGCACGCCGTGGTCCACCTCATCCTGTGAGATATCCGTCCCAGACTCTGGGGGTGACCACTTAGGGACCGAAGACCGACAGCAGCAAGAGACAAATAACCAAGATTCGACACATAATGTGGACGAAGTAAAGCCCGGCAATCAAGGGGATTTTACCATCACGGTGGAGAACTGTATGCACAATCTGTTAAGCGGTGACATGGCACCCGTCATCAGAGTTGTGGATGAAGACTCAGAAGAAGGAGCTTCAATTTTGGTCAGTGTTGTAGCAGAGCTGAAAGAAGAGCTGAAGAAACAGAAACAGACGTATGAGTCTAGAATTAAAAAGTAAGTGACACTTCCTGTAGCTCAACAGGTAAAACATGATGTTCGCAACACCAAAGACAATGGGTTCAAGTCGTTTTTAGATATAAAACGTGTACATCCAGTGATGTGCAGTTTATTAACCGGAAGTTTTGGTTCATTTAAATTGTGTGTTTTTTTTTTTTTTACGTTCATTTTCTTTTTTTCTTTTTGCTCCATGTCATAGTTCAGCCATTTTGTTCTGGTTCTTCGGAGTAAGTAGTGATTGTGTAGTATGAATTCTGCAGCAAATGTTATTGTGGTGTTTCCGTTTCCCCCCACAATCCGAAAAACATGCGTTTAAGGTGAATTTGGCCATGTTTGTGAGTATGTGTGTGTAAGTGTCCATAATTGTGATGCCTGGATGTATGTGGACGCTCGCCGCATTTCTGCCGGGCAAATTGTGTGTGTGCGTGTTGTGCTCCTTTGTAAGGCGACCTTGAGTGTCTTGAAAGGTGCCTAATAAATTAAATGAGTTATTATTTTTATTATTATTAATAGTGTTTTATGACATGAATCTTTTGTGTGGCCCTCTACAGGTTGGAGGAGTCAAGTGCAGCACTGTGTGCGCAGATGGAAAGACTTGAGCAAGAGATGGAGCAGGAAAGAAAACGAAAAAGGATGCTTGAGATCAAACTCAGAAACTCTGAACGAGCTCGCGAAGATGCAGAGAACCGTAACCGCCTCTTGGAGAAAGAAATGGAAGATTTCTTTTCCACACTTGGAGACCTGGCTCTGGGAAGCCGTACCAGCAACATCTAAGGGGAAAATACACACAATCGGAATTTTTAAGGACACAATTTATTCCGTGATGGACCAATAGCTGGCGTCTTGCTTCGCTAAGTCTGGAAATTTTTATATTAGGTCAATTTAAATTTGGCTGATCCTTCCAACTAAATCTAACGATGAAATGTCACAATCTTTACATAAATTGAAAGAACATAGGTCAATAAATTACTTTATTTATTTTTATTATTATCAGCTTATTGTAGCTTTTCAACTAAAATTACCGGTTTAAAGAACCGGTTTAATGAAATATAAAAATGCAGAATTATTTCCAATGCTTTCCTAATAATAGCATATTCATGAATTTTTAGAATTCATGAATTGTAGAAATGATGCATGGATCTTATTGACTTTGGTACAGTCACACAACTTGGGCCCTAATAAAAATATTAAATTTAGCCACATTATCCATGTAAATGACTCTGTAAGACTTTCATTTTGCTAAATTATTACATTAAATTGTTGCACTAAATGTTTTTTTTTTTATTTACACTAAAAGAAGTATTTGAGTTTGTGCTTATTATAAACTGCTAGACACTGTTGAAAGTTTCTGTAGGTTTCCGAACTGCTTCTGATTGTTTAGTAGTTAATATATACCTGTATATATTAGCATGAGAGTTGTCTTAACTTTACACGCTGCTAATGCAAAGATTTCAGGTTATTCTCGACATCACCACTGTGCCCTGGAACAAAGGTGTTGTTTAATTTCGCTGCTTGCCACCACGTTGAATTTTGCCCCTTTAGCTAGATTCTGAGATCGCTTGTAGATCTTCGGGCCAGTGGGAACACCTCATCAGACCTCATAAATGGACTCCTTCATTCTTGACGATTCTTCTGTTCTGTGCCGAGATGTTATCAAGTGTCACTGTGGTGCTATGTAAATCACGAAGGCCTGAATAAAAGAGTAATGTGTTTTTAAAATGTACGTGCTGCAACCGTGAGAGCCAACCAACCAGAAAGACAGGGCAGCTTGGATTCAAACTGGTGTTTATTTGCAGTACATTTACATGTTGGTATCATAAGATCCCAGTGCGTCTGTTGTGCACCAAACCTCATTCAGACAATGACAAGTGCACTACAACACAGACCGAGTGATTTTCCCATGTTTGTAGCCTGGGACTGCTAGCAAATATTAATACCAGCACCAAATCTCCTAAAATTCTCCAAAACAGGAAATGTAGGATATTTTACAGCTTGGATCTTAGCAGGTCGACCAAAATCCAGTGGCGGAACCTGGTGCTTTAATGAATAACGGCCACTGGTTTATTGTTTTTTGGTAAGACAATTAAGGAAACATTACTATGATTAGCCCCCCAAAATCATCTCCATTTAAAAAGACATACGTGAATTTATCCGACAGTACCAAATATATCCATACCTCTGGGCACATAAAACAAACAGATCTATCGTTTACTAGTATGACAGCAGTGGGTATTGCACGTGAACTGTAAAATAATACAAAAAAAACCGAAAAGGATCAAATTTACACTTCAGTTCTTCTACGGTGAAGTTTACATAATGTACAAAACTATATGTTGCCAACTATTGACAATAATTCACTTTCAAAATAAATAAATAACAAAATCTGTATTAACATCCATTTGGGCAGCTATGTTGCAAAAAAAAAAAAAAAGAAATAAAGAAAGTCTAAAATTTTGAGTGAGGTAGTTCATCAAAGCCTACTTTGATCTGAATGACAACGATTTTGAATGACAAATGTAAAGAAAAATAAAAAATAAACAAGTTGACTTTCTCTGCAAAGTTCAAACTTGTTCCTGTAGACAGAGCAAGGAAACTTAAGAGCACTTCAAATAAAACTATTACGCTTAGAATGCAAATCAGACAACAGACATTGCTAACACGTAGATTAACTTTCAGTTCCTGCACTCATGTACATTCCTTTGCATTGCCACATGGGAAATGTAGTTCCCAGACACCTACAGCATTTGACGCAACATCGTTCAGACAACAATATAAAGCTGCAAACCAAATACACGTGCCAAACACATTTCTCCGTTTCCTGTTACTTTGATGAAAGACCTTGCTTCAAAAAATTATAGGTATTAAAACGAAAACATTCTTTTATAACTGAACGTGTCATCCTCTCTACTCAACATACCTCCTCCACCTTCCGGAACACACCGTTCCAACTCAATAGAAAAATAAACACTCATCCTATCAACAGTTGTTTAAAAAGCATAAAAAAAAATATTTCTCCATCTTCTCCATTTTTGTCAGAAACAAAAGTTGGACTCAGGCACTTTCTCCACTTTACAAGTAAAACAAAAACCCTAGTTGGAAACTAAATATTGAGATGAAGTCAAATTTGGAAGGTTGTTTTCAGTACGACTACAGTCTAGACTACATATATTACAAGTATTATTAAAGGTAAATTACATTCTGAAGTATTACAGTCACATTTGCCGAAAAATTTGCAATTTATTTTTTTGTCTAATGTAAAATAAGTATCCTGTATTTACGGTACACTCTTCATTCATGTCGTTCTCAAATAAAAGCCATATATTTTTTAAAAGAGTAAATCCCTCGGAATCCATGTAGAATTACACAATTGGCATTTTTAAACTCGTTTCTGCTGCAAACCCGGTTGTAAATTACAGTTGAAGTTGGTAATCACAGACCTTAGTCACATGCTTGAGCTTGAATCTGCAGAGTCATATCACACGTACAAAGGACCAAAACAAGGCCTTTACATTTAGATTTGTGTTCAACTGATATACAGCACTGAAAAGAAATTCGCAAGTTACCGCTTTCTGGGTCGAAAGTGTAATATATACAACTAACATACCGTGACATTTTAAAACCCGCGCGGAGGTTACAATGCGACTTACAGCATGTGTCCTAAAATTAGAAAAGACTACCTAAAGACGCTACACGCACTGCAAAACATTTTAAGACACCCAGATAAAGTGTTGGTGATTTGTGTTTTAGGTGCACATTTCTCAAAGAAAAAAAAAAAAAAAAAAAAAAAAAAAAAAAACGTTTGCTTAAACAGCATGGAAATGCACACTGGCAAAAAGAGAGGATGAAATTCGTCTTTCGTTAATTAGTGATTACATTGACTCTGCAAACTCACAAAAAAAGGAGAGAACAAAATAAAATGTCTTAAAAATATCCAACATTTATCTTACAAAGAAACCATTCCACATACAAATGTCAAGAAAACGCAGTAGTAGCTTTTGAACTGATCGCTGAACTGAAGTTTAAAGAGCAAATAAAAAAAAAACAAATCCATCCAAGTAATGCTGGTTTGGTGTAAAGGTTTTTCTTTACCTTCTTTCTCATAATCGCGCATTTCACAACAACCAGTCAGTCTGAGAAAAGAAAAGCAGGACAAGTTTGGGACTGGAGATGAGGTCACACCAGTGAGACGGTGGTAGCAGGTGCTGGAGAAACAAGGATGCTCATCTGCAGCAACCCAACGCTGCCGTGGACGCCTCCCGACTGCTGTCTGTGTCCGAAGCCAGGGTGGGATTGGTGGACATCGACGAGACGTCGTTTGTAGAGGAAGAGGACGTCGAGGGCTTGTGGGAGTCGCTGCTCACTGCTTCACCTGTGCTATGAGAAACACAGCCATCTTTTATCAGACTGGTTCTGTGGAGGTGCTAAATTCACTTACCATTGCACTTTTTTCTACCTACCGGTAACAATTAAAAACAATGCAAAAAATAAACAAAAACACAATACTCCACAATATATATAATTCATTTCTATATTATTAATGTCACAGCTTCAGTGCAATGTTCATGTAGAATATTTTGAAGCATCTTGAACATCTTGAAACACCAAAGAGTAAACTAACCTAGTGAGGCCGGCTGTCCTCTAATCACTCCATTTTTTGTTCGTTCCTCCCAGTCCAACACTTCTTTATATATCAGATCTGCATGGCAAACAGATTTGAAACAACATTGTTACAAATGTGTATAACATGTTACAACAATGCTTCATTGTAGAACAAATCACACACATTTACTATAGAACATCAAACTTGCTTACTTTTTGCCCCTTGGTTACAGTGAAAAATGAGAATTAATAAACCCAACTACAAAAATATAACTTGAATTACCAGGTCAGAATCAGAATCAGAGAAAGTTTTATTGCCAGGTCATGAAATGCCTGAACAGCTTATTGTGTTAGCATGTTAATACACTCATAATTCAACATTTAGCTTACTTGAAGTGGGTATCACTTCAATACTTTTATAAAAAAAATACCTTTCCACTCTTCAACTGTGTGTTCTCTCTCATCAAGCTGTTTATCCACGATGGCTGGTGGTGGCTGAAACCAAGCATATGAATGTCAACCAGCGAACAGCACAGAAAACAAGACATCGCTTGCTCAGCTCATTCTTCTCTGGAGTTCCACAAAGAGTCATTTCATGTTGATCCCATCAGGGCCATGAGGTCGCGGTCACTTACCGCTTCCACTTCCGATGGATCGTACCACACGTTTATGTAGGGGTGCTGCAGCGCTTCATCCACCGAAATTCGTTTAGACGCATCGATTACCAGCATTTTGGATAATAAGTCTCGTGCCTGGCTTGCTGCAAAACATCATCATTTACATTGCAAACTGGAATTTGTCCTGGTGGTCATGCTTTGCTAAACCATTTGAGGTACAGGGAACTTTTCATGAAGATGTAAGTTTTAAAAAGAAGATTATAAAGCATCAAATATCTAAACGATTGTGTCGTTTATAAGCTATATAGGAAGTGAGGTGCACATTATAAACCAAGGGTTGGCAAAGAAGTCTCTCACCTTTTAGTTTATTGTGGTCAGAGTCTGCAGGGAACAGAACATCAGGAAAGAGCTTTTCAAAGCTGTATCCCGCATAGCGAGGCCTGTTCTCCACGTAAGTCCTGACGGACTGGTTGAGTTTCATCATGAACTCTTGTGATGGTGTGCCCAACTGCTCGATCACCTTGTTCCACTGGTCAATGTCTTGGGAAAAAGTGCTAAGGAAGATTTCCGACTACATCTGGCTGACAAGTCACACATTTAACATTTCACAAGTACAATTATTACATTCCTTTCCACAATATTTTTTTTTAAAAGCGGTATAAAAAAAATGGTGTTTGATATGTCTATGGAGTAATAAATTCTTTCTTAAGAGTAATTAAGCAACTTGATTTTTGGGGTTTTCAACAAAAAACAAAAAACAAAAACTAATCGTATAGTTGAAAAGAACTTTTTGCAAGCTTGCTCGCACCAACAAAGAAAAGCGTAGTCTACAATATCTATTGTAGATTAATTCAAATTGCTTGAAAAAAGAAAACAAAACAAAGAAAAATGTGTTACAATATAATAATAAAGTAATTTGCATTTTTATTGGTGAAATAAGTGATTGATCGCCACTGAATATATAATGATTCAAAGGAAAACTGGGTGAAATTATTGAGTTTAGATGAGACTTAAATCAAGATATAGTGTTGGAGGAGAAGGTAAAACTCCAAAAAGTGCCATCGCAATTATCAAAAATGGAGATGAAACATGCTTTGGGGATGTTTTTTTTAATAGGACAATAGGACAATTGCACCGCATTCAAGGGATGGATGGGACCACGTACATTCAAATCATGAGTGAGGACCTCGGTGCCTCAGTCATGGCATTAAAAACGGGTCGGGTCGGGCTGGTATCTCAGCATGGCAATGATCCAAAACACACAACCAAGGCAACAAAGGATTGGCTCAAGAAGAAGCATATTAAGGTCATGAAGTGGCCTAGTCAGAGCTTAATCCAATAGAAAATCAGCGGAGGGAGCTGAAGGTTCAGGTTGCCATGAAACATTAATGACATGGAGAGGATCTACAGAAGAGTGGGACAATATCCCCCCTGAGATGTGTGCAAACCTGGTGACCAACTACATGAAACGTCTGACCTGATTGGCGACAAAGGCACGGAAAAGCACATTTTGCAAAGGGATCTTGTTTCTTTAATGTAAATGCAAATTATTTCATTACATTTTTGTAATGCATTTTTCGAACCCACAAACTTGATGCATCACATTTTAACATTTAGAAGATTTTTTATTTATTTATTTATTTTTATAATTTATCATCAGGAGCTTTTTATGGAAAATATGACAGTGAAGCCTCAGTTCACAAACATGTATGTTCAATTGAAATCAGTCTTGGAATGTATCGTTTTTTAACTGGGGAAAATGTTTCGTTTTTTATATGTTCTGATAAACATTCCCCAACGTTTTGTTTTTATTTAGTTCCATTTTAACTTTCAATATAAAAAAAAAAGTAAAAAACAAATTTAAATTAGAGATTACAATCTTCCAGAGACTCTTCAAAGAGATTGATTTGTTTCATGAAGTCAGTTCATTCTAACAGTACTAACGTGGAGGGAAAAAAAATAAAATAAAATCAACCAACCATCACAGCATGATGTGATGAATGAAATGACTCAGAAAACAATTCAATAATTTTGCCTAACTAGATGTGCAAGTCTTTTCATCACTGTGTGGCAATGTTATGTGTAGTAAATAGTTTGTCTACGTTTGCAAACATTTCTCACAAACTGACCTGAGGCGCCACAGCATCTCAATATTGCCCTTCATTTCTATTACCTGTATTTGGATTGTCCCTCACCATGACAGAGTGACACATTTTAAAACACAAAATAAAGTAAATATGAAAATTGCTTCTCTCGCCGGAATGAAAGATTGGTGTGTCACAATTATTTCCAACATGACTGAATGTACTTTTGCATATATACATACATACACAATCAACACATGGAATGGGACGGTAAAGACGACTAGGTAAGGATACGGTCTGTGCCGGGAAACAACACACTACCTCTGACCATTTCAGCCATGATGCAGCCAATAGACCAGACATCAACTGAAAAATGAAATGACAACCAAATTAAAAAGCTAAAACTAAAACAAAGACATCCCACAAATGAGCATGCATGCAAATGAAAAGCACAAAAGAGAAAACAAAGACAAAAGACAGTGATGAGGTGCAGTGACTCAAGACGAGAGCATGCAAACGTCTCTGTGAGGATCAACTAGTGCGTCAGGCAACAGTCCGAAGGTTAATCAAACAACCAGAGGCAAATCAAGGATACAATCTCTCCCTGGAAAAAGGATTTTGTGCCGCACCATCTCTGCCATTATGCAGCCAACAGCCCAAATATCCACTATACAAATGTAGCGTAGAGGAAGAAGAGAAGAGATGAGCAAAGCCAAAGGCAGGATTTTCCCCAGAGTTGTTCTACTTTCCAATTTTACTCAGCACTTTCATCGAGGACTTCACATCAGCATCTTTTGCTTCACAACTGATCAGCTTTTTTCGCACTGCAGTTGAGCACCATCACTGTCTAATGTGGTTTATGCTAGTAAGACTCGTGCCAAACGACTAATGCACTGGGTGTGTAATTGCTCAGTGTTTGAGAAAGCAGAAAAAAATGCAAGTGAAACCATCAGAAGCCCTCAAGGGACAGAACATGTGCCAAAGGTTGTTTTTGCTCCAGCGAATGGTGTGGATGTGCTGGTGGGGTTGTGTGGGAGCCTCTCCGTGGGCATGCTGCAAAGCGTTAATCAAAACCTGGCATGACACACTCACCGTTGGCTTGGTAACCCATGCCTAGAATGACCTCGGGGGCACGGTAGTAGCGAGTCACCACATAAGGGGTCATGAGGAGGCCGGTGGCAGCTGTCCGGGCCAATCCGAAGTCAAGGATTTTCAGAGTGCAGTCGGATTTTACTACGATGTTACTCGGTTTCAAATCCTGGTAAAGAAGCATCAGACCAAAACACATGTTAATAAACAGTGTGTCCTGACGATTTTATGGGCAAAAATCGCACCAGGAGAGTCCAGGCCAAACATTCAGACATTTTTCACTAAACCAAACCACTTGTGTGGTAATGTCATTCAATTCTCTGACAGAAGTTGTCAAGTGAGAATGAAACAGAAAGCTCGACAACAGCATTGAGAGTTCTACAAGAAGTTATAAATAAATCTTAAATAATTTAAAATATAATTTATAGTCAAGTGATCCATTATATAATTCAAATAGGTAATTATTGTACACAAAGCATCATGTACACAAGAAAGGAGTTCCACTGAGCAAAAAAAAAACTTATCATAAAAATTGTTTTAACAAACAAAATACAATAAGGTATATATTAATGTATCCTTATTCTCACATTTAAGTTTCACACGCCACATATTATTATTTGTATGGTATAAAACATTCCAAACACCAAACATAAAACCAGCATCCATGTGAAATGTCGGTTGTGATCAAGCAATATCCCTTTCAAAAGATTGAATTGATCAGAACAGCACAGAAACAACACTAATATTAATATAGCCATGAAGCTTTATGCTAAAGAAATGTATTTAGAAACGACTGAAGCCCTCAAGGGACAGAGTGTGCATTGTTTTATTTGTGTAGAGCACTTTTACATGTCAAACATTAAAAATGATCAATGGGAGTGAGTGTGTGAGTGTGTGTGTGTGTGTGTGTGTGTGTGTGTGTGTGTGTGTGTGCGCGCGCACGCACCCTGTGTATGATGCCAGCTGCATGTAGGTGTTTAATGCCACAGAGCATCTGATAAAGCAGATAGGAGAGTCTCTCGTGGTCCAGCTCCATCTGAATCACTTGGCACAGATTAGCATCCATCAGCTCCATCACTAGATAACTGCAAACAGAAGATGAGTGGAGAGATTGGAGACCCACACTAGCCAATTTATACCCATTCATTGCCCAGTTGTAATGTTTAAATCAAAGGAAAAATAAACTCACACATCCTGGAATTCTTCCTGCGTCTTCTGTGGCGTGAAAACGTGTAGTAAACCGATTATCTGTGAAACACAGCAAAATCTATGAGATCAAGTTGCTCAAATCATGTCTAGTACAGGCTTCTAGTTGCTCAACTGTCTTTGCATCTTCCTCTTTATAAAGCAGCAAATGTTCTCTACTGGTGAAAGATCTGGACCGAAAACTGAACATTTCCTACTGGCATTTTTCAACATTTCTTTTTTCACATATCGTCTGAAAATGCTAAATTACCATTATTAAAATGTTGAATCAATAATATCATTACCAATAATTTGAGTTACATTACATTTGCTTCTTGGGTATTTGTCTGATCAAAACATCATCCTGCTGTATAACTGAATTTATTCATGTTCGTTGGGATTAGTTTTGCCACAAAAATACACCCAAAAAGATACTTGAGCCACAAAATAAATTTTGATACACAAACAAATGTACATACTTTACATACATATTTATACCTGGATTTAATTTATAACCAATCGTGGTTCACATGCAAACATTTCATAATTTTATTTCATTAGATTTCATAATTCTGTGAATACAGAAGCAAGACAAATGCTTCGCAATTGCTCTCAGTAAATTTTGATACAGATGTAGCAAATGTGCTTGCTTCCGTTTTGGGAAAGACTGATAAAGTATGTGATGAAGTTACCGTATTTACTCGACTATAAGTCGAGAGGATTTTTCCTAAAAATTTCGGGCTGAAAGTGGGGGGCTCGACTTATGCGCGCGGTCTACCGAAATAGAAAATACTTTACTCAGAACAGTGCGCCGATATTTCACCCTTTCTCACAAAAATAAACAGCAGAGACACAAGCTCGGTAATTAAATGAACATTTATGACGCGAACTAAATACATCTTTCAGAAAACGGCACGAAAAGGAGCAGCTCTCTGCTGGCCGCTGCTCCGCGCTCTCACAGGCACACACACACACACACACACACACGCACACGCACTCACGCACGCACGCGCACTGTCTCACTCACACTCATTTGGCTCAACTCTCTTCTGTCTCTAGTCTCTATTTGGCGTGGGGCTTTTCAAATACACGAGTTAGCATTAGCCCTACTCTTAAAGGGGCAGGACACTTTTCCCAGAAATCTTTAAAATGATAATGCAACCAAACCAATGACAATTTAAACTTAAACATAAATTAACAATAGCTTAAATAGATTAATTCCAACATAAACAAACAGGGTTACTTGATTTTTATGCTTCCTTTACCACCAAAGATGTTTGAATACTTTTATTATTTCTATAGGAAAGATTAAATGTGTTCTATCATTATTTCCCTGTGCCGCTTTAGTGTCTCCGTGGGCCTCAAATAACCAGAATTGACTTTATATGAAACCCAAAATTGGGTTTCTACTCATTTCTATCTATTCACTTTTCTCTCATTTCTTTCACCCTACTTATAAGGGGGTCTAAACAGAATACCACAATCTCACAGCTGAAGTGGGGGGGTCGACTTATAAGCGGATCGACTTATAAGCGAGTAAACACGGTATTTTGTTGTACGGTATATATCGTTGTTCAGTTCCAACAGACTTCAAAAGTTTAGTGCAGAAGTAAAACAAAGACAATGCTCAACGTCTTCTGGTTTAATCAACCGTACTACTGACTTGTTATAACAAGCAGTTCAGTTCAGTATGTAAAACTCACATTTTTTTTTTCCACACAAACACCAACACTTTTTTGGCAAGTCATTTGTTGGCTAATTATGAATAATGTATGTGTATAAATATAGAGTATAGATGTCTTAAATAGAAAAAAATAAAAAATAATTTCACTTTATTGTAAATTCACTTTATCTGTTTTATACGTCTTAAAATGTAAAACATATCATATAAATATATATATATATATATATAACATATGTAACATATATTTATATGATATGTTTTACATTTTAAGACGTATAAAACAGATTTTACTCAATATACATTTAGGTTTATTGCAGTAAAATGCTATCACTGCATTTTCAGAAGTCTGTGTGTAGATTTTCCTCTAGAAAAACTCTTTTGAACTTCACAATTTGACCATAGCAACGGAAGACATTTGCGCAGGAGCTTGGAAAAAAAACGGAACAACAGAACTTGAGCCATGTATAAAATGAGAATAAAACAAAATGACAGTGTACTGTGTGAAGAACACAAGCAGACAAGCAGAAACAGCACGAAGCATGTCTTACATTTTTGTGGTTGACGCATTTCATCAGGACCAGTTCTCTGTAGGCCCGCTTGGCATGGGTTTGATTCTGAAAGGGTCGGCTAAGCTTCTTAATTGCAACATTCCGTTCAAGTACATGATCATACGCCGAGCTGTTAAAAAAACAAAAGACTTTTAAATGCCTTCATTATTGACTTCATCAGTTTATTAAACCGTTACACTTACCAGACGATGCCTTGCGCTCCGGAACCAATGGGCCTTAAATTCTGATAGCGCTTCAAAACAGTGAACGTGGAATCTCCTACATCTATGCTGTAATATTCTTTCTCACGCTTATTCCTATTCATGTTGAAAAACAGAAGACAAAGTCTTGGGCATTCAAGAAGTAGTTCCCCTTTGGATATCTGTAATTAAACAAACAAGATTCATTTTTCACTTCTCTCTCACCAAACCGCATTTAAAAAATTGTGTTCATGTGAATGGGAATTTCAGACAATATGGAAAACAAGTAGAAATCTAACACGAAAGATGGCAAATGTATCACTAAATAGAAGACTTTTAAACTTTGCTTCAACAAATGACTGTACTTCTTGTAAAATGCCTGAAATTCTATTTTCATCATGTTGTGAATCTATCAGTGTCCACAAATTCATCCACTTGTTTTCCTGTGAATTGCAACCCTTCCATTTACATCTGTGCATTTATAACATGTATGATATTATGAAAGTTGATCTTGTAATCTATGTTCAAAGTTATCAAATATATACTGTACTTTATGAAGTATTTATATATTAAATAGAAGTATTTAAGTAATGTGGACATTTCTTGACAAATTCCCTTGCCAGAGAACTAACAAGATGACAACAAATTATTCTCTGTGTATTTACTTTATTTTTGAGTTATTGTTCTTGGAGTAACGTTTCTGTTTTTAACTTACAGTTGCGGTGTTTATGTAGCACTGTGAAGTATGATACTAAAGCGTTTTAGCGTTATAGTTTAAAAACATTTGGTGTTTCAGCTTTAAAAAAAAAGGCAGTTTGAGAAGAGTGCCTAAATAGTTCATTTATTCGAGGGTAACTGGTTAATACAAACTAATTACTGGTAATTAACTGTATAGGTATTTTTGCACAATTTCTACTGTTTTTGCTTAAATGTTGCTGCTGTAAACAAAGAAATTTCCCCTAGTGGGATAAATAAAGTCTTCATTCATTCATTCATTACAATGAAGCCAATAAAGTTTATCTAAACACTATTAATAGTTTAGTATAAGAAATGAATAAAGGGGCAAATTTTTACCTCCCTTTACAAATCCATTACGATTATTAGACTTAAGTATTACCCCTTAAAAAGCAGCTCTATTATTTCCTTCAGCCTTGAAACCATTAGTTATGAATCTCTGTTTGATTGGGTGTGGGATTTTTAATAACATCATGACTTCATTTTGAGCCACCATTTTGTTCACTGTACTTATAGGGTTATACTATAACTGGCAATCATAAAACAGCACTCTGACTCATAAAAGAAATTGTGACAAATAATCTTTACCCTAAACACCATAACATTATACTAAAATAAACTCTGATCAATATTGACATTGCCCATAACGAATGTAAGAGTTGTTTTATAATTAAGCAATACAGAATTCGCCAAGCTTTATATTTAAAAAAACATCTAAACTAACAACTGAAATAGTAGTGACTTGAATAATTCATATTTAAGCATATACATTAATAAAGACCCAAGCCATCAACAGTCATTACCTAAATCAGCCCATTTTACCTAGAACACTGCAGTGGTTTCCAGGACTGTTCTCTCTCATACAAACTACTTCAATCTTAGGAATCTGTCAAGTCCAGACCAAACTGCATTTAATTCATTAAGTTAGCTCCCAGTCAGCACACACACACACACACACACACACACACACACACACACACACACACACGCACGCATCAATAACTGCAGGAGATCAAGTACGTCCATTTAAATCCAGACGCCAGACACTATATGTCTAAACGTAAATGGAAACAAAAAGTGTCAATCAACAATAACGCAAAAAAAAAATGTAGAGAACCGCACCCAAAAAACAAATGCCAGATGCCACTGCATGCCATCTCTACCAGCACCTAGACCTCGATCGCTCAGCTTTGACACACCATTGATCACGTCAAACGCGTCTGGATGTAACAAAACAGTGGATCGATCCCTTTTAAAACATTGGTGAGAAAAACGAGCAGAAAATGGCAAACACAAGTCCTGCAAACTCTGAGATGCACACACATGATTTTAGGCTTTAAATCGTGAGCGCGTGCATGTGCAGTACGTGTGTATTACACACACACACACACACACACACACACACACACGCGCGCGCACACAATTCGATCAGCGTGATCGATAACGAAAAACAGCTCGTAAATATCATGTGCAAAACGCATACATGCTGTTTTGAAAGCCCAACCGATAGAAACCATTAGCACATACCAATGAACTACTACGCAGCCAGTACGTTATGTTCATACACGAAACACAACATTAAATACACATCGTCACTCAGTGAAATTTGAGATGTTAGTAAAACCAAACTAGCAGGGCAGCGGTATGTGCTGCGCTGTATTTCAGCGACAAATCAGCGCTACCCTCCCCCACATCCCACCTTCAAAACATCACCGCTGAGACTGCAAATATTTACCCACCTTCTTCAAACGCTGCACAAAATATAAGAGTAAACCTAACTGGTACTGGTGTCTTCTATCCGCGCAAGAATGAAAACTCAATTCTTCCGCTTTCCCACTTCAAGACACAAGCTCTAAGCTCTCTGCGCTTCCGTCCACTGGCAGGCCTTGAGCAGCGGACACTTGCGTACCACGTCACCGAGTCTTTGCGTACTGACGTAGGCATTCTCTGCTGCAGTCCCCTGTACGTCACCGAAGGCGCGTGCGCGGTGTTTTTGTTACGCTATTTTTTTTTTCGTATTGACATAATCGATATTGCAGCACTTTTGCATACAACAGACGAAACACATTTTTAAGACAGTACATTCTTTATTGTTATATAAAAAATAAAAAATTATATATAGCTGATAAGCGCATGAACACAGTCTCGAATGTAATCGGTATAGTAATAGTAATAATATTATTACCGGTGTATTCCTATTTATAACAATGGTAAAACTGAAACGTTGTTTTTTACAGTTTTGTATACTATTTAAACATAATTTAATTGCAGTTTTAGTTTTTAGTTACAATGACAACTTATACAGTAAATTGTGTATCATTTTGCATTTATTTTACATTTACAAAAATGTTGACTAAAATTAATATATATTAATTTTAACAACAAACATTCTTAATACATTTTAAACATGTTGGGCTTATTCAATTTCAGATTACTGATTTATGAAAATGTGCTTGAAAGGTATATTAATTTTTTATTTATATTTTCATGTAATTCCTTACTATAAAAATTATCAAGCAATGAATTGTGTAAATATAAGCAGGCACAAAAAAAGCAATAAAAGTTGTAAAATACAATCACACCTCACTTGTACTGAGTCCGATTAGTGAAGTCCTGGTGGGGAGTTTGGACACACCGATTGGTCGCCCATTGATCTGTGAAACCTTTGCTCTAATCCAATTGAGTTCTTATGGCTGGACTCTAAGAATAGGACTAATAAGGCCAAACACTGCAGCCATACGTTTTCAATGGAGGATATGTTCCCGGATAATATCGGTAAGGTTGGTAAAACCAGTTATTTTAAAAGTAGTACGATTGTCGGTGTGCAAAGGACAGGCTCAAATCAAGATGCTGCGGAGGATTTGTACTGAGCGGAAGGCATTGAGAGGAAAACGCAGCCATTATCGAATGTAGAAAGGTAAAATTGCTTTCTAATTTGTCCTTGAAGTTTTTGTTTAGTCATGGGTTTAGTCATGTCCTAACTCAAATGTTTCACATTTCGGAATAAACTCAAATGAAATCAACAAATAATTGAAAACAAAATATTCATATTGATCTCAAGACATCTACAATGTACATTGTATGTGTGAACATTTAATGACAGTTCACACTTGAGAGTGCCGACACAGATTTCTCACACGTTTTAAAAATCCGTTTTAATAAAAGTTGTACACTTTACTTGTTATCAAATATTTGAATTATATTTATTTGTGGATTTTTGTTAAAAAGATCCACAAATTAAAATATCATCAGCTTTTTCAGAATTGGACCATAGAATTTTAAATGGCATTCTCTTTGCTCTTTTTCTCTTCAACTTTGCATGGAACTTAAACTTATGCAACATTTGTCAAGATTATATACGGTATTGTGTCGAAAAGACTATTACAGTGAAGTGACAGCATCGAGGGGCAAAAGTCATGGTAATCCACTACAGAGGGCAAAAGGTGATCAGCTGAGATGTTTTATCAGGACAATTTCTATAAATGCAAAGACCACCACAATCAATATGTGTATTTTATAACATCAAAAAAAAATGCATAAATTCATGGCACCATTTGCAACTAACCATACCATTACAATTCAGACATACAACAACATACACGTGCATTGATTTGCTGTCGGCTGTAGGAAAAATCTATTGTCCTGCTTCAGAATTGAAGTGCTTGTGTTTTGACATATAATGCGTGTAAATCTTGCTTTCTACCCATCTGGTCTTTTACCTTTAGAAGGAATTTTACAGACACATTAGAACAAATCCTGGCAGGCTCTTTCAAAGCCAATTATGGAGGAAATGACAAGCCACTTTCGAGTGTGTAAAATCCAGTAGACCAGCATAAAGACGAGAAGATGAGAGGTGTTTCGTGCGGTTAGGTTCTTATGTGCTATGCAAGGTAGTTCCCTCGATTAAGTCCTTTAATTAGAGGTGGACCTGAGGTTGTGTCTTTTGCTAAATATAACTGGCCTGTGTGCACAGATGTAATAGAGATAATATGAAGGTGGGCAGGGTGGATCCTGTAAACCTTTTAGGTCTAATATGAGCTTGTGGTTTGCATAAGTCTGATGCCAAAACCTAAGAAAATGTAGAAACTGTAGGCCATTTTCCAGCTTTACTTCAAATACAGTATAGACTACTATTACTATGCATCCATAATAAGTATGGTAAAATTGTAAGGACACTTAAACTCCATTGTCGAAATTGAACTTAATTGTCCTTAATTGTAACAAACTTCTTGATGTCATTATTTTATATTACAGAGCATTTTGGAAATAGCACGAAATGCATTGTCTATAATGCAAGTCAATAACAGTAAAGTTAGCGTGTTTGTCAATATGGCCACTATAAACCATATTCAAATTGTGCTCTGGATTTAACCATCTAGTGAAGTGACAAACACAGACCCGGAGCAGTGGGCAGCCTTAACTCAAAAATGGGTAATTGCCATGCAAAAAAAAAAAGATGAATTTGTTTTTCATTAAACAATATATGTGACAAAAACAATAACAAATACTAATAATATCATGCTTTAAATATAACAGACGTTTAATTTTTCTGTACATTTTCAGTCCCTCTGCAACAAGGAATGAAATCTGTCATGAGAACCTTCTTTCGTTCAGCGGCTGTTTGGTGGAATAATTTATCTGTCCTTGTCAGAAAGTTTACAACTTCACAATATTTAAAAAAGAACTAAAAACTCAGCTCTTTCATCAGCACCTCAACACGGATTTTAAAAAAAAAAGGTTTTTGTCTATGTTTACTGACTGGGTGCTGTTCTGTCTAGTAAGCTTCTTTATATAGTCTTGTGTGAACATCTACTTTATCCTTTTTTAGACAAATTGCTTCCCCTGCTCCTCTTTTTGTAAGTCGCATTGGATAAAAACGTTTACCAAATGACTGTAAAGTATTTCAAAGTGCAACTTTAGGCAATTTTCTATGCTCTCACAAACTTGTCACACAGCAAACGCATTTGTAAAATAAAGCATCTTCTAGTTATCTTTAAAAAAAAGTTCAGGCTCTTTTAAAAAGCAAGTTCAGGCTGGGCAGGAAGGTTCTTCCAGAGCTGTGGTGCAAAAATTGCGGCCCACCAAAGTAGGAAGTGAGTAGTACCTGTAGAAGCTTCCTCTAGGTGCGTTTTGAGAGCTGAGTGATGAGCTCTTAAAGGAATGATGGTGCCTGACCAGTGGCGCATTTACAGTATAAGTTAACATGAGTATTTTGTAGTTGATCCTGGATGAGACAGTGAAGTGATTTCAGGATTGGAGGGATGTGTTCCACTTATTCAGTTATGGTGAGAATTCTAGTTGCACTTTTCAAAATGTATTGCAGTTTGTGGAGGTCCTCGGCATGTATTTCAACACAGAGACCAGTTCAGTAGTCCAGACCACAGTGTTCACTAAAGATTTAAGATTTGTCCAAATCACACACAATTCACACAATCACACAATTAAATTGGATGACGTGAGCTTCAACACTGCTTCCGAGGGGCTTGAGACAGTTCTGATAAGAAACTGTGCTCTTTGTGTCAAAATTAGCAGAAAAGGCCAGACTTTTTTCTCCCTTGAAACTTCATCCAGTGGAAGCAAGAAGGTGACAAAGCTCTTCACCTATGGGTCCAGCTACCAAGCTGAGAAATTTCACATCAGCTGCTTGTATTTGAAACCTGGTCTCTATGGTCATGACACAAAGCTTATGACTGGTCAACTGAGAGCTTTTGTAGACGGCATTAATGTTGTCAGCGCCACAACCTTGTTCTGTCAATTTCAAACTCCTTTTTCGTGAACACAAACCTAAGATACCTGGAGATTTGCAGTGTTCAAGACAGGCATTTTAGGAAGCATCTCACCTCCAACCAAGAGAGGAATGTTCAAAGTTGTGGAACCTGTTCCAAGTTATGAACCATGGCATTAGAATTAGAGGTGAAGGTTTTCTTCCCAGCTGTTTCGCAACCATCTTCCACTGACGATACTGCCCAGGGAAGGCCCACAAGACAACAACATCACCAAATAGTGGAGATAAAATTCTTCAATGCTCAAAACCAGATCTCCTGTGTCCCTTGGCTAGAAACCCTGTTCATAAAAATAACAACAGGATGGTAACTGTCCAACACACACTTGGTTTGTCAACCAGACAGCGGTACCCACCATCTAGGAAACAAACTTTATTCTGTCCATGGCTTATTTTAGTATTGCTCACTGTTCCTTGCAGTATGAGCACGTTTGTGACCCTGGCAGAGGTGCTGGAGTCACGGGGAGCGCCTCTGGTGGAGGACGAGGTGTGGGCACTCCTCTTGGGAGCGGCCGAGGCTTTGATAGACATCTCCAGTAAAGGTGCTGACCTCTTTAACCATCATTTCGCTGACCTTGTTACACCTGATCAAAACCAGCATTTTATCTTCATCCACTTCCAAACAGATCCAGGTAACATGTGCTGCATCATAAGCCCGGGCTCAATTCTCCTTTCTGTGAGTGGGGGCATTGCCTTCAAGGCCTGCGGAGGGTCTGAAGACGTGGGCTCATTCGCTTCTCCGGAAATGTCCCAAAGCAGTGCTCTAAGGAGACAGGCCACTGAGAAGGTGAGATGAGAGCTGCTATCTCAAGGTTTCAGACTACGGGAAGCTAATGGAATCATTTGCTCTGATTTTAGATGGTGGTTTATTCACTAGGAATGACTCTTTACTGGACTGTCGATTATCATCTTCCTCAAAATCAAGTGAGTTCGAAGTTATGTTTGCACAAACACTTTTAAAACACAATTTTAAATTAACTGACCGTTTGGATATTATACTTGAATTCACCGACTTCATAACTCACTCATAACCTCACTCAATGTATTTCTATGCTTTATAGTTATGTAAAAGGTAAAACAATTGTTTGATAAATGAATAAAGGTGTGCACGTTTTCCTCACTAGCCTGTCCAGCTCAGCGATCTTCTGAACAGTCTTTTGCTGAGCATGTGCGAGGATGTTGCTCACAAGCGTGTGAACTTGCTGACCGTCTCTGAAACCTGTGAACAACACCACAGGAACACTGTCCTGCCACGGCCAGAGACGACCATCAGGCAACTGGCAGATGAAGTGTTACAGGTACGTTGGGTTTATTCTTCTCAGAAGCCAGAGTTAGTAAGTAAAGTAAAAGTGATCGTGCTTGGCAACAGTTCTACCAAAAGTTCTACCAAAATATCTCACCAATAGTTGTTCTACAGTTTTGGTAGTTTTTTGACCAAATTGCTTTCCAACTTAAATGATTATTCTCAAGTGTCCAGTTCTAGTATCTAGATTCATGTTGTTGAACGAGCCTTTGATCAAACGTTCAAAAGTAAACATATCCCTATGTAAATGTGCATTGCTAAAAGCTAATGAAGAGGGCACAATGTTTGATACATTTGATTAATGCAACTTTAATTACAACATTACTCAAACATTATTTTACATGCACCTTGTGAATGTTTAAAAGTAAACGCATGCATTCTATGATTGTCTTCTTACTTTATAGAATGAGAAGCCTTCAAATGACTTGGCTCATCTCACAGACCGAAGCCAGATAGTTCGAGAGCGACTTCGAGGTTTGAATTTCTCGCAACTAATCTATTCTTTCTTTAATAACTGTTATTCATTTGTACAGTTTCTTTTCTCCAAATCTGTCACATTTATCTGTCTAACTGTTTGTCTGTCCCTCCACCTGTGTGCCCAATTTATCCATGTATGTTCATCCAAACATACATTTTCCGTAATTTCATACCATTCCATCTACTCATCTTATAATGTAGGTGCTTCATGCCAGAACTCGGTATGGAGCTCTAAGCGTGGAAGTATCACTCCGACCGCGGCGTTCAGCAGGTGGAGAACTTTAAGTCGTTTTGAGTTGTTAGCATTCCAATTGTAAAATGATACGCTATGTGTCCAATACAGAGAAAACAGACTTTACTTTTGGGTATTTGGAAAAAAAAGGCTTGTTTAAAAATGTTAACATTTACTCTAGTTGGCTAAATGAAATAATCAAATCTCATTTACTTCTCAGAAGCCAAAGTTCACATCATAGAAGCAGGAAGAGCCTCTGGATGTCCCAAAGTCCTTGCCTCGACAGACGACGCCACTTTAATTCAAGACCAAATATGTCATTTGACTCTTCATTCAGCCTTAATGAAAGGAAAATAAAGGTGCGGAAGGAAATTTGGTAGGAAGACAGCAGGTTTTCCTTATAAATATAGTTGTGTGCTTAACATGGCTATATTTATAAGAAAACCGAAATACCATTCATTGCTTAACTATGAATATCTTCTGCGTCGTTTTCAGGACACAGGACCAGAGTTTGTCCGGGTGTTGGAGGAACCGCTTGTCTTTTTAGAGCTGCCTACTTCTATTGTGGTCAGGATTGTTTCCATATAAATCCAGACTGAGTTTTACTTACACTTACCCTAGTTTAAACTTTCTTACTTTGTGTCTAGTCAAACAAAGGAAGGTCAAGTTCTAACCAAAGAAACTTGACAGTAATAATGCCAAACCGACAGAACATTATTGTAAAGTGTGACGTCAAGTCCAGAGGAGGCGACGTCTTTGACATGATCATCGCCCATGCAAACCTTGTGGAGCATTTTTATTTCGGCCTTGCTTTTTGTGAAGGTAACTTGCATGTCAAATATTTGTGATGAGATGTTCAGTGTGTCTGTTTTAATAAGTTTACTCTAAACCATGTGTCAAACTTGAGGCCCTGATGCCAGATCCGACACGGCCCACGAGATTCGTTTTAATTGTTTTAATGGCCTGGCAATAAAGAGTGCAGATAGCTTTAGCTGCCTTGCCTTGTATTCATTAAAATTGTATACTTTGTTACTTAAAAGCAGATTTATTTAGCAGAATGTTTATTTTTGTAAATTGTCATTTTGGACAAAATGACAAAATATTAACCTTGCTTAAAATGTATTTATGGAATAATCTGGAACCTGTCCGTTCTATCCACATTCTGTTAAAAAAATACATAGTTTTAATAAATGTATATCCTGGTCAGCCTCAAACTTGAAGTCTGCAATTGAGCTTGACACCCTTGATCTAAACGTGTCCCCTTTTTTCAGATAATGAATTTTTCTTTGTGGATAATGACATGAAACTTTCAAAAGTCGCCCCAGACGGGTGGAAAAAAGTGCCCACTGCCACATTTGTGCTTTATTTCCGCATCAAGTTTTTTGTGAACGATGCCTCCCTTCTGCTGTAAGTCTCTTTCCCAGTTCCATAATTTTATTTATTAGGCGGCTGAAGGCTCTGTACCTGTCATTGCAGACACAAGCTGACCCGGCACCAGTGCTATCTCCAGTTGAGACAGGACATTTTGGAGGACAGATTGCCTTGTAATGAAGAGACTTGTTTGTTTCTTGGTGCCTTGGCTCTCCAAGCCGAGTTTGGGGACAGTATGCCTGAGGTATGATTTCCACATTTATTCTCACACCCAAAGAGTAGCTTTTTTTAAACTTTAATAAGCTTCTTTTCCAAGCTCGTTGCACCAAGATACTATGTCATATTTTCAGGATATATTGAATATATTTTTTTAGGATTACATATGCCATAATTAGCAATTCCTAGATACTTTTGCCGTGAAATGTAGCATTTATTATCAGCACTGTCTGCTATGATCAGTTTCTTTTTTCTTTCAAGGATTATGGAAAACATTATTACCAGCCAGACCATTATGTTTCCAAAAGTGTGTTGCAAAAAATGGCAATGCCTTGTTTAAAAGAAGAGCTTCTGCAGCTACACGCAAACAATGCAAATATGAGTGTGGAGGAGGCAGAGCTGGAGTTTCTAAAGGTCATTATCTTCTTACTGATATCTCACATACTGTACAGATACCTAGTTACAACTGATTATTTAAATTAAATAATAAAATTACTTATAGAAATGTAAGGTTATGCTAAACATTACAATTCACCAAAAGATTGGTCCAATGTAGTCACATTCTTTTAAACTGTTAGTACGAATTATAAATGTATTATGAATTTTTATAAACTGTTAGTACAAATGTTTGTACTGCCTTTAGGTTTGAGCAGTATGGTTATTGTTGGAACAATGTATATTATAACAGTAATTATAATCCTGGATGAGGATTATAACATTAATAAAGAAATAAACAACTATAAAAAATAAAATACTAATAAAAAAATTATACATATTCATTATAATTTACTATAAAATAATTGCATTTTATTAACATATAAATACAACTTTACAAATAAATGTATAAGAAAATATACACATACATAAACATAAACAACTACTGCAATAAAACAATTGATTAAAAAAGTAAAGCTAAAACTAGACAACCAAAAAAGGATCATTTGGTTTTGTCCTTGCGAATCTAATCTGCAAATCAAAATGCAAATCTTCAATTGTAGATATTATTTATTTTAAAATGAAACAAAACTTTGGTCACAATTTTTTCACTCTCGTCACCTTAATTTTATCACAAAGACTCTACCGGGCTTTTGTCCAAATGTTGTAATCGACACCTATAAGCCCTAAAAGCTTCCTGTGTTACACAACCTGTCCAATTGACTTGGCAGCACTTCCTCCACAGACTATTCAACAGCTTCCGGACTACGGAGTGCTCTTTCACCGAGTGGCCCGTGAGAAGAAGCCCGTCTTTGGAGAGCTGATTTTGGGTGTTTGTGCCAAAGGCATAATTGTGTATGAAGTGACGAACAACTCTCGCGCCGCAAGCCTTAGATTCTACTGGAGAGAGACCAAAAGCATCACCTCAACGGTCAGTCACAAATCAGGGACAGATGCAAGTTGCAAAATCTAGATATGGTATATCTAGCATCACTATGTTTAATTTCAACCAACAGACTCAAACTGGCTGAAAGCATTTGCGTGCCCTGACAATTTCCCCAAAACAAAGTGTTTCAAAGTCACAAATGACTTTGTTATTTTGATTTTCTGAAGCTGTGCTGAAGACCTTATCTGTGCTCATCTACTTAAAAATTTAAGTTGCCTTTTTAGCAAACTTGTCAAAGGAATCTGCAGCATGTTCAGTGGCTTTTTTCTCTATTTTAGCGGAAGCACAAAAAACCCACTAACTGTAAACTGTTCAGTAAATTCATTGATCCAGATGTGTGTGTGTGTGTGTGTGTGTGTGCCATATAACTTTTTTTTCACTTACACAGCGCCGAAAATTTGTTATCGAGAGCAATACCAGTAAAAAAAAGCACAGCTTTCTGGCTGAAAAGTCTAAAACGGCTAAATATCTGTGTGACCTCTGCTCTGCTCAACACAAGTTTCACAAAGAAATGAACTCCCGTCAACTCACCCACAGCCTTGCCTCAGGTGAGTCCACGTTTAGCTCCTCACTTATTGAGAATCCATCCATTTTTTACCGTTCACTCCAATTTCTGAGGCGGGACACAAACACTGGATTGGGAATATTATGTTGAAAACCCATCAATACATTATTGAACTAAATTAATAAACAAATAAATATTATTAATGATAAATATTGAATGTTCAATTATTATCCTTTTTGTTTCGACTAACCATGAGGTATTTCTTCAGAGGAAAGTATTGTGCAGTATGCCGCCATGTGCAGGGCTCAGAACAACGTGATGGCAAGGACTTCTGAGATTCTAAATGACGTACATCATGATTCCTCTCCTGATGATTCCATGAGCAAGCTCTGCGATGACGTCGCAACCCGGATCGAAGCTAAAATCAAACAACAGCGAGATTTTTTAGAACATAGAGGGTGAGGAACTTCTTACATCCAAACCAAACCAAACACTTTTGGATTCACTATGAATTGATTTCCAGATCTCTAAGTCCTTATCCGCAAAGTTCTCCAACCTCTCAAAAGCGAAACTCTGAAGTCCCGTCGCTCTCTTCGGCCCTAAGAGGTAAAACCCTTTTAACATTTAAAAGTAACTGGAGTTGTTTAGTACAATCTCAGTAGCTTGGAAGAAAACATCTAACACATGTTAATGCTTTCCTCTCTCAAAGATACTCCAACAAGTTCTCGACTTCCAGATAGAGAAATAATCTGTATTTCACTCAAAAAAGATCCTAAAGTCGGCCTCGGTAAGTGCAAGGCAGGAAATGACCCACACCACATCTTTATACACTATTGTAATAAAATATCAATATATGACTACCCAATAGTCACATAACCAAACAATGGCAATTCACTTTCCCTCAAGGTATTGTGATTGTTGGAGAAGACAATGCTGGGCGACTGGACCTTGGCATCTTCATTGCATCAATTGTACCTGGAGGCCCGGCTCACAAAGATGGAAGAATCAAACCAGGTGATGAAGAGCCAGACCTTGTGTACCATAGACAAATTAACTTTGAGTTATGTCTCATCTACAGAAGATACAAACCATTTTTTTCTTCAGGTGGTCGGCTGATCTCTCTCAACCAGATCAGTCTTGAAGGGATGTCCTTCAGTGAAGCTGCCGAAATCATGCAGAACAGCTCCAGCCAAGTCGAACTTATCGTCTCTCAGCTCAAAGGTACAATGCTTTTATAATGGCTTGCAGCTTCTACGATGTCACACTAGTGTGTAATGACTAACTGAAGAGCTCGGCTTGTCTCAGCTGGCAGTAAACAGGGCGGCAGCGGTCGTTTGTCCGAGAGGAACTATGAGTCTCAGAGCACCATTCTGGCTGACAACCGAGTGGGAGATGACGATTTAGATGAGCTGGTCAGTGTTATGATGACACCTAAATCCTCAAGCAGACTCCATATTCCAGAAGTTCGCATTATAAATGCCCAGGTAGAGTATCTACGTATTAAGGAACATTATAACATTGTATAGACATGATTCAGACAGACCCTTCTGAATTTTTGCGATTCTGTCATACTGAATTGCCTGCAGATTCAGCAAACCATGAATAATTTTGCGACCATAAATAATTTGTGACTTAACCACAAACAATTGTACAATAAAAATTAATTTAAAGCATACAACTAAAAAGATTTGATCAAATGATATCTCACTCTATTTCAGGCACAAAAATTATTTGTCATGGTATAGGACGTTTCTCAAGACAATGCTTTTATTGCTGTTATTGCAATTTTTGCAATTGCAATTGTAATTGCTTTTTACAATGCTATTACAAGTAATGTACAAATATATGCAAAAATAAATTTTATATATACGATAGATATGTGGGTGAAATAAAACCCTTTGTGTGCGTGTGTGTGTGTGTGCAATAGGATGATTATTCCAGGTCATCTTCGTTAATCAGCCTGAGAGCGGAAGAATATAATGTGACACTTCAGAAATCCGGAGGGAGTCTTGGCATTGGAATCATGGTAAGCTCACTGTTGTATCGTACTGTATGTGCTGGAAAATAAAATAAAAAATGTAAAAATAGATACAGTTTTGTGAACTATGAATAAGTCACTCGAAACATTCAGCTAGACAAAGTAACAGAACATTACAGTAGCTAATTATAAGTATAAACACAAGGTCAGTGGTGTCAAAGAAGGTCAAGCAGAGTATCTGGCCGGGGGCTGATAATGGTCATGTGATGGGCTGATGAGTGTGTAGAAAAAAGAATCTTCAGCTACAAGCTAAGGCTAATCTCTGTAATAGAGGGTTAAGAAGCTTCCGAGATATTCACACTGGCAGTTACACAGTAGAATCGATTGTTAAACTCTAGCTAGTTTTTCAAGTACTTAAATACATTTTATCTCTGTCTTTTGGGATTTTAATGAGTGTGTTTAAAGTCTAAAGGGACGTCATTTCGGTTTGAGCTGTTAATAGCCACGCAAGACTAGTTACTTGACTTGGATTTGATTAGTGCAGCTTTTCCTCCTGACCTGTGAAGATCTTACTTGTGTGTGAATGCAGGGTGGAGTGAACACGGGTCTTCGCTTCCGGGGAATTTACATCAAGAGTTTAGTACCCGGGGGTGCGGCAGAACAAGATGGCCGTATCCAGACAGGTACGTGAATAAAGTCGCAGTGCTAACAATTTGATTGAAATGAATAAACTTTAAACAAACAACCATGTTTGATGTGCTGACTGTGTTAGGAGACAGGCTGTTACAAGTGGATGGAACTCGACTGCAGGGATTCACTGATCATCAGGCTGCTGAGTGCTTGGCCAGAACAGGCGGGGTAAGTAAGCAAGCATTTTACTCACTTGCTCACTCACTCACTCACTCACTCCATTATTAGAACAAAATTGCACAAAATACAACATTACAATCTGAAATTGCACAGTTCTGGCTTCATGTTTTAAATGAAGGTTCTGTTTCTGGCATGCGGAGAAGGATTTGCTTGCGTCTTAGACCATTAAGTCACTATGTTTTTGTGGACGTTGGCAGTGATTTCTGCTTTAAACTCATGGCACCAGAATTTAACTTTCTCTGTTGGCGTAGGCCTGGTGCAGAGCTTTGCTTATTTCACCAGGGTTCGTATCTTGAGAACTATGTGGCAACAAAATTCCCAATACGTTGTGACGTAAAGTGTAACTTGTACATGAAAGGAATTTTTTTTTTCCAATAAATTTCTTTGTTTCATAATTTTGACACTATTCTGATTCTTCTGCGGCCTGGTACTATTTCATCCACGAACCGTGGACCGGAGGTTAGGGGCCATTTTTGGAATTGGTGGTTCAATAAAACACATATGCATAAAGCTCTCTTAAACAAGAAAACAGTAGAAAGTAAATGTTTTTAAATAAATGTCTAAAAATAATCTGAGCAAAAAAACTGATATTTTGGTGCACATTCTATTATTACATCAAATCCTCTCCTGTTTTTTATTCATATACTTCGCCTCAACTTTTCATTATGTCATAAAAGGCTTGAACCCTACTATTGCTGCTTGCAGCAATATACTTCTACTGGGAGTCATCTATATCCACTGCTTTTTCAGCATGTATAGCTTGTTCGTTTTTGGCTGATATAGCGAAAAAGAGTCTGTTATAGCAAAACTAACTTTGCTGTACTATTTTTTTTTTACTTTCTCTTCCTACTCTAATATGCCTACGTGCTTAATTTCACTCACCTGTTCAAACAGAAGCTATTTAAAAGTAGTTAAGTATAGATTATTAAACGTTCTGGATTGTTTTAAAACTGACTTATATTACTGGATTTTATAACTGAAGTGGCATCTGCCCAAAACAAATATTTTTTTTTGTTGAACCACAAAGCAACTCCCACTAAAATCGTTTAAACTGAAAAAGCAATGAGATGTTTGTGACTTTCAAATTTCAAATTTCATATCAAATTTCAAAACAGTTAGTCAGACCTTGAGCAATCTGTATAGAGCTGGTTTGGGGGTGAGTGGTGAAGAGACCACCACTTAAATAGGATCTTGGTCCTATTGGTCCATTCTCACCTGCACAAAAGATCCAAGCCCATGCAAAACGTGTTTCAAGCCACCCAAACAGGTGAAGGGTGTGTGTGCTCCAGGTGGTGGATCTGGTTCTGGAGAGGGATGGAGGGTCGGTGCTGAGACGGGCCCAGGTGCGGGACACACTGAGCATCAGCACGCCTGCAGCCACGCAGCGGTACAGCTGCCCTGCCATCACCATGACCAGACCTTTCGCCATCAAGCCCAGAGAATACAGCTTCGTGTCTGACGGTAACGACAGAGCATTTATATACCTCTATTAGAAGGACACAATCTTCTATTTCTCAATCCTTCCAGCATGGCGGCCTTCTATTAGAGGTGGCCTTCTACTAGAGGGTGGCGCTGCATTTTTCGTCTAACTGGTTGTCAGAATCTTGCTCAACGGAGAGTAAAATAGTATGCGCAATGTGTAAACATTAGTGCAATAGTTGGTATAAAATACCTGTATAAAAGTGACCTTCTATTAGAGGTGGCCTTCTATTGGTTTTAATGTATATGTCTTGCACTTGGTCGTAGTTCTAATCTGCATCTTATTGTACACTTTCTGCAGACAACACCATGGAGCTGACACTGAAAAAGAGACTGAACGGTCTGGGCTTCAGCTTCTTCATCACGGAGCTGGACACTTCTCTTGACAGTGGCTCCATAGTGCGAATAAGAACCCTGTTTCCCGGCCAGCCAGCGGAGGAGTGCGGCAAGGTCCAGGAGGGAGATGTGATTCTGTCCATTAATGGAGAGCCACTCAAGGGCTTGTGCTATCAGGTACAGAAAACATTTCAACTTTTATGAATAGATTTCACAGATTAAAAAAAATAATGGTTTAACGGAGATGATTTGCCATCTATTTGGTGACCTGGCTGCAGCAAGTGATGCAGTTACTGAAGAGTTCTCCTTCAGACGTCAAGCTTGTTCTGTGTCGTCCTGCTCCAGGTACGAGGAGGTCACACACAACCGACTGACCCTAATGGCTGGTGTTGTTCTGACCTGCCGTTCTTGTGCTTTTAAGGAACACTACCACCAATATTGGAGAAAATTGGCCAACTGACGTGCAGCTGAAGAATGAAAGATTCTACACAGAAGCTGAAGATCATGGAGGAACCTGCTGCGTTATCACAGATGGATCTTCTTATCAAGACAGGTCTAAAGAATCATAACAGAACAATGTTGGATCACACCTCCAGTTTTGATATTCAGCAACTGCTGAAGTTAAAGCAAAATAAATGACATTTTGTTCCTGCAAAATGTGTCATTTAAATGCAAATAAACAGCATTTTAACATAATTAAATGATCTATAAACCCAGGTTCATTTTTGAAACTATAGTACTTTCTTTATGCAATGTATTCTAAAGATGTTAGAACCAATAGTGGCATGACGTTTGAATCCTTTTTGTGACTCAAATTTTGATGCCGTTCAGCAAAATTAAACAATCTTAATCAGAGTCATTTAAAATTAACAAAATTACTTTTAACAAATTGACTAAAGATTTGCTTGTTTTACAGAATCATTCTGTAATGTATATTTTTAAATTGATGATTATTTGCATTCTGTAAAACAATCTGTTTTTTTATTATATCTGTAAAATTATTTGCTAAATCTGTTACATCAGCAAAGATCACAATTTTTCCACCTTGCAGGGACTGAATAGATTAGAATAGAATGGAATAGAATAGAAAAGAATACTTTGCATAAAAGTGTCTACAAAATGCAGAATATAAATTATTACAACATGTTGAACTCACTGGTTATCAAACCACTGCCATTTTCACGCGGCTGTTACATGAAACCAGATAAACCAGGATGTACTGGATTTTCTCAGGTCATTTCAGCTCTCATCCAGTTCTAATGGAAAGATTAAAAGCTATACCCTTAAACTCGTATATAACATGGCTTGAATAATTGAGTTTGACACAAAAACGCTGGGTGGCAGTGCAGTGGAAACAAGTGAATTTACACAAGCTCTCTAGATCTCATGGCTTTCCAGGGATAATCCCAGACATGCAGAGCGTCACCCCTTTAATCTGTTCACACCTAGACCAGAAGTGAATTAGAGCGACACCTAGTGATCAATAAGGAGTATTACTTGTTAATAAACGTTTAGGAAATGTTTACTTTATTAAAATCAACGTATAATAATAAAATAATAATAGCTTAGATTTAAAGCGCCTTTCTCGACACCCAAGGACGCTGTACAAAAACAAAATTAACAAGAGACACTTACAGTAGACGGGAAGATTAGAGAAAAGATTCTATAAAAGAGTGTATAAGCCAGTTTAAACAAGTGGGTTTTGAGGGCTGCCATGAAAGCGGTAAGTGACTGGTTTTTAGTCATGGATTAGTATAGACTAATCTCACACAAAACTTTGTGTTTGCAGTAGTGTCGCAACATTGAGGACTGAATCAGATCAGAGGATACGTTCCAGCCACAATCTAGACAAAGAAGGTAAATCACCATGCACTAATTTACAAATGCAATAAAAAATGTCTAAATATTATCTAACCCTTAGCATCGGGGATTGCCAACAGCAAGCTGCTCCATGCTCACAAGATGGCATCAGAACTTCATAAACCAGTCAATGGAATCCAAACTGCAGCCGGTTGTCTTCTGGGACCTGAATTTATTTATTTGCAAGTTTAAACGTGTCTATAAATTGCCGACAGTGGCTCTGAAATAGATATTCAGTGGAAACAGCAGCTTGCCTTTATCTACCACCTAGCACCTTAACTATCCTTTAAAGAACGTTCCAGATGCCTTCATGTTTCGCAGAAGACACTCACTTCTTCCTCTATTTTTCTTCATTTTCTTGACATGAAGAATGTTATTTGCTTGAATTGTATTATGACTTGGTTCTACGTGTGTCCTAATACTTGAAAGAGAGAATTCACACAAAGTTTGTCAAGTGTTTGTTTCATATACTGTATTTGTAATTTTGTTCGAGTGAATGAAATGAGTTTGTTGTTACAATAAAGGAACTACAGTTGACGCTTTGGACACATTTTTACATCTGGATTCTGTTTTTGTGTTTTTCCCAAAACCATAAAGTTTGAATGTTTTTCAGAAAAAAAAATTTATGTGCAAAAGCAAAATTTTGTTTGAAAAGTTTTATATTTACCAAAGTCACAAGAAACCACAGAATATCTCAGAAAAAAAAAGACATCAACTGTCTTAACCAGCATGGCGGTGTGGTTTTAAGCTGCTAGATTCATGGAATGTGTGAGTTGGTTTCACACTCATGTGTCCCACTAAGGATGACAAGACGACCAATAATTCATTCCACTTCAATTTTTATAACCAGTTCCTACATACAATAAAGTTTCCAGTCATTTCCACAGTGGGACAGTGAGAAATAACTGTGCTGAACTTTCACTTTTAACACATCACAACACAGGCAATCTGTGTAAATCAAATCTGTTTGGAGGAAGTGAAGCTAATTAGAGTTAACATGAAACAGAAACTGACCTTACCATCTGGACTGGACCTCACGCACGTCTGCTATCAGATCGAGAGGCGCACACACCAAATCTACAGTAGACCACCACACACACACACGCACACGCACGCACACACACACACACACACACACACATATATAAAAGCAAAGTGAATCTGTTAGTTAATGTGTGCATTAAGTCGTAATGTTTAGTTTTGGAGACCTTAACAAGATCATAGTTATTATTTGTATCTTTTGCAAATCGAGTTCTTTCAGTCTCAAGAACCACTTCTCTAAACATCGCTTAGCTAATGTGGAAAATTTGGTCTAATTGCTGTGATTAGAGATTCATTTCGAGATGAATCTATAGATAAAAACTGAATATATTTTGACTGTATATAAATGTATACATACAGTGACAAGGGTTACGACAGGAAAATGCGTAGTTATTTATATAGTAATAGTAAATAGGTAGTACTGGATCGTTTGCCAGCAGGTGGTGCTAATAAGCTATTAAATTATCGTTTATTTGGTTACATTTCTGAGCACATCCTGAATCCTGATTATTAATTACGTGGAGATAAAAGACTCCTTTTAGGGTAGACAAGATAGACAAATAGAAAGTTTCAATATATGTAGACACATATAGTAAACTTGTGTGCTTATATGTTATATGTCTACATCTTATATGTAATTTCATTGTAACTCAGTGAAGCAGTGACAATAAAAGGAGTTATATTCTATATTTCATACTTCTAATAAATATATGTATATAAGTATGTATGTATGTACACACACACACTATATATATATATATATAATATTTGTATAATTTTACAAGTAAATTAAAATGGAGTGGTGAGCCAGAAGGACAGTAAATAACTGGATTTCCAAACACTGACGCCTCCTTTGACGGGTCAATAAAAGTTGAGAAAGACATTATGATTTCCAGTCAGAACATGATTCCATTTCCTGTCCTCATATTGCTGTACTCCTTTAATGAAGACATACAAGACTCTTTGAAGATAATAGTATCCGCTCAATGGTTATTTATGCCACAGCAAGCACAACAAATTATCACAATGAAAGTTTTATCTTTTTGATGGATGTAAATCATTACATTCTTCCTCCGGAGAGGCCAGTCCTCCAAAAGCAACAACAATAAAAGCATGAATGAAGGCAGTTCAGAGAAGAACCAAAGCCCCTCATTAAACCTTCCTTTATTCCTCACTGTCTGGGATTCAGGAAATGTTCTCTGAGCTCCACAAGTATGTCAAAGATCCCGACTAAAAAAAGATATTTGGCCATGCATGCTAGATTCAATCATTGTGCTCTTCGCCGTATTCAGGTTCTTATATTCTGTCTTTGTCGTGATCAAATTGGACTTTCAATACCAGTGGAGTGACAGCAGACACACAATCACTTCTCCTAGCATCGGTCTGCCATTACCTCACTGGAATAACCCATCAACATTACATCTCTACAGTGCTGGGCTTTACTTGGGTGAAGCCTCAGTGCATGTCAAGCGGCTTCGGGATAAAGTCATGACGTTTTCAGATCACATAACGTAACCACAAAGAGTCATGCACAGGAGCTCCACCAATGAGAGCATTATTATGACATCACTAATGACAACCACAGACCTCACTTCCTGCTTCAGTAGGTGTGTACACCAGAAAAAACACAACCTTGAAATTAAACTAAGCCATAGGTTTATTTAACTTGTTAAAATATCCATCTTGCAATCTGACATATCCAGAAGTCAAGACTTTGTCAAATTGTCGAGCTAACAAAAACATTTTAAGTTTATGGAGCTTTTTTTTTTCTGGAAATTTTTTTTTGTTTTTACATCATATTACATTTTTACATCATACAAAAAATAAATATTAGACAATATATATAATAAATAATGTGCTGATTATGGACTCAACTCTATTTAGGTTAAAACATCTTAAAAAATCATTCTGTTCAAGTTCAACAACAAAAGTTGAGTAAACTCAACAAAGTTTTGTAGCTCTCCCTCCCTCCCCTTCTCTCTCTCTCTCTCCCTCCCTTCCTCTCTCTCCCTCCCTCCCTCTCTTTTTTAACAGCTACAATGTAATTAGTAAATCAAAACAAAAAATGCTAGATTCACTATATAAAACAATCACTAAACACAAAAGCACAAACATGTCTGCATGCATGCCAAAAGATGGTCATTCAATAACGCACACTTGACTTTAGTAAATACTTTTAAGAATTTAGTAAATACATTTTTTTAAAAAGTATTGGGGTATTAGTGTCATGAGCACAAAATAAGCCTATTTGATATTATTACTTTCTGACAATAATTGGCTATTATATTAACAGCTATTTTGTTAATTGACATTATTCATGTTGGGTATTGACTCTGTGGTATTTTAACATGTTTGTGAAAAATGAAACAACTAATAATTAAAATATGAATAGAAACGTGAGACTTGAGTTAACTAGTTTAAATGTAAGCTCTGTACTATTTCACAGCGCATCAGAGTCTGTTTCAGCCCATCAGTTGTTCTGTATTAAGACCTAAGATTCGTCTCATGCGCTCAGCATCAGTTGGTTCACACGTAGCGTGTTCTTCACACAGACACTGTGGTGGGCCTACGTTATCAGGGGAACATTCTGTGGCCTCCAGGAACCCAGTCTGGGTGGTCAAGAGGACGAGTGTTGGCCTCCTCTCTGGCAAGATTCCCAAACCACATACACACACGCACCCCTGCAGCTCCCCAAAAACAAACAGCTCTAAAACAGCCTTTGTCTTTCAATTACACACTTCCATTCCACAAGCTGAGCTCCGGTGGCTTAGTAACAAAACATCATATCAATGCAGAAAATGGCAAGCATGTCACGTCTTTTGTGAAGGTGAGAATACAAAATGTGTCATTATAATTGCCATTTTGACAATTACACCCAGTTCTGTGTGCGATTTTCCAAGTTAGAGAGCAAAATATGGTTTGGTTGAAAGAATCAAACCCCCTGTGTGACTTCTGGCCTAATGTCAAATGGTGTGTGGCTTAGAGTCAACAACTGGACAGTTTGTAAAAAGCCTCTGAAATGTTTTTCTCACGGTAAATTATCTACCCAGCCACACTGCACCAATACTTACACATACACAAAAGACGAAAGTTCTGATTTGGATCATTTTAGTCTAGGTCGCCTATCCATATAGAGTCTTTTATTTATACACACAGAAAAACACATTCACACACTCACTCATACCTATGTGGTCAATTTTCCAATTCCAATTAGCCTGAAACGCATGTTTTTCCGGAGCACCCTGAGGAATCCCATGAAAGCACGGGGAGAACATGCAAACTCCACACAGAACGACCCCGGCTGGCCTCCAACTCACACCTCGAGTGTCAAATGGAACCATCTTGCTGTGAACCGGCAGTGCTAACCACTGCGCCACCGTGCCGCCCTATTATTATTATTATTATTATTATTATGCTTTTGGTCTACACATCTTAAATGAAATTTCTATCATCCCAAAATCGAACATCAGATTGACTTGATGAAAGATCTTGGGCTTATGAAAGATATAACTAAATTCTGTTTCTTTGCATTTGTTTGGTATACATTTGTATACTGTAACACTTACAGATGAATGTCTATGCATGGCTGTGTGAATGTAATGAAAGCTTTTTGTGTGCATGTTTATATATTTATATATGTGTCATATAACATATAAGTATATGCCTGTAAATTGAAGAGAAAGAGAAGATGTTGGAAGTTAAACAGCTATTACCATGTTTAGAGAACGTTATTCCTTGTTAAACTGTGGGAATTTGCAAAAAAAAAAAAAAAGAAAAAGGCAGTTTTACATTTCACGTTGAAAATCTGTGATTAAGTGAAACCGCAAAACTACTGAAATTGTATCTGCAGGTGTACATGCATGATTTACAGTGTGTGTGTGTGTGTGTGTGTGTGTGTGTGTGTGTGTGTGTGTGTGTGTGTGATGAAACTCGCAAAAAAATTCATAAAACTGGCCCCATATTACATTGGAAAAAATTACTGACTCAACTCATCCAGAAATCATTTTGATTAAAGACAACGTTAAATTAAAATAAAGCAAAGCTTTCTACTTTAGACCTGTGCAGAACGCGGCATGCAGAAAACCGTCTGGAAAGCATCTGGCATTGGCCGGAGCTTTCTGAGTTTGCTCTCAGCAGAATGAACTGCAGCAAACCGGGCCTGTAAACTACAACCTCAGCCACATTGAAAACACCTCTACCTTTCAACAGACAAGAAAAAAGCCGAGCCTCTTTTGTGCTTGTGCCCGACGAAGCAGAACGGGAAAGGAGAAATGCTTAATTAATGAGGCAAAAGAGGCTCGTAAAGAGATGAAAAAAAGTTGGACTTTGACTATCCGAATGAAGAAACAAAGCAGAGGATGACAGCGACTTTTACATGCCTGCCACACTGCATCTCAATGATTCACGCAAACCCTCACTTTCTCTCGGTATGAACTGACAAGCTTTACAGTTCAGTGTAATAAAAAGTCTCCATGCATTGACAAACTATTATTGCGTCTAACTTTGCGCCTTTAACTGACTGTGCCGCTGTTTGTGAAGATGCATCGCAGCATTATAAAACAACTAGGCATGTCAATATTAGACTTTTTTCAACAAAATCAAAATCACACGCACAATTTTGCTAATGGTATTATCTTCAGAGTTGTTGAAAGACAACATATATGGTCAAAATGACGGAGTGATCAAGAACAAATTCTTTTTCCTGCCTAGACAACTTCCCAGCAGGGCGACGTCTGCTTTGACTTTACAATAGAGTTCTTACTGTGATGATGGTCATGCAGACTCGCTGTCACAGAAATAGCCCTGACAACCATCTTAAGGAGGACTTTTGGAGACAGCCTGATTGTGATGCAACATGAATCGCATGGGTAAATGTATCTGCCAAAAGCATAAATGTAAAACTCAGCATTAGGTTACAAAACCTTTAAAACACAACAAAAAAAAGCTAAAATTATTTTGACAAGCCAAATCTTGAATTGAGAAAGTAACATAAAACATGAAACAAAACAAAAATCCCAGATATGATGCAACAAGTGAGATCACATAAAAGCAGTTGAGAGATTGAGAGAAAGAAAATTCTAGAAATGTTTTCCTTGTAATATCTTACAGTTGGCTCTCATTATGGTTTCATTGCCTGGTGGTCCGAGCTCACAAAGCCTGGGTTTGGAGGATAAATCTGGGTTTGTAAGTGGATCCGCACCAAGAGAATCAGCGGTGATCTTGGTTTTCACCACTCAGAGATCAACATGTCGCCCCAAAATACCAGTTAAGCCAAGTCCAGACAGTGACATATTAGTGCAAAGCAGCCAAACCACATCAGCGCGCAGTTATTAACAGCAGATTTGGTGCTTCTCAGAAGTTGAGAAAAACCTTCCGTGTTTTACCAGTTCAGTGAGTGTGAGATCGGCCAGGCTTGGCTTCTTCAGACCTGCGCGACGCTTCCTCAGTCGTCAACGCCAGAGTGACCGCTCATGTTAACACGTGATGGTCACATTCCACACAGAAGCCTCACACAAAAACCCAGATCTTTAACTTGATTCGACTCGTCATGATGCATTTGCCATTTACCCAGAGAAAGAATTAAGATGACTCTTCTGAGTTGATGTAGAAGGAAATCCCAGGGGCAGACGAGCCATGAAATGGCCAAGTATGATTGAAACCAAACTGCAATTTGTGCTCTACATTTAAAATTTTAGTGATGTAAGTGACACAAACAGGAGCAGTGGGCAGCCTCAAGCCAACTTTAGAAACCTGGATTCAAACCTGCAACTTTTTGTTTGTAATTCCAACCCCCTTCCAATAGTCCACAACTGTATTTACAAAAATAAATATGGTGATCAGAAAAGGGAGAGAAAATAACAACATAGCTGCAACAATGTGGCTTGAACAACATTGTGTTACTTGGTGATTATTACTCTTTGTGTACTAATGTAACAGTTGGAGCTGCTTTGTGACGTATGAAATATGTCCACCGTAATGAGAGTTTCAGTGGCGCCACACAGACACAAGACACAGACGCACATAGAAAAGCGAAGCCTGTGCAAGTCAGTGAGTCGCTTTACAAGTTCATGTTTCATCTGGTTTTAATAAAAGTGGTATTGGTAGTGCAATAGTTGTAGTGAATGAAAAGTCGGGCTTGAGACAAGAGATATTCACATATCCATTCAAAGCAAAATGAAGTGAATGAAGTAGAGGAAATGAAGGAATGAAGAAAAGCAGGATAATTTAAAACACTTTTGTCATGAGCTGTAAGGTTGTTATGTGTTGTTTGCAATGAACATGGCAAACCACTGTAATCATAATAATAATAATAATGCTTTCGATTTTTATTCTGTGTGTTTTATTCTGTGTTTATTCTATAAAACATATTTTCATTGTCATGAGCCTAGAGCCGCTCCTGGTTGATGGTTTCAACAAAGCTCTTTTATATAAATATATAAAACAATTTAAGCTCATTTGACATTTTTATTATACAGTAATGTATTAATATTAATTGTTCATAAATCAATTGGCAAATACTGTAAATCACTTTTCTTCAGAAGAATTGCGGCAAGTTGCGATGAACAAAGATGCGCATTCCAAATGTGCAACCATCTGCAGCAGCACAGAATTTCTCCCACAAAATGTAAAAATGGCTAACTTAGACATTTCTTCTAGATAAAAATAAAGACTTAGACTTGTAAAAAGACTTTAAAAAATTAGGCTGATTCAACTGTGTACAAATAGAAATAATTTTCTTGTTCTAAAAGACCCACAAACTCACAGCTAGAGTCTGATAAAGGTACAAAAAGATTGCTGATGAATTCTTTTTCTCCCAAATAAAATCTCTTAACAATACACTACAGGGTCTTGGACCACCAGCCATGCGCCCAGTATACTAGCTGGGCTTATAAGCTGGTGCGGTATTTTACCGTGAAAAGTTGACTGGCTAATAAAACATTCATACGGCGGCAAGAATTTCCCTCAGCTTGTGGTAAGTGGCTTCCTTAAAAGACCCCCTACAGCCCCCAATGTATGTACAAAACAATGACCCAGTGTTTTACCAAACAACACATATCAATAAATATATTCAAATAATTCTATTAAACGCTGAAAGTGAATGATTACGTATAACAAAATCACATGCAATTTAAATTCCATCAAACACCCTGATGACCAGTCATGAATCCATTAGAACACTCTCCAAAAACAAAGTACAATAGTAGCACAGTCGTCAAAACGTATTTTAGTTGTTTATGTGTCACATTACCATGTATTGTCAGTACAGTATTTGTTATAAAGTTTTTGAAAAACTAGCCAAATGTGAACACTGGCCAACCATTTCTAAAACTTAAAATGCAGACTTTAAACTCTCTCCATTCATCAAACTGGTGAGATCTTTTGTTCTACAGGCTGTTCTCACTCACCATAAACGGTTTGGCACTTTGGAGATTGACAGTTGGATGAGTTTAAGAAACGATAGATGCTGATTTCCATGATAAAACAGTAAATTGTTCGTATATGATCTGCAAATGTCAACCTGTCGCATTACATCGGAAGGACGAAGAGAGAGGCAGATGTGAGGCTGAAGAAAAAAGAAAAAAAAGAAAGAAAGAAAAAACAGCGATTCCAACTGGATCATGATCAGTGCACAGGGCCTGTATCATTTCATATCAAAGGTCCAACATCCAAACCTGTGAAACAAAAGAGTTTAAACAGAGGACATTCTTCTCCAAAGAAAGATGATTGGATGCAGGTCTGAAAGAATAGAAGATTGATGAAAAGGAACTGATGATTTTTCACATGAAACCAGTAACAGATTCCACTGCTTATGCTCTCTTTAAAATGGAATGTAAATCCCCAAAAAGACACTTGGAAGAGATAAAAAAAAAAAAAAAAAAAAAATTCAGTATAGTGTTTCATTCTTGACTTTAAATGAATTATTTCTTAAATTAATTAATGCCCCGAAATAGCGCTTTTTTCCTTTTCCTTGCACTGAACATTGATGGACAGGGATAATACACATTATCATCACTAACATTGGAAAATTGAATGCATGTGAGATTTCTTTGACCATAAAAATCGAATAAACATTTGATAATTTTGTCCTAGTGGCCAAATTCCATGATTCAGCTCTGGTGAGCTGCTGAGAGGCCGATTCAGGACATTAAGGTCATCGGTCAACCATAATGAGCTCAAGCTTCACTTTAACCCCTTACTGTTTGATTGGTGTGGTATAATTAATATCTCATGAAGATCATATTGGTGTCTGCCCTTTGTGCGAATTCTATGGATTGTGTGATTTGTGTGGAAGAAAAATTACTGTGCCCTCTTCACCGCTTCTACACTAAATCAACCTGTGAAACCTATTAGCATATTCACCAGTCATGTGACCCACCACCTTTCTCATGTGACCAAAACTCCCTTATGTTGGGTTTGCTACAAACATTTTATCTTTAACTTGAGATTTTCAAGGAAATTCCTTTTGTGTGTTATGTTCATTATCACACTGTCATGTTATAAGCAACTTCTTGATTTCACTGATTTTTTCTAAATTGTCTGAGAAATATAGTCCACAATAATTGTCTCCAATTGTCATGTCGCACAAACCCAACCTGTATTAGCGCAATTATTGGCAGCCATAATTTAACTGGCTGTTTGCAAATTGCCATTTTCAAACATTCTGCATAAATGCCGCTGCTTGTTTAAAAAGTGAACAAATTTTTTAATTAAAAAGAGGCATTTTGGGAGGTTTGGGTTGCCATAGGGTCTACTGTATACAAGACCCCCGGTGTTCCCCTACAATAATTCCATCAGAAAAGTAATTATATTATAAAATGCATTGTAAACAAAAGTAAAATCTTTGATATTGTTGTGTTTACGCTCAGTGAAAAACAAGCTAGCCATAAGAAGTGGAACTCATGGACAAATATAGCTTCCAAAACTAACAAAGAACATGAAACATAAATGTTGTAATCTTGGAACTCAGAACCTAAACCATAAAACCTATGCAAAGCAATGAAGAACAGGGAAAACATCAATCACAGGAGCATAAACACACAAGACCGAAAGAAAGGGAAACAAGAAACGGCAGAGCATTAAAACCAAAAAGAGAAAAGACCACAAATCATGGAAAATTAGCTACGTATTTACAGTGTGTATATATATACGGGCTGTTTATTCACAGAGTCCCTTTATTTATCTGTCTCTCTCTCTGTGTCTCACTCTCGGAGTCTGTCAATCAAAAGTCGCGAAAGTCGTGAAACCAGACACAGAGCAGAGACGTGCACTTCCACTGTATAATTTCAAGCATTTTCATTTTTAAGACTGTGAAAACACGTTATTGAAATTCAAGCATTTTCAAGGATTTCAAGCACCCGCAAGAACCCTGTTTATAAGTACTGTGTAT
>CM051500.1:9548583-9658745 GCA_028031935.1 Paedocypris micromegethes
ATATATATATATATATATATATATAAATATACAGTATATACACATGAAGCTAAATTGGCACTATAATGCACTGGCAACGTGACTATTAATCAAATAAATAAAATGTAGTAAATGTAGTTTTCATATTTCGTATCGTCTGACCTCAGAGTCTTGAGGAAATCTGAAAATGACATTAATTTGGATGTCCGAACGTCTAGACAAAGATGTCATGGCGTTTCTTTTGCTCTGAAACACACATCAAGAAGTCTTTCTAGTTTTCGCTCATATCGACAAGTCCTTTAACGTACAAGCAGAGAATTTGGTATAAAGACATTTCCTCAACCACAAGCTTCCTCTGTCCAAACCCCGGCCAAGTGGCGAATGAACACTGATTTAGTAACAACAGAAGCCTTTTGTTTAAACACCTCCCCTGAAAAGACTCTCGGGTTTCCATCTTGTTAGTTTTCTGCTCATAAAAATTTCATGATGAAATAAAGTCGGTTGGGGAGATGGACGGCTGGCTGAACTGGTCAGTGCGTGAGACTGATTGCATTGCACAAACATTGTCACCGCTCTGATGAACCACGAGCGCTGTTTAAACAATCACTTATCTCATCGGAGCTGCCTTGCACATATGGATGGCGAGAGACGACCGTCTATGCACAAATGTTTGAAAATCAGATGTTTTCGTAAAGGCAGAGAGAAAGAAAAATTAAAAGGACTTTTCATTTCCAAATGGCAACAAGGAGCTAGAACATTATTCATCCCCAGACAAATAAATGACCAACTTGGTTTTGGAGAACTTGACCCTGATGTCTGGGGAATCTCGCAAGGAACAGTGATAGACTGCTGCGTTTCCAATCATCATGATGGTGACTGTATTTCACACAGACTATGAAAGGGAATAACAACAGTCTACAACATCCCTGTCCAAATGTCTGATCAGCTTCACATATGCTGGCGGGAACTTTGTTTTTTCTGGAGCTTAAAGGGTCTTCAAGACAAAAAGTTAGAAATACAGGTGGAGAATTGGAAAATGTGAAAAGTTGTGCTGCGCCGCACAAACCGTCTTTCCAGAATGTTTGGTTAACTGAATTTGTCAATTGCAAAAATAATTTTTTTTATTAATAAATCAAACAAATCAGAGTTTTATGTTCTATTTACCATCTATCTGAATTATTTATTACATGCTTTTATTCAAATTTCTTGTGTGTATGATTAAGTTACCGAAAAATCAGAGCGCACATAATAATCACAACTTAACTGAGCGACATTAAATAATGAAATACCTTGTTTTTGCACGTCATTAAACAAACAGCTGGACCACTAATAAAATTGCAACAATTAAAAAAATATTGCAAAAAGAACAAGAATTGACCTTTAAGACATTCTGGTTTTGTTTTTTTATGTGTTTTGTGAATTTTCTGTGTCTGGTTAACTCTCATCACACTCTTTATCAAGCTTAAGTGACAATTAAGTCACCAGGAAATGGGACTTTTCTAACAGACCAAATCTGAAATGGCTCTCAACTGGTTGAGAAACATGACCACATTGAATCTATGAGGCACGGCGAGTTAATGACAAATCCAGAAGTTCTACACGCTAATATTTTCCAATGATTTTAGGATATGGGTTCATCCAAGGGTCAGAGAATAAGGGCCGTAGCAACAGCGCTCACCGTAAGATTACAGCGCAATAATTCAGGTGAAACTGAACATTTTGAGCCCTGACAAAAGAGAGCTCTGCATATTATAATTTTTTACTTAATGTGCCTATGATGAATGAGGCTGAAAATTGGTTTTGCTTCATAGTGTTTCCCAATACAACATTGGTGCAAAGAAATGTAAAAAATTACTTTGTTGGAGTCATAGTATTTTTTTTTTTTTTTTTACATGAACACTAAAGGGACAGGCACTGAATTCTAAATACAGTTGTAAAAAAAGAATGTGCATGGAGAGATGAAAAGAAAAATTAAGTTCCAATTTTTTTTTCAAATACATTTCAGTCTGAAACAGAACCTTAAGAATGATCACAGTTGAAGACCAACAGACGGGTGGATGAACAGATATGTATAGAAAAGAGACAGATGAATAGACAGACGGTTTGGTTGGTTGGACGGATGAATAGATGAATGAAGGGTTGAAAGAATGAAAAGAATAAATGGATATCTACCAAAAACAGAAAAAAAAAACTAAAAAGACAAATGGATGTGTATAACAGGCAAACAAATCAATGAAAATAGGAATGACTAGTTGCATCTGGACTGAACAAATCAAATAATAGCCAAATATACAACCAGCAGAGTAGAACATAAAGAAAAAAACAGGCCTAAGTTAAGATGGAGCACTACTCTGCCGTACAAGTCAAACTCTTTTGCCAACAAACAGTCATTTAAAAGCAGAACTAATCATCAGCGACAGCCAGTGTGGAGAAGCCTGGAGTCAGACTCAGAACCACCAAACTCACTTCAGAAGGGCAAATCGGGCCATTATTTATTTTGCCTTTGCTCCGAACTTCAAGCTGCAATTGAACCCTACAGTACTAAAAGGGCAATTATAAATGTTTGCCTCTGTAGGTATTGCCTACACCCTCTGTTTTTTTGTATCGCCTGTGAAAAAGTAGTACTAGTACCAGTATTCCAGACTATTGCTGGAAATAAAAGTGGAAAATCACAGTTGGGTAAAATCTGGCAAAATCTCTTTAGTGAGTGACGATGATTTATGGAGAATGAAACGGGAAGATCTAGTGAGTTAGGGAAAACACTGCCAGTGGTCAGGCCATTTGGTACATTAATGTGGAGTGTAATGGTCTTGCTGAGGGAGCGATGACGGGAAAATGGCCTTCCTGTTCAGGAGCCCTTGAAATGATTGATAACAGTGAGGAGAGAATAGCACTGGCCTATGACCAGTCTCACTTTCCTTTAGTTGACTTATGGATAAACAGACAAGAAGGTAAAAACTTCTTTGCCGATCCTAAGCTGTCCCATAACCCCGGGAAGAAAAGCAGCTGTGCTTTAACCAGCTTCTTAAAGCCCAATCTCAGAATGGTGAGGATGATCATTTACAGATCTTTTCGAGACATATTAAAACTATCTGATAAGAAACAGAAAAGCGCATCTTGCGGCCAAAAATTGGGAAATGTTCCTGAAGCATTGTTTGAGATATGGAGTCTCCACTCTTGAGCAACTCAAGAGTTTGCTTTCTTTTTCCTCAAAGGAATCCTCCCTAAAATGGTCTGACAAGTTTCATTTTCTCCTTCTCTGAGACTGCCTATAAACAACATAAAAAGCCCTTTGACATTCATCCATAATATTTCATCCCCTCAATTCAAGAACTCTTGCCATATTGTTCGCATAACTTGAAAAAATATGATAATCACAGTTAAACTGCCGCCTGTGACACATACATCAAGTCAAAATATGTAACGTCAAAAGCTGATCCAATGTATCCTTGGATACAGTAAACCTGCTTCTCATCTCACTGATGCTGGAAAAAAAACGGGATTTTGACAGCGAAATTGCTATAAATTGTGCCCTTTGCTAGTTTAGTGTAAAGAGCCACACAGAAAAATAATTTGAGAAATGCTCGGTTTTGAAGATGATTTTTGAAGATAACTGCTATAATTGCGAGGTTTCACGGCAAAATACTAAAAGAATCAAAGGGAGATGTTGTCTTCTTATTTTGAGGACCTATGACCCGATTCCTCTTTCTAGAAACATGAGACATGTGTGAATGATTTTGGCGAAGCACATCACAATAAGGAAGAGCAAAGTTTGAGAGCCGAGATTGATGGCGAACCGGCCATTTTGTGGAGTGTGCATTATCTTTCTCTGCTCACAAACTTCTGTTGAGCATCTGTTTTTCTCACACTCGAAATGCTGCAGTAACCATAAGTATGAGTGAAAAGAAAAAAAATGTCTGTGTTTCTCGTCCTTTGATTGGTTGTCTACCAATCCAAAGATTCACACCTAAGATTGGCTCCAGCTCACTGTTATCAAAATGGATCAAAGTACTTTTTTTTTTTTTTTTTTAGAAAAATGAAATATTTGTAATATTTGTTTGGTGGTTAATATTATTAACTATTTGTTAAAACGTGAAGCATTGGTATTAACTTTGACCCAATTCAAACCAAGACTAACAGATGCTGTTTTAACTTACAGTACGTCTGCAGATAAGTCTGCACGCATAATTTTAATAATGAATTTTATTTCAATCTTGAAACACTCGTTTAGTAAAAAGACAGGCTTTGCTTCGCTCAATTCTTCATCTTGTGTGCTGATAAAAAAAAACAGAAAAAAATATTTCGGGATGAAATATCTCTAGAAATGTCAAAAAATACCAGACCCTGATCTGCGGGACACGAGAGAAAGGAGGTGAAGTAAAACACTGATGAACATTGTGTGAGCTCCACAAGGACATCTTGGCACAGATGAAGACGTTAACAGAGGTTTTTATGGCCCACGGACATCCATGACTGAATCAGTCAAAACGGCCATTTACCCAGAGCCAACAATATGAAAAAAAAAAATGGTTTAGAAGCCAAAAAAAACATTGCTTTTGTTATGTTTTTTGTTCAATTGAGAATTCTAGGCAAACATCTGAAGTGGAGAAAAGACTCCTGTCTGGGTCTTGGAGGACACACAAATATGTCAAATGAAAAGAACCAAAAAGGTTGTGATAGGTTTAATAAAAATACAGTATTTTTATATTTTTAAAAAACCCATCAGAAGTACTGGTTTAAAACCATTGCGCCATTACATAATGATAACAAATAGTTTTGTTGTAAAATACATCACAACGTCCCTTAAGTAAACTTGAGTTTGCTTATACCATTTCCACTTCAAGATTGATGAAACCAGTAATAAGAAAAATAATCTTTTTATTTATTAACCAAACTGCTTAGAGGAAAAAGTGAAATGTGATTCTAGTACTCAAAGCTAAATAAATGTCTCCCAAATTTTACAATTTCTGGAGACGAATAAGAAAGATTGTGGTGTTGTAAGATGTTGCAAACAGTCACAAACCTGCTTGCTTTATCATTCACTGCAGGGGCAAACTTCAGCCAAACATTAGTGCACGTAAATGTCCGTGTGAAAGAAAATCTTTAACTGTACCGCATCGAGCAGCTGGAACTACTTTAAAGACTTGTCACCACCTCTTTTATAAGGGCCTCACGTTGTAGTGATATGCGATTGGCCAGACTGCTCAAAATCCCAGAAATAGACCAAAAATGCTGCAATAGATAAATATTTGCATTTTCATTTTTATTAATATGGAAACATTGTCATTAACCTCAGTCTGCCCTCTATCTCATTCAGATGAAACACCAAGGTTGTGGGTTCGGGACCAAGGGAAAACATGAATTGTTTATTGTGTGATGTGACTGAATGCATTACACTGTAAGTCTCACGGCAGCAGATTCTTTCAAGAAAAAAAACTGTAACTCTAGCCTCTACAACGACATGCGTATGTCTAAAGAATAGTAGTGCCTGGACATAATGGAAATAATCGCAACTTGAAGGAACAAGACTTTTATTATTCTGCCAAAAATGAAAAAGACTAATGAAAGCTAATGAAAAATGAAAGCCCATACATATATTCAAGGATGGCAAACTACAAGATAACACATATTCAATTTTGGAATTTTTGAAACTCAGCATAAAAAATGTGAAAATAATAAATAGGTCAAAACAATAATTTATCAAAACATGGAAAAGTAAAACATTTTTGTTGAGCATAATGATAATGCATATGCTTTATTATTACTTCTTTTTAAAATAAAACCTAAATTACAAAGAGATAAAAAAAAAATACTTCACCTACCTGCACTAAAAGTTATCCACCTCTTCTAGATGTGCAGGATCGGAGCTCTACAGAGATGCTGGATGTTGGGGCATGTAGCCTCTGGTTGGCTGAGCGCCGTGCGCGTCCCCGCCGTTACCGCTTCAGGGGAAAGAAGCAAGTGCACGAGCAGCAGAAGTTAATTGCCCCGCAGCTCCGCGCATCCTCGGGACGCCGAACACGGTAATCCAGTAACTCGAATTCTTTTCGGGATCACTTTTTTATGACCTCGGATCTGTGGATGAAACATTACGATTATGGCATCGAAGCAAAACTTCGTGGCATGTTTTGTTCTCTGTGTCATCATTGACGTTTACTCATCTGAGATTAACGGAGAAGTGCCCGCGACAGACGCGCCCTTTCCCGACTCTCCTCGAGACATGATCAGCGTTACTATGCACAGAGTTTATGAGAAATACAGCAAAAAGAATAATCATAAGCACGTGCCGCAAAACGTCAACACAGTCCGGAGCTTCAAAGGAATTCCACGTGAGTAAAGTACACGATACAATATTTTATTCTGCATTGATTTCAATTTTTTCAAAAGTATTCAGTTTGGTTTTGACAGTAAATGTGTGGAAAACCTAATAATGTAATGCTCAGAATGTGTGTACTTATACATATTGTATATTCGTGTGTGTGCCTGCGTGCGTTGTTGTTTTATACTTTTATATTACTGTTGAAATAATTATAGATACTGCCTTTTAAAAACGTTGCATTTTTATTATTATTTTAGAGCGTGTATTTTGAGATCTTGGGTTTCCACTGGACATGCGCTATTAAAATACTGAGAGGGTATTAGTGGAAACCAAAAAGAAAGAAAACCATTAGACTCTCTAAACACTGCCACATGTCGAGAGGCAGATCCAGGAGCAGCGTTTACCCCTTTAAACACACTCCTTAAACACAGAATGCGGCTGGAAATTACATCTACAATCTGGAAAAATTTTACGAACAGTTTTACTAAACGAGTTGTTTTCTGATTTCAGAGCTCTCATATGACGGGGTAGTGTTCCACTTCAACTTGACCACCGTTCCAAACTCGGAAGAGATCCTGACATCAACCCTGCACATCCCTCCCCAGCACGCGCAGCGCCCGAGACGCTGGATCTGCCGCCGCTCCCGGGGAGCCGGGTGTCGTGTCCAGTCCCTGCGGCCGCAGACTCCGCCACATCTGACCATCACGGGGACATCACCGAACGCTGCCGTCCACTCTCAGCTGTATAACATCACGCTGACCGCGAGCAGAAAAGGCCAATGGCAGATCGTGAACGTGTCTGCGGCCATCAAACAAGCGCATGCGCAGGGCGAGCTCTTGATGACCGTGGACTTTGGTTGTGTGCACCAGAGGCGTCAGGATCACCTGCCATTTTTTATTGTCCACGCAAATGACCTCGCCATCACGGAACCGAACAGTGTTGCCAAGAGCCTACAAAGATACAGTCCATCTCCTTTGGTGGAAGAGACCCAGTTCCCCGCGGAGTCCGTCAACTCCAGAACCCGTAGGGAAGCGGATCACCTGCAGACCAACTTTCTGCCCGATGCTCAGCTCGATCACCTCAAGGACAAGGAGATGTGGGACGGCGGGTTTTACGCAAAAAAGCCCGCTTTGCAGAAAGAGGAAAACGACAAACGCTCCCAGGAGCTCAGCTTTGACGAGAAGACCATGAAAAAAGCCAGACGCAAGCAGTGGAGTGAACCACGTGTCTGCGCGCGCCGCTACCTGCGGGTGGACTTCACCGACATCGGCTGGAGCGAATGGATTTTGGCGCCAAAAGCATTTGACGCCTATTCTTGTGCCGGAACCTGTGCCTTCCCGATTCCTAAGGTGGGCATCGCAAAGGCTTGATGTTAAAATACACCTGATATTAAAACTTTAATATATGACTAGGATGTTTTCTCAGCAGCCTTTTCTGTTCTTGACCGTTATTTATTTTGCTGTGACACACAGGTCGCTCGTCCATCCAACCACGCGACCATCCAGAGCATCGTGAGAGCGGTGGGCATCGTGCCCGGAGTTCCAGAGCCGTGCTGTGTACCTGACAAGATGAGCTCACTGGCTGTGCTCTTCTTGGACTCCAGCAGGAATATGGTGGTGAAGGTGTATCCCAGCATGTCTGTGGAGAGCTGTGCGTGTCGGTAAAGCGCGATGTGGAGAAATGAAACCTGCAATACACAAAGAACTCAACTGTAGGTTGAACTGTGACTGACGGAGGATGTCACGTGGATGACGCAAACAAGACCTCAACACCTCAAACAATACAAGACTTTGGAAAAACAGCCTTCTGTTTTCTTTTTTCTACAGCTGTGACTGGTTTATATGTGCTATTCATTATTAAAACATACAATACAGTTTATGCTTGTGGAATGAAATGCATTGCTTAATCACAGTGAAACAAAGGACTTCTGCAAATAAATTCAAGGGTTTGTATGTTTGTATGCTTGAATGGTTAATACCAGTAGTGAGTTCACTATAAATGTTAATGTGCACACGGTTTAAAAATAAATCTGAAAGCTTGTCTTAAGGCATATAAAGCACAAGTAATGGTTTTTGATCAAATTAGCTGTTATATGAGCTTCTATGGCTCAATGCTGCCATCTAGCGACCGATTAAAACCTTTCCGTGTGTCACCATTAATTGTCAACAAATTATTTATAGATGGTCTATACTACCATAGAAGTAATTTCAACAACATGTTTTTTTTTTTTTATTAATAGTTAATTTATGCATAATTTTAATGTTCATCTTATGTATGGATTATTAATTTTGGATTAAATAATTAGCATGAATGATATCAAAAGATTAGAGATGCATTTAAGGCTGGGCAATGAAACAAAAAGACTTTGAAACAAATGCATAATTTGAAAATCACAATTATAGAACATTTTAACTTTAAGCATGTTCTCCAATGGGACAGTGTGTATTGCATGTATACTACAAATGGGCAGAATGCATTTTCTTTTTCTCTCTCTCGTTTTGCAGAACACCATATTACAACTAAATTACGTTTATTTAATAAAAATGTCAATTTTGAACTGATTCTTTATTGACTTTAATTATAATTTTTCTCTCTCATACATATGTATACTCATATACATTAAATATCATTCTCACCCTTTCCTTTATACATTTTATTGTGCTTAAATCACACAGTAGTATTTTTTATTTTTGCAAAACAAAAAGACTTTGAAACAAATGCATAATTTGAAAATCACAATTATAGAAACCACAATTATAGAAACCTGAACAAACCTGATTATTTAAAAGCAGGGACGCTTAAAACTAATTTTAATATCTTAAACTATTCAAAATAATTCAGCTAAGATAAGCAGAACAAGTGTTTCGAAAAAATAAATAAATAAATAAACTGGTGTAAACAACAGAGCAGAGCAACTGTAATCCATTAACCTACTGATCCAGAATTCAGGATTATTTTTAGCTCCTAATCAAAACAACAAAAATAAACACCGGAATGTATAATGTTAATAATTAGTAGAGTCTGATAAGATGATGATCTTGCTTTTGCAAAAAATTCTTGAAATTCAAAGAGACCGGAATTGCTTTCACTACAGCCGCCTGAACTTTGACCATGGAAATACAGACCAGTGTGTGAAATTGTAAATTTTGTTCCTAAAGTGTTTATAATACCCTCATTAGACACAAGCTTTGTGATAACCAAGCTCAAAGCTTGACACTGGTATCAGAGATAAGAACAGTTATGCTGCTATTTCTGCTATTAGGGTCATGGGAGTGAACCTCGGTTTCACACTAGGAACCCAAAGTTCAAAAAGTCCTGCACAAAAGAAAGCACGACGTAAAACTCACAGCAGATAGTCACCTAAACGTTTCCTGGAGTGAACCAAGATGCGCGGTTTAAGATACGCGCTCTTTCTGATCTACATTAACTATACAAAGTCAGGTGGACTTTGTGAGGGAAAACCATTGGGTCATTTAGAAGATGTGATGGACGTTCAAGCAGAAGCGCAAGATCCCGTAGAAGATCCTGACAGTACGTCTGAACTGGATAGTGTTTTGGGATTTAGGAAGGAAGAATTTCTCCGGAAACTGAATTTATCCAGTGTGCCGCAGGAGCACAAGAAGGTCCAGCCTCCGCAATTCATGATGGAACTCTATAATAAATACGCTTCGGCTAAAACATCCATCCCTCGCTCTGATGTTATCCGAAGCTTTGCTATTCAGGGTAAGTTCGTATTTTTACTATAACAACAATAATCCGGCATAACCTTGAAGTGAGATTATCGTTAACACGGTCTTGTTTTTTTACTTTCATTTCATCTGCAGAAGTTACTTATTCGCTCAGACAAGGAAATAAAACTAAATACAGATTGCTCTTCAACGTTTCCATCCCAAAGCATGAAGAGATTACAATTGTGCAGATTAGGATATTCACACTGTGGAGAGGAGATATAACACCACCTGCTGGCGTCCTCTCCTCCATAGATATTTACGAAACGGTGTATGCTGACGACAACATGGTTTTACATCTTCTGGATGGCAAACACATATCTAAAAACAATAACAGCTGGAAGTCTTTTGATGTGACCAGAGCAGTCCGAAGCTGGCGTGAACGTGGCCGTGAAGTTGGACAGCTTCAGGTGGAGATTGAACAACTCGTGGATTTGAAGTACGGCTGGCTGGACATCAACCTGAACCCGGAGGAGAGCACCTCGGCCGTTTTGGTTGTGTTTTCTGACCATCTTGGAAGCAGAAGAAGTCTGTCACTGGAGGAGGTCAAGGAGATGATCCTCCATGAGTGGAAACAAACCCTTTTAGATCAGCATCCAAGGAGAAAAAGAAAAGCAGCCGGTAACTATTGTCAGAAAATGTCGCTGAAGGTCAACTTCAAGGATATTGGTTGGGACAGATGGATCGTGGCCCCACCAGAGTATGACGCTTATGAGTGCAAAGGCTCATGCTATTTCCCCCTCACCAATGATGTCACACCGTCCAAGCACGCCATCATCCAAACTCTGGTCAATCTCAGCAATCCCAAAAAAGCAAGCATGGCGTGCTGCGTCCCAACCAAGCTGGACCCCATAACTGTGATGTATCAAGACAAAGGTGTGATCACTGTCAGACACCTCTACGAGGAGATGAAGGTGGCAGAATGTGGCTGTAGGTAATGTCTGTTACGGTTATACTGTGTGTCTTCGTTTTTTTGGACGCTTTAATTAAAAGGAACATGCACGAGTGAAACAACTTTACAATTGAATAATAATAATAAATAATACATTAATTTCATTTTATCCGTTTTTGGAAAAATGTCACAATAACAAGCCAAATTAAAAATCAAAGCATTTTATTAATTTACATAATTTGTATATATTTATGTGATATTGTGTACTGCCAATTAAATATTGCCACGTAGGAATGTTCACAAGTGTAATGAAAATAGTTTAATAGAGTTTTTATTATTATTATTATTTTTTTTTTTTGTAAATCATAGCTTAACTAGTTAGGTGTGTTGTTAGCGCTCTCTGCTGGTGAGTTGTTTTTGGAACACAAATGTAATGTAAGTGTAATAGTGGCTTGTTTAGTCACGACTTAATGTTTAGTTTGAATCTTGTATTCATGTTCAGACAATGAAAAACATTTAAAATTGTACATATTCTTTTAATTAAAAAGAACAGTGGAATTATATATATATATAGATATGTATTTTTTTTTTGTTACAGGATCTATATATAATATAGATAATGTAATAAAAAGTTGTAAATTAGTTTAGTGAAAAACTTTAGCATCCGCAGCACGAGTAAGAAGTTATTTTAAAATGAGATAAGCACTTTTTATTGGCTGTAGAAAATCAGTACAGAGAATTGCATAACACGAGAATTAAAAGCTAAAGAAAGATTAACAGTGTATCGTCACTTAGCCTAGAGTGAAAGGGTTACGTAATCCTGTCCTGTAAATGTGGTTACAGTCTCTAAATTTGTATTAATAATAATTCCCAGAGAGGAATGTGCATGGGATTTGTACACAAAGACTGTTTGCTCTGTATGTACATCAGTTTATGGCAATGGAAAAATGCATTCTTTATTACATAAGCCAGCTCATGTAATTACACCAAAATATATTTGTGAATAAACTGATTATGCCTCATTATGTGGTGAGATCAATATTAAAAATATTCACAAACCCACCAGGTTACCTGCTACCATTAGCCTGACCCAATCATCGCCTTTAAAAGCCTGACCTAAGCCCAGTCAGTCAGTCAGTCATCTTCTACCGCTTCATCCTTTACAGGGTCGCGGGGAGCTGGCGCCTATCTCAGCGTCTTAGGGCCGGAGGCGGGGTACACACTCTGGATTGGTGGCCAACCATTCGCAGAGCGGGACACACAGACAAACACATTCACACACTCACTCATACCTATGTGGTCAATTTTCCAATTCCAATTCGCCTGAAGCGCATGTTTTTGGACTGTGGGAGGAAACCGGAGAACCCGGAGGAAACCCACGCAAGCACGGGGAGAACATGCAAACTCCACACAGAACGGCCCCGGCCGGCCTTGAACTCACAACACTTCATTTTTTTCCATGTAATTTCTGTGATTGTCCTGCTGATGGAACTGGAGATAATGCGATTAAAGGTTTATTCAGAGCAAAGCCTCTTATGCGGTTATCAAAAATCAGACAGAAGAAAAATCAGAGCTCTGCTGTTTCAGACAAAATTCAACAACCTTTGCAGAAGATGGCTGGAATCTTACCGCTTTTTGCCCTGGCTGTGGTCACCTGTCAGGATTTGGTCGTCGGTGCACCTTTCCAGTCGGCCATTGTCTTGGATATGGCTAAGATTCTGCTGGACAACTACTGCCTTCCAGAGAACCTTCTAGGGATGCAGGAGGCCATCCAACAAGCTATTAGCAGCGGCGAGATCCTCCACATCTCTGACCGGAAAACACTGGCAAGCGTTCTGACCAGCGGAGTTCAAGGCGCACTCAATGACCCCAGACTAACTGTGTGGTACGAGCCAAATTATATTCCAGTCCCGCCACCTGCACTCTCGTCTTTGCCAACAGAACAGCTCATACGACTAATCAGGAGTTCGGTTAAATTGGAAATAATGGAAAACAACATTGGTTATCTGAGGATTGACCGTATTATTGGTCAGGAGACTGTGGTTAAACTAGGACGCTTCCTTCATGACAACATCTGGAAGAAGGTTGCACATACCTCTGAGATGATTTTTGATTTACGTTTTAGCACTGCAGGAGAAATGTCTGGAGTTCCTTATATCGTCTCTTATTTTTCCAACTCTGAACCCCTTCGCCACATAGACACCATCTATGAGCGACCATCCAACAGCACAAAGGAGATATGGACACTGCCAACTCTCTTCGGTGATCGATATGGGAAAAGAAAGGAGGTAGTCGTCTTGATCAGCAAGCGAACAAGTGGAGCAGCCGAGGCCGTTGCATATATTTTAAAACAAATCAAAAGAGCCACCATTGTTGGGGAAAAATCAGCTGGTGGGTCGGTTAAAGTTGAACAGATAAGAGTTCGAGACTCTGGTTTTTACATCACTGTTCCTGTTGCTAGATCGATTAATCCCATTTCAGGACAGAGTTGGGAGGTGAGTGGAGTGACTCCATCTCTTAGCATCAATCCAAAGGAAAGCATTGCTAAAGCCAAATCTCTCCTAGCTGTGAGAAAAACAATACCCAAAGCAGTGAAAAATCTGTCGGACATCATCAAGAGATTTTACTCAATTAGAGATAGAACAGCCCTTTTGCCGAGTCATCTGGCTAAAGCGGACTTCTCCACCGTGTTTTCAGAGGAAGACCTGACAGCTAAACTTAATTATGAGCTGCAGGGGGTGTTTGAAGACCCTCGTTTGACTATTAAAACAAAGCAGGACTCTTCAGATTTAGCTAAAAACAGCCCAAAACTGACTGTGACATCTAGAGAGAAAACCCTCTTGAAGAGCACTGTGAACGCATTATTCAAGATGGAAATTTTATCTGGAAATGTCGGATATCTGCGCTTAGACCGGTTTCCCACACCGGCAACACTGATAGGCCTAGAAAGTCAAATCAAAGAGAAAATCTGGCAACCCTTACAAAACACGGAAAGCCTGATTATTGATCTGCGCCATAACTCTGGTGGTTCATCCGAGGCATTGCCAATTCTTCTGTCCTTCTTGTATGACAACTCGTCAAACATTCACCTTTACACCATCTATGACAGCATCCGGAACGTGACTGTTGATCTTCACACTCTCAGTAATGTCAGCGGACCCTTTTATAGCTCCAGGAAAGGGATTTACGTCCTGACAAGCTATTTCACAGCAGAAGCTGGAGAAGAGTTTGCATACCTGACGCAATCTTTGCATCGAGGAACGGTAATTGGAGAAATCACTTCGGGAATACTTCACCACTCAAGAACTTTTCCAATTCAAGGAACGAGTCTGGAAATCACAATCCCAATCATAAATTTTATCGATGTTAATGGTGAATTCTGGCTTGGTGGCGGGGTTGTTCCAGATGCCATAGTGCTGGCTGAAGAAGCGATTGAGAAAGCTCAGGAAATCATAGAGTTTCACAAAGACATTCAGATGGTGGTGGAGGAAACGGCGGAACTGTTGGAGAAGCACTACACTACACCTGAGATTGCAGGTCAAGTCGGTGAACTGTTGCGTTCCAAAGTGAATAACGGACTCTATCACTCAGTTGTCGACTATGAGTCTCTTGCGTCACAGTTAACTACAGACCTGCGAGAAGCATCACATGACCACAGACTGCACATTTTCTATTGTGAAATAGAACAGGAAGCTCTTCAGGATGTTCCCCAAATGCCTTCACCTGAAGAAATAAGGTTCATCATTGAAGCCTTGTTCACAGTGGAGGTCATGCCTGGAAATACTGGTTACTTGAGGTTTGACATGATGGAAGACAAGCAGGTTATGCTAGCCATCGAACCCCAGTTTGTTACAGAGGTATGGAACAAGCTGGTTAACACCGACAGGTTAGTTATTGACATGCGTTTTAACACTGGTGGGTATTCAACAGCTATTCCACTGCTGTGTACTTATTTTTTTGCTCCACAATCTTTGAGACACCTTTACAGCATTTTTGATCGCGCTACTGAAAATACAACAAAAGTAATGACGCTTCCTCAAGTTTTAGGACAAAGGTACAGATCAGGAAAAGATGTTTTTATCCTGACAAGTCATTTGACTGGATCAGCAGCCGAGGCATTTACAAGAACAATGAAAGACCTGGACAGGGCCACTGTAATTGGAGAGCCAACTATTGGTGGTGCACTATCCAGTGGAACATACCAAATTGGAAAGCACATCCTTTATGCTTCCATTCCTAACCAAGCGGTTCTGAGTGCAGTTTCTGGAAAAGCGTGGAGTGTTTCTGGGGTTGAACCACACATTGCATCTCAAGCAAGCGAGGCGCTTCACGCTGCCCAGGAACTCATTGCTGAAAGAAATCAGAAAAAAATGTCAGAAAAGAAAAAAAAATACGCTTAAATCGATACAAATAATTGTTCACGTTTAATTTAAGCTTGTGACATTTTTGTTTATTGCAGAAAAGTTGTGCTTTATGTTAAAGCAAATAATTCCAAATATAAAAAAATTGGAATGTATAACCAATAAACATACACACAAACGTATTGAACTTTAAATTAAATGTAATATTAATATTAAAACAGAAATACAACAATGATGACTATGTGCAAAAACAATATAAAATGTTGTAGTCATTGTAATCTGATCTGATCTGTAATGTGATCTATACAATAAAAATACAAAATAAAAGTGTAAATATAATTATAGTGTGAAATAGAGTGATTTTAAATGGAAAAGAAAATCAAGAAATTAAATTTTTTTCAGATGTAACATGCATTTTTAGGTTGTTATTGTCTTCCTTAAGAACTTTGGGTAATGCAATTAAGGATTTATTGTGAGGAAAAGCCTCTTATACGCGTGTTAACAGAAACCAGACCATTGAATGAGACTCAGTTGACGACAGTTTCTGAAAGAGAAGACTTCAGCTGAGCTCTAGCAAGAATCAGAAACTGGCTGGAGAATGGCTCAAGCTCTTGTTCTACTAACATCTTGGATGATCTTCTGTAACGTGGTTCAGTGTGCTTTTCCTCCCACACTCATCATGGACATGGCTAAAATCCTCATGGACAACTACTGCTCACCAGAGAGACTGACTGGCATGGAGGAGGCGATTGAAGCAGCCACCAGCAACACAGAGATTCTCAGCATTTCGGATCCGACAGAACTTGCTAGTGTACTTACAGATGGGGTGAAAACCACCATTAATGATTCTAGAGTGACCGTAACATATGAGCCTGAGTACAAAGCTGCAGAATCTCCAGCAGTGGCAGACATCCCACCAGAGCATCTAGCAGCCATGATCAAAGAACAAGTAGAAGTAGAAGTCCTGGACGGAAACATTGCTTATCTCAAGATTCGGCACATAATTGGAAAAGAGATGGCTCAACAAACCGGGCCTCTTTTGATCGAATACATCTGGGATAAAGTTCTCTCTACTTCAGCCATGGTTCTCGATTTCCGCTATGCTGTCAGTGGCGAGATTTCAGGAATTCCATACATCGTTTCTTACTTCACTGATTCTAAACCACGGATCCTTATCGATTCAGTGTATAGCCGCACATCTGACACCATCATAGAGCTGTGGTCCATGCAAACTCTGCTGGGAGAGAGGTATGGAACTAAAAAAACATTGATCATCCTGACAAGCAAGAGTACCATTGGAATTGCAGAAGATGTCACGTATTGCCTCAAAAACCTGAAAAGAGCGACGGTTGTTGGGGAGAAAACAGCTGGGGGGACTGTTAAAACAGACAAAGTCAAGGTGGGTGATACCGACTTCTATGTGTCCGTACCTGTTGCTATGTCTATTAACCCCATCACGGGCAAGAGTTGGGAGATAACTGGAGTGGCACCAGATTTTGAAGTGGCGGCTGAAGACGCTCTGGACACTGCTATTGCTATTATTAAACTTCGATCCGAAATCCCAGAGTTGATTCAGGGTTCTGCTGAACTAGTTGCAGACAACTATGCTTTTCCAGACGTTGGCACACAGGTCTCGGAGAAGCTGATGGATGCACTAGCAAGTGGAGAGTACGATCAATTGTCCACAAAAGAAGAACTGGAAGTAAAGCTTTCTGCTGATCTCCACATACTGTCAGGAGACGAGTGCCTACAAACCACTAGAAACATCCCAGTGCTTCCTCCAATGGTGAGACAATTATATTATCCAGAACTTTCTGCTTTGTATAATAAAGCCTGCTACATTAACTATTAAAATTTGTTCTTCCACAATCTCCAGAATCCCACCCCGGAGATGTTCATTAAGCTTATTAAACGTTCATTCAAAACTGACGTTTTGGAAAACAGCATCGGCTATCTCCGCTTCGACATGTTTGGAGATTTTGACCATGTTCCCGTCATTGCGCAAATTATTGTGGAGCATGTGTGGAACAAAGTAGTTGACACTGCTGCCCTGATCATTGATCTGAGGTAAGGTACATGTTGATCTAATACAGTGGTTCTCAAACTTTTTCAGTCGCATGCCCCTTTAAACTACAGAACAGGGGTCACCAACACAGTACCCTCGGGCACCAGGTTCTAAAATGAGCTCAAATAATGCAATTAAACAGTGAGCTGCATCTATTTGTTTATTTTTTGCTATTCCCGTTTAAATCACACTTACACAAGAACTGTAAATGTCAATATATTTGTTATGGAGCGGATCGATCACACAAACTCAGAATACCGGTAACCGGTTATTTTTTTCATGAATAGTACAACAATGACATTGTGTGGTGACAACAACAAACTACAACTTATATTATAATTATAATTATAAATTATTATTATTATTATGATATAATGTGTTGAAAACAACATGTCCTCTCTTTGTAGCAATATTCTTACACTATACCAAACTATAAATGAAAAACAACATCATTATGAACAATCAGTTGTGTTAATTCAACACTATAGTCCTGCCGCCTTGTAGATCCGTGATCCACGTGATACGTTTACACAATCAGCAAGCACTTGATACCAGATTTGGTGTTCAGTTCAAAACATCTCATTCATGATTCGTTTAATGTGTTTGTAAAGAGTTACATTTGATAGCACAACTGTGCATTTTGTGCATGAGAAATCATTAACATGATCAGTGTCTTCACATAGCTAAATACCATTATTATTAAAAATAACATAATTTAAGATACATTGAGAAAATTGGCTTTTTCAGAAGTATGTATCAAACTGGTAGCCCTTTGTCTTTATCAGCACCCAGGAAGTAGTCCACGTTTGGTGACCCCTGCTATAGAAAAACCTGGTGCCCATTTACTAATATCCAATTAAACATTTCCATCTAAAAAAAATAAAAACATATTTATCCAAGCATCACATTTGTAATATTTTGCATACATTTTTTAAATTTAGGAACAACATTGGTGGACCTACAACCTCCATTGCTGGCCTTTGCTCTTACTTTTTTGATGGAGACAAGCAAGTAGTATTAGACCACCTGTATAAAAAATCGTCCAATACTACTGAAGATGTCTTAACTCTTACAGAACTGTCAGGTATTTCACATAACCTGAGACACACAGAGATAAATAACATACAGTATGTATATTATATTAACAAATACATCAATTTTGTTGTCCCTAGGCAAGCAGTATGGCAGCAGAAAGAGCTTAATGATTCTGACCAGCGGAGCGACTGCTGGTGCTGCTGAAGAGTTTGTTTATATCATGAAGAGACTGGGACGAGCAATGATCATTGGAGAAACAACACATGGAGGTTGTCAGCCCCCAGAGACCTTCCGTGTTGGTGAAAGTGACATGTTCTTGACCATCCCAGTTACTCATTCTAAGACTTCTCATGGTCCTTCCTGGGAAGGTGCTGGCATCGCCCCACACATCCCGGTGCCCGCTGATGCTGCACTTGACAGAGCCAAAGACATTCTCAGCAAGCAACTATCTGGCCACCAATAGCTTGTCTATGATGTGAAAGCAAGTTTTGCTGCTGATGATGTACCAAAAATATTATTTTGAGAGGTGTGAGTTGTAATCAGAGATTTTATTTAGACATCCAAGATTTAAATTTGTTGGTTTAAACAGATTTAAACTTTTTTGTTTTCCTATCGTTCTGCCATTGTAAAAGAATGTTAAAAAGTATTACTATTGTATGTACTCATTGATACATTTGTCTATGCTTGATAGCAAACTATACAATAACTGAATGCAAACAATAATAATAATAAACTAAATTTAACCAAAGATGATTTTTTTAAGAATGGGTTTAAAACAATACCATAATATCATCATGGAAGATATCCACAATAAACCAAAAGATTAGTTTAAATGGGATTTTCTTACACAAATTCCATAAATCTTGTGGCAGAATACGAATAGGGCATCTTATATTTGCTTGGAATCCACGTGTGGGTTTTTCTAACATCCCAAAAACTCCAATCTGCCATTTTGAATGCTGTTTTTGTAAGTGGACTGTTCAGCCAGAAGATGGAGGTATTGCAGCACAATCGTATATATAAAGACTTCAGTTAATCTCGATTAATCTCGAGTAAATAATAAAACACGCTAGTTAAGACTAGGGACCATATCGAAATTGTGCTCTGCTTTTAACCATCTAGTGACGTTACAAACTCATAACATAGTTAAACATTTGGTATAAAAGTATATGTTCGAAATGTGGTTGAAATTAAGGTTTTACCTGTGACAGACACACGTGGCGCCATATAATGACGTAATGCTCCAAACGAACAACAACAAAAGTCCTACCTTTATCTTTTAGTAGACACGTGATGGGACAATTAATTGACAAAGTATGGCAAATCCTTTGTAAGGCGTCTGTCTTAAAACATGTTTTAAGTAAATTAAATTAAACATTTAACTCTTCAAAGCAAAACTCTGTTTTTTAAACAATCAGTCGAACGTTTTAGTGAATATTTTTTTTATGTTTTCTTACTTGAAAAAATACTTGACAATTGTAATGTATAGTAATTATTAAATTACATAACTATAAATTTAAATTTGTTAAATCAAATACAATTCATTACTATTACGTATGGGTAGGCATATTAATTAACATACACGTACACACATATTTCCGTTTTAAGGAACACAATAAAACATTTTGCGCACATACTTGTAAAGAAAGGTCGAAAATAAAAACACGTTTTGCATATTGAAGGAAAGGGCGGAGGAAACATTTCAGGAGGCAAGAAACTGACCCATTTTTTCAACGGGGTAGAAATATGACACCCGCTCCTCTTCTGCCAGCTAAGCCTGGAATCTTTTCTCAGACAGCAGCGTCTTAGCTTTGCACATTTTCGGCAAATACTAGCCGCTTTAGAAGCGGCACCTCATAGTTGTACACATTTATTTTGTTGTGCATCAGTTTAAAATACATTTACAGATGCGAAGGATTTTTGCGTAACATTACGTAGCCATTTAAACTCGCTGTGAAACCCGTGATTTCACCGTAAGTCTTGGACACTGTTCTTCACAGCAAGACAAAGGGAGCATTTTGATTTGTATCCTCTTATAAACAATAGGCTTCCCCACGGCTGGAGTAACAGTTTTCTGACTGATGTAACTAAGGACTGCGCCAACATCCGCCAAGCTTCTCTTTGTGTGCATCCTCTCCTCGGGATCGCCGGCTCCTTTCTGCTACACTTTGGAGATAATGTGAACAGACCTTGACTCTTCTGAGGATTGACGTTTTTGCGAGAAGAAAAAATGGCACATGCAATAGTGAAAATGTGTCTTTGTGTTGTCATATTTGGACTTTTGTTTCCATCCTTCAAAGCTGAAGAAGTTGTGGAAGAGGAAAGATCTTGTCAAGGAGCTTTCGACTTGTATTTTGTACTTGACAAGTAAGTAAGAGTTGGAATGTAGTTGATTCTCTCTCTCTCTCTCTCTCTCTCTCTCTCTCTCTCTCTCTCTCTCTCTCTCTCTCTCTCTCTCTCTCACACACACTCACTTCAAATCTCCAGAAATATGATATATGTATGTCTTTGGTCTGACAGCTGCTAAACTGTCTGGCATTCATCATTAAACTGCCAGTCATGTATAAAGGCAGCCTGATGTGTTAGTGAAAATGTTAGGGATGCTTTCGTGGTCTGTTGGCCTGATGTTTTTACTGCCTGACTAAAGTAGGCCAGTACATTTCCACTCACCATTTTCTTTCCTTGAAATCTTTTTGCAACACTAAACAGATATTCAGCATATGGCAATTGTTTGGTAAGACTTGATTGAATTCGGTCATAGTAACAGGATGAGAGTCTGTCTAGTGGTGATGGCATACAAAAGTCACTCAGATGGTTGTATATGTTGTGCACTGATCGTAACATTGTTGTTTGGTTTTCTGTGTTTCATGTAAGATTGAGGTTGGTGTGGGGCTTTATACGTTATTTGCACGTTCTCACTGTGCTTGAATGGGTTTCCTCCAGGTCTCCAGTTTCCTCCCACAGTCCAAAAACAGTAATTCAGGAGAACTGGAGTGTGGTAAATTGCCTACAGCAAGAGTGTTTCTGTGTGTCCCGCTCTGTGATTGGCCAACAATGAAGGGTGTGTTTCGCCTTCTGGCCCAGAGTTGCTGAATTTGGCTCCAGCTCCTCATAACACAGAAATGGAGGTGACATTCGACTACATTTGTGGAATAAACAGAATTGCCCAACTACATTCCTCAGTGGTTCTAGTTTTCCAGCTACATTCGGTTATGCCTTGCTGTTGTTAAGCTAGTTCCTGGGAAAAAAACTTCCTTTGCCATGATATGTTTGGTGTGACAGGGTAGATCTTCTACAGGATGTAAGGATTTGCACAATTGTTTGTGTTATACACATTGTTTCAGGGCCAAATTAAACTTCCAACATGATCTGCTTTTAGCTCTTGCTAATTACGCAACAGGGAAGCATTAAGTTTGGTCCAAAACACAGTTGATTTATCTCCACGGAGGTCAAAGGTGTCATGTGTTTTTACACATGGCTGCTTCTTCGACCTTTGTTCATCTGACACCAGTAAATGATGCTGATAATGGTTCTGTTGTGTTACCGTCATAATTTCATCATTTTGTACCAAACATTGACTTAAAAATGCAGTGTTTCCAGACTGATGTTAAACAACTATTACAATTACGTTTTGCATGAATTATATGGAGCGTATAGAAAGTGAAAAGAAAGCAGTTCATAGAAAGAACCATTGAGGTTTCCACCATGGTTTTGCGTGACAACTGAAGACTTAGCGAACCATGTCCTCACTCCATTTCCATTCTGGAAAAACACATTTTGTAAAATCACATGCCAATGAACATCTGCCCTCTAAGACCATGCATGGTTGGTTATAAAAAAAAAAAAATTAATAAAATAAAAACGGATCGGACCGGTCCATCTCCTAAAATCTAAAAACCTCCATCGAGTAAAAGCAGAAGATGGACAGGTCGTGGTTTGATGAGACGTTAGCGTCAGGATGCAGATGTGCATTATTCAGTAATGTTTTAATCATGGCACGCATTAAACTACAGGCTCCGAAGAGCATCTTTTTATTACCAGAAAAGTTGTTTTATAGAAGCTCCACCACAAAAATTGTATTGCATAAGAATGATTGCTTTCAGGTGCACCATTGTTGACATCCACAAGGCTGTTCTTCGCTTTATTTGTGGAGTCTGCGTGTCAGAATCTTATGTAAATCTTTGGTGTCTGGAACAACCAATTTCCGAATAACTTCTATGAAACTTAAGTGTTTGTTGAAACTGAGTTTTCAGACTCAACAGACTGAAGATCAAACAAGATCTTCCATTATTCATTTGTTCTTAAGAACTATGCAATATGTTTGACACATATGTGATATAAAGACCTACATTTTCATAACTTCTCTATGCAAGCCAGCTCTTATTGTTGTCAATTAAGTGTCCACAGCTTCTACACATCTCTAGCCACGATGCTTCAAGGCTTTTCTGGGAAGTAGCAGCTATGGGATTGAAATCCAGTCTTCTAGTCCACGACCTGCTGTTTAACAAGTGAAGTAAAGCACAGACACGGTTGCTGGGAACGCTTAGTTGGCTATTTTTACTGTAGCCTAAAGCTACATGCACAGTCCTCATTTGAGAGAAACTCTTGACCAACTTTACTGTGACTAAAGTCAGTATACAGTCTATGGAAGCATCCTGGTCTGGAAAAATACAATTTCCGGGAACCATAAAGACTAGTCTGCATGATCAGCATGTAAATCGCAGTTTTGGTTGTAGTAATAGTTGTTTAGTCTGAGATAACCAATGCACTGAGTCATCGGTTTAAACAGCTGCCGTGCGCCTGTGATTCATAAATGCCAAGTCTCTTTGTGAGAGCCATGTTGAGTTTCTATTCTTTTGTATTCTGCTTTGTCTTGTGTTAAAGCTCCTAGAGGACTTTTAAGACATGCATTCCTGGTTAAACACTATCACACATCGCCATTCTTTTTTCTGGATGGATACCAGAAAGTGCTGTGAAGTTGAGGGCGCAAGAATGCATGAGACTTTACATAGAGCTTGTCTTTAGAAGGGCATGGAAAACCTTGAGAAAGAAGGGGAGTAGGATTATGAGTGGAGCACAGGCCTGAGCAAAAAGTAGGTTAGTGGTTTTCTCAGTCTTCCCAGTTGAATTGGAGGCCTGCCGTTCACTACAGCAGGATGGAATGCACGCTTGCAATTCTCAAATGAGGCCGCTTTCCTTGTCTTGTTGAACTTTTCGGATAAAACCTAAGATCCAAGGATATTATCAGAGACATGCACGCAAGCAAAGCAACTTCTTTGCTTGGTTGTTTTTATGATTAGAAGCAAAATTATGTTGTTCCAAAACTACGGCAACAAAATAGCACCAGCCAATCAGGAAACAAAACTGTTTCCATTCAGGAAACTTGGACTTATTTATCTGGCTGACACTTTGTCCAAAATGCAAAACCAAGAACATTAGAAGCAAATCAGCAAAAGATAGAACAGTAAATGGTTTATGTGATTCTGCATCATGACATCCAATGGCTCTCCTGTAGCGGAGACAGGTGGGATTAGGCTCCATTTCGATTTAAATGACTTCCATCTGATTTTATGTGCTTATCCAATGTCATAACGCAGAGCAGGAAAAACCACTTGAAGAATCGTACTCTCTCCTCTTTCTCTGTTAAATTGCTTTGTTGAAGCTTTCTAGGCCCAGAAGACGTTTTAGGAGCCAGAGGAGCAGTTAAACCTGCAGTGTCAGGGAAATGTCATCATAATAGTTGTACCGAGTCTCCAGCATTACAAAGCAAGAGGAAAAGGAGGTTGTAAGTGCTGACTTTGCTTAAACTTGACCAACAGTCACAATTGCTGGTCTGATTTTTTAAGTAAATGATTCCTATCCAAAACCTCTTAAATCTGAAGTGCTGTCAGGTAACTGTTCTTGACAGCATGTAAAAACGCCTTTCGAGGAATGCTTTGCTTTCTGATCCGGGCAGATATAGAGACATAAAATATCAGTTTGGGATAAGTTCCAGAATGAACGTAGTGTATTCAGATTCCTTATTGGGCAAGACTAATCTCTTGGCAGAAGAGACCTGTAGGAGCGACACATTTTTTCAATTATCCCTCGTCCAATCGTCACTCCAGTGAGTCTTCCTGTCTTGGCTCTTGTTGCATCAAATCTCAACGACTTTCACATGTCCCAACATATGTGCGAATCTGCATGTATATGGATGTTGTGTAACTGAAGGAAAGTGGAGTTTTAGGGTCACTTGAAGGGTGACGTCATTGTTTGTCGACCTGCTTGATGCTGCTTCGCTCTAGAGTATCATCTTCAGAGCTGATTTATCTGGTGGAAATCTCACGGTGAGACATTCTGGATCCTATATGGTTTCATATAGCCATTAAAATTAGATCAAAGAAGGGGCACCACAACATATTTCATCAAGGATTTCACCCGGGAATCAACCGCTTCCTTTCCGAACGCTGTTTTCACAGGTGAGGAAACTGCAAGCTAGGCACCAATCCCATGATTGCCGTTACCTCAAAAAAGCCGCTCTTCCAACTAAAACAGAATTCATTGTAATGTATGAAAATCTAAAGCTGTGAACTTCAGCAAGTCCTTAGCTTGACCTTGTGCGTTCATGCCAACAGTCACCTCTTCATCGACGGTCTGTTTTTCACTTTCAGAGTGCGCTGGCTGTGTGCTGGCCCGGCCTTTGTTGACTGTGTTATAAAAACATCTTCCTCCTACACCATTCCAGAAAGAGCTTTTTGAGAACATTCATCACTGTCCTTTGGGATCAAACAAAGTCATTTGGTTGCATTTGCCTCTTGAGAGACCAGGTCTCCTGACAGTGGCTCCAATGAAATGGATTCTGTGGAGATGCTGATTTAAAGCCCCGTAAAGCCTATCTATATAAACAAGCAGAAACAATTGCGTCTCTGTCACAATTTCTCTTGAATGTAGAAACAAATATAAATAATATAAGTTTGTTTTTCAACTCCTGCTTCAATCAACTCTTGACTTTGAAATTCACACAAATCACAAGGAAATCACATGACAAATAATAATTTGTCAAATGACAAATAATAATAATAGTAATAATTTTTAGTTTTTTGTTAATGTTATAGAATATTGTAATTTGTTAATTTTTCATTTTATACACTTTTTAAATTACAGTTTAAATGCAAAACATCTGCAAATAATAGGCCTGAATACAGTATTCTTAAAATAAAAATATTGGATTGAATGATGTTGTCATCTCTTGAAGAATAACCAAATGCTATTTATTTGAATATTTTCCCAAGCTTATTTTTTTTCTCTTAACCAAGTACAAAAAGGAACTAATTTCCATGCCATGTTTGCATTAGAATTGGCTGTAGTGATCCGATTCCCACAATTCTCCAACACACTGCAGTCAAGAAGGGTTGGACAACAACACCCTGTTTCTGTCGGTTGTCAAACTGACATTAGCAAAGATCAGTGGACAAATTCAGACCATTTCCCATTTATCTTCCAACACTAATGAATCTGAGACAGGAAGCAGCTGCTGTCACCACGTTTACAGCTGAGCCTCGGGTTAAAAGCAGACAGGGAAATTAGATCAGCCACACACTTTTTTCTGAAGCAAGTTGAAAGCACATTTAATTCATTTGATTTTCTCTGCCTAATATTGACCAATGCATTTAGAGATTAAAAACAACCTAAGTCCATTTATTGATTGATTCTCACTTTTCTTACAGGTCAGGAAGTGTCAAAAACCACTGGCAGGAAATCTATACTTTTGTTCAACATTTAACTCATAAATTTACCAGGTAAAGAAAAACATTTCACAATCGAACTTAAGTGAATGGCTTGATGTTATGTAATTATAGATGAAAAACTAGAAATCAATTGTAAGTGATTGTTAAGTTCTAATGGTTTGTGATGTTTTTCGCTACCAGCCCGATGCTGCGAATGTCCTTTATAGTATTTTCTACCAGAGGAACAACAATCATGGATCTCACTGAAAACAGGTGATGCTTAACAACTGTTCTGTATAATGTCATTGTTAATCATATGTATTTTTGCATTTGTAATAGTATTATTATTTGTTATTTAAGGGAGAAAATAAAAAAGGGCCTTAATGTTCTATATCGGGAGATTCCGGGTGGAGATACATTCATGCATCTTGGTCTAGAAAAGGTAAAAAGTCAGTGTATGTTTCTGTGTGTTTGTGTTTAAAAAAAAAAAAACATTTTGAGCACTGATTTTTTTTTGCATTTCATACTCTGAATTCTTAAAATGCTACAGTATAGTGTCAATTTAATTGTAATATATAGTTACAATTTTCAAACTGGAAAAAAGGATATTGCAGCAAAATTAAAATTACATTAATGAAGTTTATTAAGGGATATTTAAGTAGGTTTGAAAAGAGAAACAGGATACAGAGACTGTTCACTCACCCACTGTAGACTGAAACATAAAATGTTAAACTGAAAGCAAATGTTAAAATCTTCAGTTCTTTAATGTTTACGACAAGGTTAGGAGGAAGTTGTTAAAGGCACTTTTGTCCTTGGCCTTATATACATTTTAATATGTTGCCTTACGTCCGTGTCCGAAATGAGCATTTTAGTCCACAGCCTGTGAACTATTTAGTTTATGCGTTTTTGCACTAAAGATTACTAAAATTGGACACACAAATAACAATGACCTTGTTACACAAATCCTATGTACGTATGTCTTAATATTTATAGAAAGATCTGGTGATTATATGTGATTAACTGTGTGTAGAGTGCATGACTGATCTGCATTTGAAATCACTTCATATAAAAGTTTCTGCTAAATGCATAACAGTTTACTAACGGTAAGAATCCCAATCTCATATTTGCTTTTTCACTCAGGCCAATGAGCAAATACACAAGGAAAACTACGGTAGGCTCATGTCAAAAACACCAATTGTTGCCATAGAACGGCGCACTTCAGCTACTGCGGTGTGACCTTCTGACCCCACTGTTTTAATGTCACTTTCCAGGCACCGCAAGTGTCATAATCGCATTAACAGATGGTGAACTTCAGGATCATCAGTTGATCGCGGCCCAACAGGAGGTAATGGCTCAGCATTCGTCTCACAGGATCAATCACCTTTTTCTGTCGTACATACTATGAATTGATATGAAGTTTGTGTTCGATTCATTTTTTTCTATCTTACCAGGCCGCACGAGCTCGAGCCATGGGAGCTATCGTGTACTGTGTCGGGGTGAAGGACTTCAATGAAACACAGGTGATTGTGACATTTCACAGCCTAAAATTCTATTATTGTACTAGCTAAAATAAAGCTAGTTATTGTGAACCAATCACCAACAAAACATCTGTGTGTCTGGCTACAGCTGGCGACCATTGCGGACACCAGCAAACATGTGTTTCCTGTCCTGGGAGGATTCCAGGCTCTGAGAGGAATGATTGACTCGGTAATTGCTTTTACTTATAGAGAGTATCAGTCAGTTAAACAGTTCAGTGTTTCGTTTTTTTACCCAATAATAATAACAGACATCGTGAAGCATATGAAATGCACTAAAATCATACTTTACATTGGATAATGTGATTGCATTATCCTCTCTACAGCATGTAAATGCTGTAGTAAATTCAGCCTGACATTTTTACAAAGAATTGTCAGAGTCTACCAAAAAAAAAGTATATTGCATTATTAAAATGTATTAATAATAATATGTATGTATATATTTATTATAGTTTATATCATTATTGAAAGTCAACATATCTCCAATATTCTTACATTTCTTCAATTCTGGCCAAATTTCTGGCCAAAAAAATGAATTTTCAGACTTTTAGATAAAAACTGAAAAACGTTATGTCCGTGGCAGAAACTGGAATCTGTTCCATTCCCTTATTTCAGTTTTTTCTCTAGTTGCCAAGTTTATTTCTCTGCATGTGCACACATGCTATGTGTGAAAGCAACTTTCGATCCAAATGTTACCAAATAAACAAATAATGACTGCTGAGTTTCAGTTTGCTTTTAAGATGAAAATATTCACATTGTTTTGCTTCAGATTATCAAGAAATCATGCATTGAGATCCTGGCAGCAGAGCCATCCAGCGTCTGTGCAGGAGGTATGATCTTAAAAAAGACTTTGCATTTAATCTCAAAAATAAGTTTGACTGAACGCAGAAGATTAAGGAGGAACAAACTTAATTAACACAATACATTTGAAACAATGAATTATGTGACATAAACAGTAAACACACATATCATTTGAGGCATGATGGGAAATGGAGTCCGTGACAGAAGCGCTAGAAAAAGGAGGCCTTACATTTTTTTTTGCTTCAGAATGGTCTAACATTGAGTTGTCCAGGTAAAGTTTTAATTACTAATACATTTAAGAGGAAATGTTCCTTAATATTACCTGGTGTGTTCTTGCACTGCTGAACATGTAGGAAGCATCACTTGGAAAACCCTAGAATACAGTTCACATTACACACAGCTCAACAAGATGGCATTTATTTACAGTTAATAGTTATATAACAATATATATAAATAGTTAATAGAACTAAATATGCGTTTTGGGGAAAATATGTAATTAAGGGAGATGTGCCCCCTTTTTCTCAGCATCAACTGTGTGAATATTGTGTTTCAGAGTCATTTCAAGTTGTGGTGAGAGGCAACGGTTTCCGCCATGCCAGAAACATAGATCAAGTCCTGTGCAGCTTTAAAATCAACGACACAGTTACGCTCAGTGAGTTCCTGTCCGTTCAATTCGCAGGTAACATGGAGAACATTTGATTGATTCTGAGTTTTGTAATAAACAGATGAGAAGCCTGCCAGTGTGGAGGACACGTTCTTGCTCTGTCCAGCGCCTGTTATAAATGAAGTTGGAAAGTAAGTGAATTTGGTCAGACTGCCCGACAGGTCTGCCGTGCATTAAGCTGTGTTTATGATCTCTGTCAGAGGTCGCATTCCACTTCCTTCCCGACTCGCTGAAGTCATCTTGCTTTTCCATTCTTCTCGGTGCAGCCTGATTTCAGATGCATCTCAGTTCGTGACCTTTTGCCGACTGAAACAGGTCTATGACAGAGGCCTATGAAGCAGATGGTTCCTTAGGGGGTTTATAAGTGATTGTGTTCTTCACATGCACTCGTCTGATTGCCTTTTGTTCTTCATCCTTCCTCCTTTCTTTTAATTTGTTCCCTCTCAACCCCCCACTGTTAGTTGTTTATGTTCTACACAACACACATTGTTTCATAAAACAAAACAGAGGGTGAGTGTGTACGTTTATGTATTTTTTTAGATATTATATTCTATATGTTATAGTTTGTGTTATCAAAATATATAAAGGCTAATTTTTATATTTTTTTCTCTTATAACATAACATTATATACACAGTTGACTCCTAGACACATTGGCACACGACCATTTTGCCCATAAAGTGGCTTTCTCAATGAAGCAGTGCTGGGCACGCCCCCTTTCCGAAACCGCCATCCCCCCATCACTCCGCTTCCATTGTTAGCCGAAGTGAGACGAGAAGCAACCTTCAAATAATAATAAAAACTTTACCATATTAACGTTAATTTAAGTACCCCTTTTACAATTTTATAAGCAAAAACACCTGATCAGTGCTTATGTGCACATATTTAAAAAATGCACGTAAATATAAGCGCCAATTTTACAACATTTCCTGACCCATGTACCCTGATGATCTGACATATTTTAGCCAATTCTAAACTCAGTCAACCCCTTTGTGCACTAGCTTGGGAAAGATTAAAACATAACTGTGCAGACCTGGGCTCAATCCACAGATTTAAACCTCAGACGGAATGCTGAACATTCTGAAAGCTCTTTTTATCAAATGTTTAGACACTAGACAGCTGACTCATGCAAAATTTAAACCAGCGCCCTGCAACGCTCTGAGAAAATGCTTATTATGGCCTTTTTCTGGAAACTAAACATCTACAAACACAACAAAACATAGTGGGTTTGTTTTGGCACCTATGGCTGATATTACTCCAAATCCGTTGGTTTTTGGGGTGTCTTTTGCCTTTCTGGATGTTACTGTGTAATGTGAACGGCTATTACTGAGTTTTAAAGTGACACTTTTGGTATAAAAATGAAAGTTGGCTATTTTTTTGTGTTTCAGGGAGGTGTACCTGCAAGTCAGCATGAACGAAGGTCTATCATTTATCACCAGCTCGGTTCACATAACCACTACAGAGTGTGTGAGTCTCGAATCAAGACTTGAGAAAGTGTCGTAGTTAAATGGCTTCATAGTTTAATGCATTGTTTTTGTCCTAATTACAACAATATATTTTCACATTTGAGCTTTTTTATGTAATACGTCAAAATATTTGTAAATAATTAATAGTTAATGGATGTCACCTTAAAAACCCTTATTTATATCTTCACTAAAATTATCACCCCCCTCTCTCACACACACACACACACGCACACACACGCGCACACACCACACACACACACACACACACACACACACACACACACACACACACACACACACACACATCAAAAGCCAAACCACACCAAACTTAACATGTCCTAAGACACAAGCCCCCAAAACATCCTATTTTTTTTCTCTTCAGATGTACTAACTAGTATGCTTGTCCATGTTTACTATACGGTATATAACCCATGCAACATGGACAAAATAACCATTTTTTTTTTTTAATAATAAATTTGCAATTTTGTGATTGAAAATTACAATTGAATTTTATTGTTATTTTGTTAATCCCAGAGGTGCTGGATTAGCTCAAAATCTTGGTGTAAAATTGAAAAGCAGTTTAGGAAATGAATAGATGAATTTGTATTGAATAAAAAATTCCAAAGATATAAAAATAATTTTATTGGCATTGTAACATTGTACAGATTTAAAGTACAAAAGACATTACACAAGTGCAATGTTGTGTAAAATAAACAATAACTTTAAAATATTGTATAAAAACGTATAACGTAAAAATTGTATAACGTATTTACTCAGAAGTGTATTACACTAACACTTGTGTAATACACTTGTGCACTTGAGACAGTTAAAATTTTGAAAAGCGTCTTACAAATGCTCAGAACTTGAACTTGAACTAACGTTAATTTGTTCTTAAGTACATGCAAGTACACAAGTAGATTTCTTATATATTTCTACAACATAATTAATATTGAATATAGAAATAATTGATGAGTATAATGTATTTATCCTTTTGTGTCCTGCAAATATTTCAAAAGACAGTTTAATTCTTCCCAAATAATTTTAATTGTTGTCATTCCTCCTTCTCATTTCTACAATAAAAATAAATACATCTTAGATTGAATATGCTGTCTGTCATAAATATTCGAACAAGATAGTTTTATAATTTTTTATTAACAGTTATAAATGAATGCCACGATTATAACATTATTGATACATGACTGAATAGGAAACTTTTAATCATTTAATCATACATTATTGGGAAAAAAATGTGTCATTTGAGATAAAAGTCAATGGTTCTGATGATTCTATTTTCTCATTTTTTACTTTATTGGTAAAATGTTACGCTACGCTACTCATTGTGTAAAACAAGTCTGTACTTTCTCACAAATAGCTGATTTGTTATAGCATTCCACATTTTATTTCTTGTCAACCCGTCTCTCTGTCACAAACCTTTCCCTGCAGTTTGATGGGACCATCCTGCTGATCACTCTGCTGGTTCTTCTTCTGCTGTTGGCTCTCTTGTTCATGTGGTGGTTCTGGCCCCTTTGCTGCACTGTCGTAAGTATTTGGGTCATTATCATTAGGCTCATCTCGAAGATCATATAGCGAAAAAAACATAATATTGTTTTATAACATTGGGAGCCAATATAAGTTTGTGGTTAATAAAGATGAGTGATTTAATGTGGAAAACTAGTCAGCTAATCTGTAATGTGCGCAGACAAGATTCCCACAGCTCTTGATTTCTCTGATGTGAACTGTGTGGTTAAAAATATGCTTGTCTCGTTGTTTTTTTTTTTTTTATTATTGTATTGTAAGTAACTTGTACTATATTGGCCATTCTATTTGACATAAAGTCGGTGCCTGTCGTTCTACAGGTTATCAAGGAGCCTCCTCCTCCACCTCCTCCTGAACCAGTGAGTGTAATATGTATTAACATTTATTATGGTTAACTTCAAAACAGATGCATTGCTCACCAATGTCAACCAGAATTTTTTTTTTTTTCAATAAAACTTGAATATGTATTTTGAACATAGTAGTTTTGAATATTGAGTTTAATAATAGTACATAATAAATAGATAAATAAAAAAATAATTAGAAATAAATATTGACATAAGTTAGTATAAAGTTATATATCTTATATAGTATATAAGATAGTATATAAGTTTAAAATGTATTAACAATATATGACCAGACATTTGGTTCCATTGGCTATTAGCACTTGTGTTGTAGAAGCTAGTGTATCTCACAGGCAGGATAAACTTGAATAGGTCAAACCAGTTCCAATAGCTCATCCTATGTCAACATCTAAGAGGAAAAAATGAATATTTTGAGAGAACCGTTTTTTTTAGAAAGAGATACATGAGGCGGCTTTAATGAAATCCATACGACTTCTTGGAGTTTAACAACAACGGCATGTCAAGAAAATAGACAGAGGCATTTTTTCTGGCAGATGTTTCATACCTTTCCAGTCTCAACGGACCATGTAACATGTTTTTCTCCTCTTCAGGAGTCAGATGACGAAGATGGGATGCCAAAGAAGAAATGGCCCACGGTTGATGCTTCATATTATGGAGGTCGAGGAGTTGGAGGAATCAAACGAATGGAGGTAAACAAGAAGAACGTTTATTACAAAATCATTACTGAAAAGCGTTTATTTTGAAGTTTACAATATAATTTTTCCTCTTTTGCAGGTTCGCTGGGGAGGAAAGGGATCTACAGAGGAAGGAGCTAAGCTAGAAAAGCCTAAAAATGCTGTGATTAAAATGCCTGAGCAAGAGTTTGAACCCTTTGAACCCAAGCCTAAAAAAGCAGACGGCAGGAAGCCAGTCCAGAACAGGAAGTGGTATTCTCCAATTAGGGTAAAAATGCTTTGTTAGTGTAATTTTTGTCAAATTGAAGTTTAAACGGGCAATTGTCACTCTTTAAAAGTGCATTCTTCTCCAGGGTAAACTTGATGCCATCTTGGCCCTTTTCCGTCGTGGATATGACCAAGTTTCACTTATGAGGCCTCAACCAGGAGATCACGTGAGTAACTAAAGGATATTTTTCCTAAAGCCTTTGTTACTTCTGTTTTACTCGGATTGAATGAAAGTATTCAATGATAAGTAATCTTTCAGAAAGATTTATGTCTCATTTAGTAGTTTAAAAAGTGTTCAATTAAAAATATTTAGAATAAACTTGCCCTCAGTTTGAGACGTTGTAGTACGTACGTTGACAGAAATAAATTCTCCTTGAATGAGAATATTAGCAAGTTAATACATTTTTTTCAGTGGGAAAGTTAAGTTGAATAAACAATAAAAGTCACATGTTTCTGTGGAGTCATACATCTATGCCAAAAACAACAAAAAGCACACAAGCAGTGAAAAAAGCAGCCTAAAAGCAGTTTAAAAAAATATTAAATAAAGGTGCACACTGGGTAGTCTCGGTTTGTATGCTTCTAGTGTTTGCATGGGTTTCATCCAGGTGTCAATGCTTCTCCCACATTCCAAAAAAATGTGTATCAGGTGAATTGGCATTGGAAAATGTATCATAAATGTGAGAGTGTGAATGTGGGTCCTGCTCTGTGAATGATTGTCCACCAATCCATAGTGTGTATTCTACCTTAAGCCCAGAGTTACTGAGATTGGCTCCCGCTCCATGTGACGTAGAAACGGAGTAAGCATTAGAAAATGCATAGATGGATGGAATATTAAAAAAGGCTTACCTTGTTTACATTGTGTAACTTAAGTGAGTAACTTGTTTACATTGTGTAACTTAAGTGTTGCAAATAACTGAAACACTGACAAAACTCAAAAGCTCTTACCAGTGTTGCCAAAAACCTTTCAGTGCTTCTGGACCCAATCCATCACTATCTTGTGGAGGTTTTGACTCATCCATCTTCAGTTTAATCATGGCCACCTCATAATTGGCCAGACATCGCCTCACCTTTCATTTGTCCACCCAGACCAGCAACTTCTAACCAAAGTCTGAACCCGGAGCGATGCCAAGAGACTTCACAGGCACAGCATGCCACCTGCAGCAAATAAGTAGCCATAAAAATTTAAATCAAACATAATTCTGGACACTTTCCAGACAGACGTTATTTTTTTAGGCCCAGCTTTCACTTTCAGATTTGCCATCTGGTTTACCTGACCCTGAAGCACAGCTAAGTTGCTGGGGTGGAGGCTTGGCTGGTTCCTCGTTAAATGAACAGCAGCCATAGTTTTTATAACAAAATTTCTGTATTTTTTGCATCTTACCATGCTAACAGGCTAACTGTGCAATGAAGAATCTCAAATTTGAGAATGTTAAAGAATTGAAAATGTATTGAAAATATTCATAGTTTTAATGGCTTTTAGAAAAAGGGTTTCCAGAATTTAAGTTTCTTGCAGAGGAAATGTTTTCACCTCCTCACTCTGTAATGGTGCTTTGTGGTTTATGACGCGAAGACTAAAAAATCCCCAGACTCTTACGTTTTAAATGGAAAACAAATGAAACTGGCATCATTTCCTTTCTAAACTGGCATTATGTGGATATAAAGGTTGTGAAGCTTTTACTTTCTCCTTATTTAGATATTCTTTTTAACTGTTTTTAACATTTTTTAATGGGAGACAATGTTTTATGACGCAGTTGTTTGGGCTGACGTCTCGCAGCATGAAGGCCGGGTCTTGTGATGTTTGCATGTTCTCCTGTGTTTCCTGCTGGTTCCTCCATGTTGTTGGCTTCTTCTCACAAACCTGTGACTGCTTGCAAATTTCAATCAATGTTAGTTGGAGATGCTGAAGTTTCCGTAGATGTGAGTGGACATGTCCAATACTTGGCCATTTTTGGTAAAGTACATTAAATTACACACAAGTAAAGTAAATTGAATTTCTCATTCTGGCCACTAGGGACCATATGCATCTTCTTCCCGCTTCTTCATTCCACTTAATGCTCCGAGATCAGTTATCTACGGACTGGTTTAGCAGCTCTGATGTGTGGGTCAAGTCTCGACCTAATTAGAGACCTTATGTTTGCAACACCCCACCAGCAAAGCCCCCAAACGCCCCTCCACCCCTTTAGTAAACTCACAGCAAAGGAGGTAAGAGGATGAGGTCATGCAGCGAGCTGTCTCCATGAAAATGCCACATCAAACAACTGAGACAGCGGCTCGAGACTTACTTCAGACATCTTTATGGCCTAGTAATAATTGCAGATGTGTCAAGAGGTCGTTTTCCTCAAGCATGTGTTTCTTTGCCATGAGGGAAGCCATCAGCAGCAAACATCCTGTGAAACACCTACATCACTCCTCCAGCTTGGCCTTATTTGACGTTGAGATTAAAGATTAATGTTTTCTGAAGTGACTAAGTGGAGAAGGAAGTTATAAGACATTTTAAGAACTTTGGTGGCACAGTGGAGCAGTGGGTGGTGCTGCCGCCTAACAAAAAGAAGTTAAAATTGAAATATTCTCTTTGGGAACAAGAATAGGGAACAAAACATTAATAGGGATCAAGAGAGCAACAATTATGAGACTTGAGCCAATCCCACTGGGTCTAAAAAATGAGAGATGGTTTTTTGCTCCTTCCTCGAAGCTAACTATAACACTAAATTAAAATTAAACTTCAAAAATACATTTTGAGATATTTCTACATGCATATCACACATTTAGTACAACATATCACACCTTTAGTAAACGTTGTCAGTGTTATGATTTGATTGTTTTCCTATAGTTCAGTCAGTAGGGCTGGCGGTAGAAACACCAAAGATATGGGTTTGATTCCAAGAAAAAGCAAGACTGGTTCAATGTTTTACTTGCAAAGAAAACTAAACTTTTCAAGGCTTTTGTACGTGGAGTCCAGTCAGCTCTGCAGTGCCGGGTTTGAGGTTATAGAGGACTTTCGAGTTTCCATGATGCATAATTTACAATTCAGGGTGATTTCATCTGTGGTTTTCACAGGGCTTCAGCCAGTGTGTGTGAGAGAGAGAGAGAGAGAGAGAGAGAGAGAGAGAGAGAGAGAGAGAGCGAGAGAGAGAGAGTTGCTCAAATTTGGCTGTTATTGCCACAGCAACATTCTGGAAAGTTGGATAAAACAGTATTTGCTAATAGGAAAGCTGCCACTTGTGACAAATATGATGACCTCATGGATGTGAAACATGATTTTATTATTATCATTTTCCTCCCATCTCCTCAGGGTCGATGTATCAACTTTACAAGAGTTAAAGAGGAAGCAGCCAAAGCACCTCTGCGGGCTCAAAGCCCACCACCACCCCCACCAGACTATCATCCTGCTCCCACCTCCATCAGCTCTCCTCCAAGCAGCCCACCTCCACGAGGACCTCCAGTCAGCCAGCTTCCACCCGGCCCACCACCCACCCGAGTTCCCCCCGGACCCCCCTGCCCCCCTCCTGCACGGCCCCCACCTAGCCTTGATGGCAGACCATGAGCAGAAAGATTCCCTGTGCAATTCACCCCTACAGCAAAGAAATGCACCTCTTGCCAAAGGATCACAAAGAAGCGCATGGTATTTATCCGTCAGGTTGAATTGGAATGTGGTGTGTAGTTTGTTGCTGGACAGCAAAAAATTAATAGTGAGAAAAGCGAAAAATAAACATCTTTTATGACCAAAATATAACTACTGAGTTTTCCAAAAGTAGAAGAGTAAATGTCAAGGGCATTTTAGCTCATTATTTTAGGCTGGAAAAATCTGTAACGGATAGTCTGCCTGATTACAATAGAGTTTACAACTTTTTCAATTTACAGTAATTTTACAGTGTTTTTCTAACAGTTATTTTCAATGCGCTTCCAGCATCAACCAAATATGCCCCAGATTTCCAAGTGCGGTAGACCCCCGTTTATCGCAACAGATAAGTACTAGACCTAAAATTCATTCTTTTACATGCTTTAAATTTAGAAAAAAATGTATAAAAATAAATTATACCAGCTGCTTAAATTTGTGCAAAAGGGGCAGTGCCCTCTGTGAGAGATGACAGAATGACACTGACCCAGCAAGACTTACAACGTTTGCTGAAGCAGTGATGTTAATAATCAGTAAAAGTCTGGTCTGCAAAAAAACGGTGGTTTGCTGTAATTCAAAGCCTGGAAAAGGAAACTAAGCATTGTGTACAGTTGAAGGGTTGCAGGTTCTCTCAGGTGAGTCTCGACAAGTCCGAGACAGTGTGACCAAAGAGGAAATTGTAAGATAAATGCAAGCGTTGAATGTGTAAAGTCGGGGTTTTTTTCACCATGTTTTACTGGTGTATCTTTGTTCATTATATGCAAGTTCCTTCATTTAGGTAAAAGTCATTTCACAGGGTTTTATTCAGTTGCTGGATATGGGGAAAAGTTCTAGAAGATGCTAGAAAACACAAATTTGAGTATTTCAATTGATTGACAATTTTATTCAAAGTATTAGATTAAGCAAACGCTAAGTCAGGTCAATTATTGTCGTTTCCTCCTATTTCCGCAACTGTACTGTATGTTGATGTCTTTGCATTTCATCATCAAACATATTGCAACTGCAGGGCAGTTCACAGCATTTAATTTATTATCCCCATGTTGTCTAAAGGAAGGTACTTGAATATGACAAGGTGTCCTCTGTTACAAGCAGGATACTGTGCATGAAACCAACAAATATTAAAGTGAGAAAAAAATCTAATGGCCTCAAGCAACAACCAGTGCCTTCTTTGTGTGTGCGTGTGTGTGTGTGTGTGTGTGTGTGTGTGTGTGTGTGTGTGTGTGTGTTTTAAATACTGTTTCTTTATATGTATTATGATTAAAGTAGCACTGTTTATGCTTTTATTGGAATCAAAACTTGGTTGCATGAGTTTTGTTTTCCACTTTTTTTAGCATTAAGATTTATATAAGAAAAAACATTGGATCCGAACAAACATTGATGTTTATTTCTTCCCATGATTTATTAAATTTAAATGTAATATTTGGCCAGTCTTTTTTCCAGTCTATACATGACAAATGCAATTTGTATGTGTTTTTTCTCAATCATTTGAAAAATGATGGTTCTTGCTTACACAGACAAAAATATGTTGAACTTTGATTTATCACAATTATATTGTGTTGTGATGTAATTAGTGTATTAACAACAATACCCTTGCATCTATTGAAAGGCTCATACATTTTTACTTTTCTACAGTATTAATAAAGGTTGACTTTTAAACTTTGACTGCTTTGTACTACAAGTTTATAAATATATATATAATGTGGTTAAAAGAAAAGGATGAAGCTGTGTAAACGTTGCTGGATATATTTCTATTTTCCACATCGAAGTGATAAAGCTGCATATAATTTAAAAGCAACATTTTAACTGCATTTTGTTTCTGGTCTTTCTAAAGATGACTGCTTATATAAGAGTAAAAAGATATAATGTTATAAATATTATATATTATAAAGATTTTTTTTGAACAAGCTGGGATTTAGGGCAGATGAACGGGGAAATGCAGCAGGTACACAGCCCATCTAAACTCACTTAGAGGCCTGCAAAACCAAACAAATGCTAGTAGGCCCCTTATTTCCATGGCTTTTAGATTGTAATCCGACAGAAATTAAAAAATGAGCTGAGGGAGTCTGTCAATATAAGAAGGACTTTTAAACAAGATTAGTTTTCAAGATTAGTATGATCAGATTAAACTTGTATTATATCTAAATTAGACAGACACATTCAAAGTGTGTTTTTATTATGCATCACCATGGTAAAGTGGTTGTTAAGATGCAAGAAACACCAGGATTGGAGGCAGAATATTTGTGTTAATAAGCTGCAAGGGGATTCTCAAGGTACAATCATTTCCAGACTGCAAGAACGGAGCCAGGAAGAATCCACAGAGAGCCCGATGATCTCTGCAATTCTCGTAAAATAGCTTGGATGTGGTGGAAACCAAGGTTAGGAACATCTGACCTGTTTGGACTGTAACCGCTAGCTCAGCTAACAGGCCCGAAGCAGCCTCAATCTCAATTTACAGCGCACCCAGTGTCAAGTACCTTCTACCAGCGTCTGTGATGTCCTAAACTCTCATAGCTTGACTGTAGTACAAATGCTAGTTTAGGATTAAACTCTTAATGCAACCTATAAGACTCGTTGTATTGTTTGCGCAAAACATAAATTCACAAAAAAACAGAGAAAGGACCCTGAATGCCAGATTGTTAGGCAAATTGTGGGACTGAATGATTATTTCTAAGAGCTAAATGAACAGATCTATGAATGACAGACTGAAGAACTGTGTTATGAAGTTATTATGATCATTGTTTGGCAGAATGATGTTAACAAAAAAGCATTTATGAATCAAATGTATAACAGTAATCAGTCATAATTAATGACTGTCTGTCTGTCTGTCTCTGTGTGTGTGTGTGTGTGTGTGTGTGTGTGTGTGTTGTGTGTGTGTGTGTTGTGTGTGTGTGTGTGTGTGTGTGTGTGTGTGTGTGTGTGTGTGTGTGTGTGTGTGTGTGTGTGTGTGTGTGTGTGTGTGTGTGTGGGTGTGTGTGTGTGTGTGTGTGTGTGTGCGCGTGTGTACATATGTATTCATATACATCTTATTTAATGTATGGGTCACTGGGAGCTGGAGCCAATCTTGGCAATTCTGGGTCTAAAGCAGAACACACCCCCTGCATTAGTAATCTAGATTATGTATATGTAAGAGCAGTTTTTATTAATTTTTGTGTTTAATTATGCGGTATAATTGATGTACTTAAAATCAACAGATGCAGTCATTTTTCAAGCAAACAGAAGAAGGTGAACATTGATAATTTATGGAACTACCAAAAAACTTGAAATTGGAGTAAAGTTGACTCATTAAAAAAATATGCTGATTCAAAAACGGACTCTTCAGAGCGACTCTTCTTCATGTATTAGTTATTCATTTATTAATAAACATTGATGAATCACAACACTGTCTATTTTTTCAACAATGTCAAGAATGAGGTGCGGGAGTGATGAAAGTGTTCCTGGTTGGTCTCCTCTTCTTCTCCCACAGCTGTGGTCAGAGCTGTAAATCCCCCTCCACCCTGCCGGTGTTTATTCACAGCCTGACCACGTCCACTGACAGTCAGTGATATTTTTCAACTCAAAAACCCTGTAACGGAGGAATGTGCTGATTGTCAGGCTTTGTGGAAGCGTTCTCACATCGCAGCCCCAGCTGAACTTCTCTCGCCGCTCGTGAGCTAGTATTTGGATGCCCTTGTCACCACGGTAACACACAAAGGCACAGATGTTTTTTTGGTTACCCAAAGCAATTTGTGAGGACGAAAGGCAGAGAAAAGGACTTTGACAGCAGCGTAGTCTGACGAGACTTTCTGAAACACTGTAATCAAGACATGACGTGAACTCAGAGAAGGCCTTAACCAAGAATGTGGGCATTTTTACAATTTGCATAATGTCTGAGCTGTTTTTGTGATCTATGAACATCTTTAAAACCAGCAAGTTTCTCCTTTTTCCACTAAATAAGGAAGTGACATGTTGTTCCAGAACAAACTATATTAGTAGATTTTTTCCATATAAATAAGAACTACTAACAAGACAGAGCCAATAGCAGGAACTGAAAATGCTTTAGTATAAAATGAAAATAAACACCAAAAACGAAACTTTATTCTGCACGGTAAGACACAAATCAATAATGAGGATCAGGGGCAAAACACTACAAAATAAACAACTAGCAACAACAGCACAAAATAAAGAGAGATAACTGACCCAGTACCTGTACTAAATAACAAGATAATAAGATTGTGGCAAATAAGACTGATGAGATTGTGTTCAACCACATATAAATATATTGTATATTGAATAGAAAATAACTTAATTAGTCCCACAGGAGGAAAACTGCAACGTACAACAGCAGAAAATAATAAATCGAAGAATAAAGAATACATTTATTAACACAATCTATATAGTTGGCTACAAATAGTGTGTGTCCCACCTTGGGTCCAGAGATGCTGGGATTGGCTCCAGCTCCTTGTAGAAATGGAAAAAAGTGGTAGACATTGGATGAATTTGTACACACACTACTCTTCTGTAAGCAGAGCTTTGTATTGTGATGCCAGTTTATTGTGTTTCCTTATAGACGAAGGAATGATAAGGACCTGGTGGGTTTAATGCTGAGTAAACAGTTTCTCATCAACTCACAAGCGATGACTTTGGTGTGGCTGCCGTGTCGCTAGCTAATGTGGCACGTTCCTCTCCTACGTACTCTCCTCCCCTTTACTGGCAGCGCAGGACCTCCGGGGCCCGTGGGGGCGAGATGTGTGGTGGGGCCCCGCACTCATGTCACTGAGGTTGGAGAGAATACGCTGACTCCTGCTGGTCAGAGCAGGCCAGATGTGAACCTCAGTAGCCTCTGAAGCCCGTTCTGTGCCTGGCTTGTATTGAGAAGAATGTTAAAAATGGAGGAGAAATCTGATCCTAGATCAGAATGTAAAGATCTACTGACAAGGAGGATAAGGTGGTACCTCAGTTCACAAACGCTGCTCTTTGTGTACAATGTAATGCATGTACAGTTTGCAACGACACACTGAAAAGTTTTGATCTAATAAGATCTTAAATCTTAATGATTTGTTCTTGAATCTTTTTTAGCACTGGTACTCACTGGCAAAATAAAAATAAACTGTAATCTTTAGTTTAGTTTCCAACACCATGGAGTTTATGCTGTTTTGTGAATTTTTTGCCCTACAGATTTTATTCATTACTAGTAACAAATTGTATTTTATATTTGCACTTTATAAATTACACATTAAATATTATATTTATTAGTATGTACAGTATATATCGCTGTCATTCCATGATGCATTGTGAAACCAACGTGTAATAAAAATGTATTTTACAGAATATATCCAAGTAGATTTACAAGAGCTTTATGGTTAATTTATATGCAGAGAATGACACAACATGTCTTTGTTTTTTATCTTTATCCATCATTTTTTCAACTGTTCTTTAATCTTTTTTGTGTTTTTTATCTCTCTCTTTCACTCCACAAACACTATTGGTTTTTCCCTCTATGTTATCACCACCATAAGCATTTCCAATGTCAGCCTATCAAAACAGAGAAACTGCAGGACATAAATACAAAAGCCACAAATATTGGGTGCTGGGATCCATTTTAAGGCGAACAAAGTCAGAGCCAGCATTATTAATAATGGCTTATCCTTAACAGTGGGATTCCAATCGAGTGACATATCTGATGAGACAAGCAATTATGGGATTATTGTAGAACATTACATACAATTAGTGTGAGATTAAACCTCCTCAGGGCACAGAGGGTGTTCATTAAAACAAGCTGCAGACGGAAAACATGCTCAGTGTTCAACATTACACATTAAAAAGACCACTGAGATGGTGAAGAGTGATAAAGATGATAAAAACTAGATGAGGTAGCTTGAGGGACTCAGACACTCATCTCCTGCTGTCTAATGGTGACATCTGTTCTGTCTACAACTCCACTAAGCCAGATTAAACATGTAGCAGTCACAGACTCTCTGGAATTGAACTCCATTTCCCACAAACCTCCACTGCACAGCTCATTCATGGATTCAGCTGTGTACAGTAGTATTATATGATGAATTGCGCAAATTTGAAGTATAATTTGAACCAATATTTAAGCAAATTACCTAAATTAGATTAAGTTAGTCCGGTGATGTGGGTTATAGAGCTATAGAGTATTTTAATACATTTAATACACTTTAGCACAAAAACAATGCAAAATGTTTCCCACAAATTTTCCAACTTTGCAGAACTTCAGCAGAAGCATATCATCAGATTGACTCTTCAGCCTAAACAATACTTCAAAGATCAGTCTGAGCAGGTGCCATCAGCACACACTTGTGATTTTATGGGATTGAAATTCCACTGTAACACTAAAAAAACAAAATAGAAAGGTCTTCATACAAAAAATACTTTTTTTTTTAAACAAACCCTATACATTTTAATGAGCTGGTTTTTCAGTGTACGTATAATGTACTACATTCAATTCATTTGCATTACAGTTTAACTACAAATCTATAACAAACATTTTAAATTTCAATATTCTCAGTTTAAGACAAAGGAAGATTGGTGGAGACTGGCAGATAAAATGGTAGACACCGTAGAAGGTTGAACCTTGATGGATGGATGGATGGCCGGGTGATATGAATATACGTAAAAGGGCTGACTGAAAGACAGACAGAAAAAAGAATATTTGAAGAGAGATGAAAAGAAGCAGGGAGAAGAAAAAGGGGAAAGAAAGATGGATAGATGAAAGGCATATCAGGTTACTCTCCGTCCAAGAAAGAAACCAGAGAATAATCTAATAGTCAGTCTCATCCTCCACTCACACACACTGTTGTCTGAAGATTCATTCTCTCTTTCTCCCTCTCTACCCCTTTTCTCTCTATTTATCCACCCCATCATTCTTTCTCTGTCACTCTCTATCTCTTCTCACTCTTTTTCTTTGTCTTTCTATCCCAATCTCTCCCTTCCTACCCCCGGTAATTACTTTTCTTTTCTTCTCTCCATCTCTACCCCCTCCCTCTTTCTCTCTCTATACCCCTCCTCACTCGTTTTCTCTATCTTTCTATCCCACCACACTCTTTCTCTCGACATGTTGTCTTGTTTGGGATTGTATGCATCAGGACGTTCCCTCACCTGAAGTCTGCCCATCCTTTCATTCTTTTGCTCAACAGCTGTGACCTCATAGTTCTTTGTGCTGCTAAACCCAGTAGGTTTTTACCACAGGCCTTCCCAGATACCGAGGAGAAAAACACAAGGGTTTTGACGTCTATAGCATGATATTTGCTGTGCAAAAGCCTCATTCTGTCCAGCTGGGAAAACAGAATCCCAAGTGAAAGCAGAATGAAGCTAAATGGAATCAGATTGAGTTTAGGGCAGGGATATGAAACCATGGCAATTTCTAATTCCAAACAACAGAGTTAATGGAACAAATTGCTTTTGGAATTCTTCTTGACATTACAATAAAATCTCAATGTTGTTCTCAACATGAAAAAACAAGGAGATTGAGACACATTTGTGAAAAAAAACGAAAAACTGCACTGCCGGGTACGGGTACGTGCCCAGGACCGACCCCCCGGCCCATCAGCCAACGGGCCCCCTGGCTGCTGCTTCAGGCATGTCTGTCTGCAGGACAGTCCAGGCTCCAGAGAGGAAGCAGAACACAGCAACTAAAGCGAGCTTAAGCCCAGCTGTCATCCACACTCCATTCACTCACCAAACACGCTTCTCTCTTCGCCGAACACACATTCTTCACATTACACATAAACTATCATCCATCCTGGACCTGGACTCTCACCCACTGGTGGACTCACTGTCTGCTCTGGAGAGCAGCTTCAGTGGCAGACTGATTCACCCCCGCTGTGTGAAGGAGATATCGCAGATCTTTCCTACCTGCTGCGATTAGACTCTACAATTTGAATTTAAATTTAAACTGGTGACTGGAACTATGCTTATGACGGGCAGTGCTACTTGTTCATTTATGGTCTGTGTTTGTTTGTTTACTATGATGTGTGCAGTGCGTTATGGTGATGTTTGTTTATTTATTTGTTTGGATTTGCTGTTGCTGTTGTGACGTGAAATTTCCCCGCTGTGGGACTAATAAAGGATTTTTCAATTCAATTTCAATTCAATTCAGGTTCTGTTTGAGCACATTTTTTAAAGGAGAAAATAAAGTCTTAAAAAATAGATATAATTTCAATTAAATGTGATGATTTTTTTTATAATTTTTTTTTTAAATAAAAATTGGTATAAAGAGTTGGTCGATCTGGACCTGTTTGAGACTTGTGGAGTGAGTTTGAGGTCGGGGTTCTTCGGTGCAGAGTTTGCATGCTCTCCTGGTGCTTGTGTATGTTTCTCCCAGGTCTCCGATTTCTCCCACAGTCCAAAAACATGCCTTTTAGGTGAATTGGATTGTAAAATAGATAGATGGATTTTATTGATGTAATGATGCTTACAAAATATTAACCCGCATAACACACATCCTTTTAAATACTTCACTCAAACTATATATATATATATATATATTACATGCATCTCTATGTTATATCATGCACACAGATACAGCAACATGCATTCACACATACACATATTTTATACGTACATGTTTAAGACGTCAATTTAATTAGGGTAAAAAAAAAACATTGCATTAGATTGAATCAGTGAATTAGAAAGTGTTACTTGGGCAAATATGTTCATCTATACAAAAACGAAATGTTTATTAGGACCAATTGTCCCAATTAACTGGAAACTATAATAGAATAGAATAGAAAACAATAGAATGCTTTTATCGTCATTGTATCACATGGTTACAATGAAATTAGTATTGCCACTCCATTTTGTGCAAAAGAAAGATGTGATAACAGTAAAATATACGCACTGAATAAAACAATATAAATACCCACAATATATTAAAATATGGTACAAAATATAGAAGTATGAGTTAAATGCAGGCTCACAATATTATAGAAAGTACCTTTTTTTAAAACCACAGCGGGAACATTGCGAACTAAAAGGTTCAGACAGTGAAAGTACACACGTTCATAGAAAGCCTTGGTAGTGTGTGAAGTGATTTAGGCCTTGTGTCAGGGTCAGACTCCACTACGGCCGATCCAGATGGAGAAAAGGTCCTCCATGAGCGGGAAGCACAAGAACACACAGCTCCTTGTGAGTTCACATCAATGGAGGCTTTTTCCCAGCTCCACTGCCATGAATGCACTTTAGCTCATGTGTAGGAGACTTGCTGGAGGCCCAGACGTCCATGAATGTGTCTTTGAGCTTCACACAGGACACTTTCTCATCTCTTTTCTGATTCAAGTTTTATTATTTCTGGCAGAGCTGCACATCACATTAGTCATCATTCCCACAGTCCAAGGGACTTTTTGGTCACAGCCGGTCGTGTAAGTCCTGCCTAGAAGGCAGATTCTAATCCTCCTTTTTCTAACCCCAGTCACACCACATGGAGAGGAAACCATGGCCGGTGTTATGTAAGGAACCACGCCATGCTAGGTGGTTTATTTTCAGTGAACCTGATCCAGTGAGACTTGTTCTAACTATACTTTAGAATATATTTGCAACTGTGCACGCAGACATCCAAAGATTATTCGTTCTAAGCTAACCTATGCAAAGGAAACCGTTATTTTAAATTACCAGGACGGACCCCATAGAAGGATGAATAGTCAGTTGAAGTCACATCCTTAAACATTATAAGAATACAAAAACATCTGGAAAATAAAATAGTATATGCCCGCTAAAAGAAATTCTGTATGGTGATGGGGAAAGAAAAACAGCAGAGAAAGTGGTAGGGAACAGAAGTCAATTTAGGCCATTCACACAGTGCAGAGGAACATTTCTGGAAGATCGTGTGGACATTATGGAGTCTGGTTCAATCGCATCAGTAGCCCCCAGCGTGAGACGAATTACTTCGGAAACACTGCCACCGTGTGGCGGACTAACGCATAACTTTTAAGGTTAAGGTTACTGCGATCCGATATGTTACCGATCTTTCTCGGGTTTCTTCTTGTCATTTCTTACAAAAGCAACACTTTCAGGTTTCAACTGAAACCCGCAAAAAGTCGTATTCCGAACGAACGATTTTCCGACGACTCTAAACTCCATACGTGTAACTTTTGTTGACATGTAATTTACTACAATAGATCTCTGGCTCTATATCAAATGGATTTTAATGTTTTTAGTGACGCTTAACACGTTTATCTGAATATCGTCAAATAAAAGGTATCGCGTTAATTAAATGTGTTGGGTTTTTGGTCCAGTTCGGCTGAGCACTAGTATCACTGCGCTTCAGGAACTAGATTTATCGGCGGAAGAACAAGTAGTTCGTTTTTTAGCCATTCTAAAATGAACAAATCATTAAAGATGGGGCATAGAATTATATTGAACCATGACCGAATTGCCATCAGTTAACGGTTGGGCCAACAGAAATTAAGACCAAATGGACACACAACGAGCTTAAAGGTGACACATGAACATTTGCTTTGTTAGGGCGAGTGTTCGGTTTACAGGTCCTGGGCCCATAAAACATCTTCTAGTAGCAAAGGAAATGCTGAACACTTCCAGACTTGCCAACACGATGAAATAATTAGTGGTTTACTGACAGACATCTGTTTGCTTTCCCAGTAGTTCATTTTAAATGACAATTAAAACATTTGAAAAACAAATTATCTGGTAAAACAAACAAAACTTTTTAAAACAAAAGTTAAATAGAACTTAAAGTATAACCATTTATATTTATTTCATTTACGCATAAATGTGGATATGTGTGCGAGTATGCGTGTGAATAATGATTAAAAAAAAAAGTCCGATGACGCCATTAATTGGGGGAAAAAAGTTCATTTATTTTTTCAAAATATTTGGGCAAGACACAAAAGAACCACAGCAGGTCTGGGTGAAATGGCTTTTAGTAAAAAGGTAAAAATAGGCAGAAAATTGCCATACAATTAAACAGCTAAGCAGAAAAAAATCCCACAAACAAAACCCCGCTGTTGCTTTCTGTCACCTCCAGAAACTTTCAAATAAAGACCCCAAACCCTAATCATACATTCGAAAGATAAGCAATGATATAGAAAGTTTAGGTATTGTAACAATACAAAAAACAATTTAAAATAGCAATAAACAATGCAAATGAATGTCTGTTTTTGCTGTGCTGTAAACAATTCTGATGAAAATAAAAGTACCTCTTCTGTCGCCCAGCGTGAAGCAGAAACCCTTCAGGCTCCGTGATCGTGAGCTGGGTTTTCTGTCAAAAAACATGACGCCAAAGGCTAAAACACTAAACGCATTGCACGGGGGTTTGAAATATAGCCGACGGCAGAGGAATGTCATATTCTGCTGACAGGTTTCTCTAGTCGGCCCAGGTCAAACCTTCATAATGTGCGTATGCGCTTCTGACCATTCCGTCTGTGGGTGGGTGGGTGGGTGAAAATGTCCCCCCATGGACTTTCAATTCAATGACTAGAAATAAAAAGAAATCCTTGATACCAGAAGTTTCACAAGCAAGATCTATTCCATCATTGATCAGAGCTGAGAGTATAATCTAGATCCGCAAACACACACATGCCGATTCCTGCCCATACACGGCTCTGTTCTTTCCACAGGGTAAGTTTCTCTCATCCCAGGGGACTTCTGGGAAAATCTGAAGTCATATACCAGTTGCTCAAGCAACTTCTTCAGATCCGCTTTTTTAGTCCATGAAATCTGACGCAACACTCGCCCCACAGCCACAGTAGAAAAAGGCCACAAAGGCTTCCGGATCCAAACTCGCTTCAGCTATCCTGATCCTGATCTATCAGAATCTTCTGCCGCTATAATGCTGCCTGACAGATCTCACCACAAATATTGATCATTGATTCTCTTACGTGAAGTTCTGGGGAGCAGAGTAATGAGTTCCAGAAGACAATCATGGTTTGGAGATTCAGTTCCGTTCCTGTTGTAATGCCTTTTCACTACGTGACTGACTGTAATGCCTCTGATAAGCTTTAGGAAGCCTTCGTAAAAAGTGATAGTCCATGGTCATTAAAGAAACAGAAGAACAGTGAAAAACACTCCATAAAATAAAAAAAGCTCTGTAGAACGATGCCTAAACACACACGGCAGTAAAACCTTACAAAAGTCAGCCATTACCAAGCAAGTGTGGAAATCTTCCTGGTTTCGATTCCAGGACCATCAGAAAAGTGAGGCTCATGGGGATTTGGTAGTACTGAGAAAACCATTCTCCACATGAAAATCAGAAAAAGGAGCGTCTGGTACAAATGTGCGGGTTTTTCCTCCAACTGGTTTTATATTGCATAGAACGTACAGTATTGTGCTGAACAACATTGAAGACACGTTAAAAACCAACGATTGTGGGACCATCGTGCAGGAGGTCCCATAATTCACGATTGAATCTGCTCTAGGGTTTCAAGGTCCAATTTAATCTCTATAATCATAAGGCACAACTATTCTTAGACTCTCAAGGTGTGCAAAACCAAGCGTACGTCAGATTGCTGTGTAAAGGAGATCACTTTCAGAAGATCACGTGGCTCTGGTGAACCCAACCTGCTTGGACATGTAGGATGTGCACAGGTCAGCAAACAAACCAGTAATCATCAGCATAAGCTTCTCCGGCTCTTCCTGTTGGCACTTCTACTTGAGACGATGGGAATAAACGCTGTCGTTTTCTCCGATTGAGGAGCACACGATAAACTCAGACTAAAACGGAAGTCCCAGCCTCCAATCGTCTTGTGCAACATGTTTTACCTCTTCAATGAATTTTCACTACTTTAATATAGTCACTGCATTTTAATCTTAATGATTTGGTGTTGGTTGATTTACAATGACCTGGATTACAAAGTCCTTCTGGATTTTAGTGTCCAGCAGACGGGTTTTGTCTGTGAGGAGCTTTCCAGAGAAAAACCAGCGCTGGTGGTTTGAGTCGATGTTCTCCTGAGCCTGGAGTTGTTTCTTCAAGAGACCAATGGAGTCCGTCATGCTGACGTTCAGCCGCAGGTCTTTGCCAGTGGACAGCCGTACCTTCAGCTGAAACTCCTTCTTCTGGGCCGATTGGGGCTCGAGATTTTCCGACAAGTCTTCCTCACTCCTCTCGGTTATCATATTGACCGGTGGAGCCAGGCAATAAACCGGAAGCTGATAGCGGTTTCCAAGCTCGTCGTAACACTCGCTGAGGGATCCTAAAAGAGTGTGAGAACAAACATCCATAAACAACCAGCTCAAGATCAACTTAAAGCTGAAACAACCAAGGACAAAGTTGGTTTGAGTTGCACATGTTTGGTTGGATGTAAAATTCTCCGGCACTTTAACGTCTGTTTCCCTCTAATGTAGGGTGACATTTATCACCATCATATGCTGGTCTACACACTTCCTGCGTTTAAACAAAAGGAAGAAGGTACTAAAAACAACAAAGGGAAGGTTATCCATTACAGGAGTTTAATGACTCTCACCGTGTGGTAACGTGATGCTGGCTCCATCTACAATAGCCTGAGCCAGCTCGTGATCATTAGCCTCCAGAGCCACAGCAGCGGCTTTCAGAGCATCCCAGATCTCCTTGCGTCCTTCAAAGGCCGGAGCAGTGTCCCAAAATTCATCTCTCTTACTGCGGAGCTGGCCCTCGGTCATGGGGTAATCGCTCTTCCATTTTGGCTTGTCCTTCTTCAAGGGCTCATTACGTCCTACAGATACAAATACGCTTTGAATGATTACAAATAAAAGCTTTACGGTGAATCCTTACTCAACATATGCAATGGAAATTCCATTTTTGATGATTCATTTGAGTGAAATGGAACAAAATATTGTGTTAGATCAGTTGACTTCTTCTGTAAAGAATAAATGAGCCATCAACTAAAATGTCAGGTTGCAAACTGAAACACGAAAACACAAGGAATTTCCATTTGTGCTTCACATTAATACGCGGATTTGGTCTTGGCCGGCAACATTAGCATCAAGTAATAGCGCAATAAACAAGAGCTGACATTTATGATTTTTAAATGATGGAAACCATTTATCGGTTTTAAAAAGGAAGAAACCAAGGTGGAATTCATCCAATTAAACAACATAGAAAACAGATTAAAGAAAAAGTGTTGGAAAAGTCTTCAGTCACAATCCTCCTTTTCACTCTGGTGTCATCAAGACACAATAAGAACCAGAACTTTAAATCTACTACACAGTTAAAAGCCAAAACCCAAACTCAAGTAAACTCCTCTTCATAGCACCTTTGTTTAGGGCAGCAGATGAAATGTTGAGGCCCCCGTGATTACAATTAATACTGATGGACAATACCGAAGAAGGCCTGAATTCTGGTGTGACTAAAATTGAGGTTAAATAGGTGAGACATTCATGTAAAGCATGAATCAATACAAAATAGCTATATAGCTAATAGCTTATTTATATAGCTTATTTAGTCTAAATTGAGTCTAAATATAGTCAAGGACTACATGTAAATAACTTTTAAAATAATAAAAAGAAATCTGTGGTAAGAGAATGTTTGGTTAATAACTTATACAGTCACAGTGTGACACTACACAATCCCATTCACGATCACCTGATCTTTCAATGGCAATTTATTTTTAATTTTTATAACAATTAAACAGTCTAAACTAAATACTAAACAGATACTAAACTAAACAGTTTTTTTATGCAAAAACCGACAACTTCAAAAACACATGTACGGTTCTAGATAATATACTGGTAGAACAATTACAGCTAGGGACAAAAATGAAAAGCATGAAGTTACGGAAATGACAAGGACAAATGTTTGTTGAGGTTTTGACTGTGTTGGTTCCCATCATGTAGATGCTGCTTTGACTATGGTCATGTATTTAAAAGGTCACCTTTCTTCCGCACACATTATTTACAGCACAAGTGGCTTAGGTGTAATAAGTTATCACAACACTTTGTGAGATTTACAGTGTTATTGTACCTGGAATTCCTCTCCATCTGAAAGTACAGTGTGCCATAAAGAGAATTACTAAGCAGCATCCACATTATACAACACTTATACGATCAAATATTAAAAAGATGTGCAGGTAAATGCACTATTTGCATTTTACAGATGCCAACAACCAAAAAAAGATGACACCAAATTCTTATGTGTCCGAACATGTCTTCATTGTTTGGTTGGTTGGTTTGTTTGTTTATACTGAAGAGATTTTTTTTTTATTTCTTAAGAAAGGTAGAGCAAATTCCACACTACCTATTAAAAAAGTGTTTGAAGTTGAATCTACATTAGTTTAGTTTAAAATAGTACGTATTCAATCTGCATCATAAATTGTCAAAACATTTAAGAATAGTATTGTGCGCTTGCTAATACATGCGGGAACCGACATCTGTGCTACCAACTCACTGGTCCTGCATCAGCACATCCAATACTGGTGAGGGATTTTTCTGCACTTTGCAAAATGACTTTCCAGTAAAAAAGTTTCGACTCTTTAAGTAAAAAATACACTGGTCATTTTTCAAACACTGAAATGGCCGGCTGAACTTTGGGCCTTAACAGTAACACACACAACTGTGTAGTGATCTCTGAACAGGACAAATCAGCAAATCTTATCTTCTGCTCCAAACAAGGCACACACAACAAGCTGTCGTCCAGATAACCCTCCAGCACTCTGACCAATGCGAAACACTCCTGCCTCCCTAGAACTTTCACTAAGAGAAAGTCAAATGCATTGGGTCTCATTACCTGAGGGTTTCCTTTACATTATTCTATCTCGAAGGAAATATTTGTACTTTGGGCCTAGAGCAAACACGCTGAGACATGCCTTGGGAAAGGACACCGCTGTGCTATATTCCTGCTGATTTAGAAAAACAGATCCTCTGGTTTAGTGTACACACACACACACTCACACACTCACAGACAGACACACAATTCAGAACAAACACATCCCACACAACACAGGTTTCTGCTCCAAACAATAAGTCTAATATGCAAGGTGTAATGTTTTGGTTCTAAACAATATATTTTGAACAAAAATAACAGCGGCGGCTTGTGTGTACAGTATCCACAAATTGCTTCTTTCCACCGCACACACTTCATGTTTTAACTTAATATGAATGTTTTAACCGCTGGAAGCTCCGAATTTCAGAATACTGGCCCCAACATGTATTCAAAATTCGTGCCAAACACAGACGGCTGATCAAAGTCAGTGAAGGCTTAAAGTGAATTTAACTCAAAGTGCACATGCACCGTTTAAAATCAATACAGCAATAAGTGGATCGCAAGAAGGAAAATTGTGTTTTGATTCAATGCACAAAAGGAATAGTATTGTGCTACTGTTTAGTAGTTACACTCTGGTGCTAAACAAATGTATGTGACGTGTAGACTTTAAAATGTATTATTAAGTTGTTTTTAATCATATTAAAAGCTAAATGGATAACACCACAATGAGTATGTGGTTTTTTTGGATTTGAAACGTTGATCATTTAAAACTAACCAGCAACGCTAAAATAAACATGACTATTGGCGTGTGAAGTATGTATACACGCAAAAGTACTTTGTGATCACTTTTATAATTAAATAATTTGCATTGTAGTGCCACAGTAACGTCATTTGAATTGTGTCTCTGTCCTCTGTTTGCATTTTGCTAGGAAAGTCGCGACGGAAAGAAACATCAATGCAAAACAGCACCTTAAACACGTGCCGCTGCGCGATCGCAAAATCTCACCTCCACGTTTCCTCTGTGTGCGCGAGCCGTGTCCGCGTGACTCCGCGCGCTCTCTCCCCACGCATCCTCCCATGATTGTCAATCATAAAAACGACACATTTCCAAAAAAAAGCGGCTACGAATCACTCACTACAACACCCACATGCGTCCGTCGTGAATAGCTCTGGTCCAGATACACCGAGGTTGGGTTAATGTCGTTGAGTCGCGTTAGCTGGTTAGTAGCACCACCTTTTTGAGAAACTCCTCACTTCGAGATGGCATCGGGGTGGGTTACAGGTTCACATTTCTCTTACGTAAAAACGACTTTTCAGATCTCTCGGGAGTGATTACGGTACAGATCGCGTCGCATATACACTACCGTAATGTAACGTTATAATACAATTTGCTCGGTAAGTTAAACTAACTTCTATGGAAAAAACAGTAACGAAGGGAGGATAACGAGGTCACCTTCAGAATTACAGGAAAAAAAGTTCCACGGTGAGCTCGCACTAATCTGTCGGTTATCATGCACGAGACCTGAGCTCGGTTATTTCTGGCTTTATCCCACGAGCTAACTTACAACGGCTAGTCAAAGAACGAGCTCTCTCTTCCGCACTCTAAAACAGTCTAATGGAAAACGTTACCAACAAAAGTATTTTTAAGCTTCGGGCGCTGATCTTTTATGGCAGAGGTGGAGATGTATCCAACCCTGAGCTTCCGAGGCTCTTTAATCTTTATCTAGGTCCACTTTTTTTTACTTCCGTTTCCGAAGTAGTTTTTAACTGGTGCAACTCGCGCATGCGCGAAATTATCACGTGATTACACTAGATCCAAATCTCAGATGTGCTGGTTTGCATGAACTTCAGTAGAAGTGGTTTTTCAGTAATCAACAAACAGGCAATGCAATGCGTGACAATCGCGTGTTAAACACAAAATATTTTGTTTAGATATAATTCCGCGTGCAAGACTTCGTCAAAGAGTGTAAATGACCAGCGTTTTAATTTTGTGTGTCTGTTTCATTACATCAACAACAATTCGATTTATCTATTATGGAAGAGGTCGCTATATATATTACACGAGAGATCATCTCGTTTAGGGTGTATAACAGTAAATTTAAAACCGGTAGTATCCGTCGAACGAGTGTCCTGTCCAAAGTACATTGATTATGTGTGTTAGTGCTTTCGCTTTTTCTAACTATGGACTGCATATATGCATCACAATATTGTCTGTACAAATACGTTAAATTCGTATTTGCAGTAATATTAATTGTCCAGGCACACAAGTCCACGAATGGGAGAAGAGCTTGTGCGCATGCGCGGATGAGTTTGAAACGCTTGCTGCTTTTCAGGATGGCTGCAGATAACAGTGGGTTGCTGGGCTTAGTAGAAGAATTCGTGTCGGGACAAGTGGAGAGCAAGTCCGCCGAAATCGCCACAGGTAGTTGATGCATCGATCACCCTCGCCTCTTCTTTGACGCAGCACTTTACGCGCGAATTCGTGAACAAAGCTCTCAGAACGCCGCGCGTGTGATGCGGAGTGCGCGAGCTAACCGCCACATCCTGTGTCTCACACGGCCCGTGTTTGCAAGAAGACAAGCAAAGACACCCACCGTTTGTTAGAATTGCACTTTGATTTATATAATTCCCCGAAGTAAGGGTTGCCATTGTGGATTTTGGCTTGTCGGGGCCTTTAGGGGTTCGGCGTGCTAAACAGTTAGCAATGGCTCTTTAAAGTGAGCTTGTCAGTGCACTAGAAACTGCGCGTGTGTCTGTCACCTGCTTTGGCTTTTACCTTTTGGTGTTGCTAAACTTTGAAATGTGTCTTTAAGGTATCAAGACTGGACAATTCACAACTCTTCAGCTGGTAGAATCACTGGGGTAAAGTTTCCTATATTCATTCACTTCTGGCCTTCCTTGTGGATTGACCATTAGGGCAGGGGTGGGCATTTGTTTTTGTTTTTTGGTGGTCTTCATGAGGAAAAGCAAACATTGTGGAAGACTGAACTCTGTCGTGCATGATATGAATTACATTTGTTTGCAAAAAGATTCAATGACAATTAAAACGATTTGATTGATGTATGTATTGAGCCATATACTTGAGTAAAAGTCAACATTAATATAAAGCTATAGTATTACGTTTTAATTTGTAATTTTCAATTTAATCTTGCATGGGCCGATTAAAGTTAGCCAATGTCATACAATGTCCACTTGCGTATTAAAGAATAGGTAGAAGAGTTCAATTTCATTAATGTAATTAATCCCATAAATGAGGGCCAATAATTGGGATGAATCTGTCTTTTCTGTTATTTGTTCATTCAAATTTTGTCCATGTTATTAATGAAAGGTCGCAATGCCTCAATCACCTCAAAAATAATGCATAACCAAAACTTGGTTGAATCAAAACCTGGAATCTAGTCATAAAGAAATCCCTTAATATGTAATCAGACTGATGTTGTACTGTAGCTCATACCATTCACACGTTTCGTAACATAAATGTATTAGTTGTGTTTGTTAGATCATGTCTGTAAGTGTTTTGTGATTGTCTTATAGGTTTAGTCTGACCAGCTCACAGCCTCAGACGCGTGGTCGAGGAGTGCAGCTCCTGTCTATGGTCCTGCAGGAATGCCACGGCTCTCTAGAAAGAGAAGAAGGTGAGAGAGTTTGGTGCCAGCTTCCTCTTGTGTAATTTGCTATTCTAAGTCTTAAATTGCTTTGCCTAAATGTTTGTTACTTGTGTTCTACTGTAGAACAGTATGCTATAACAACACGGTGTCTAACTTTTTGTCTCTCTATTCACCTATTTTTCCATGGATCATTGTAATCATTCATGTGCATGGCAATACATTCCCCCAATTGTCATTATCACTCTCCCATTTGATGATAATAATATATACTGTATATGTTTGCAGCTGAGGTCCTGATTGCTTTCTATGAAAAGAGGCTGAAGGATCATTATGTAATCACACCGCATGTGCTTCAGGGTCTCAATGCTTTGGTGAGTCTGTTGTATTGAATTTACTTTGTTGTTGCTATTAAACTGCCAATACTCTGTCTAATTTCAGAGCACTGTTTATGTAATGAAGTATATTGACTTTTATGTTGTTGCAGAATAATTAAAAAAGTGTGGCTTTCTTTTCAGACAAAATGCTCTTTTCTCCCGCCTGGTTCAGCAGTGTCCATACTGAGATCCATCTTCCAAGATGTTCATGTTCAAGTAAATAACTAATTTGAATAATTATAATTTAAAAATAATTCAATAAGTGATCAGGACTCATACATGGAAACTTTGACGCTTAGTAATTCGATAAATGATTTGTATTTCTCTACAGTCGTTAATGTTGGCAGAGCGATCATGTGTTTACAACATCCTCATCAGGCTGATGGAGTCGAGAGAGGAGGGTAAAGAACTGACATGTCATTTTATTGATACATGAGTCATTATTTTTCAGAGAATGAAAAAAGAACAAAACTGTTTATTTGTGATTTCTTTTACAGAGTTGAAGGGTTTGGGATCAGACTTTGTGTTTGGCTTTGTACAGTCGGTAGACGGAGAACGAGATCCACGTAACCTGCTGCTGGCGTTCCAGGTGGCCCGGAACATCATTCACAGGGGTTATGATCTCGGTGAGTGGTCTACAATTGTGGCTATACTGTTGTTTTTGTTTATTTATTTATTTTTTTATCAAACATTCACATGTTCTTAACTTTTTTCCAGGTAAATTTGTAGAGGAGCTTTTTGAAGTGACATCTTGTTATTTTCCTATAGACTTTATCCCTGTAAGTGCAATTTAAATCATATTTCTTATGTCACATTACATGTTACACTATCTGTTTATCAATTCAGTTCAGAAATATGTGCACTAAATTATTTGTAATAAATCAAGAAAGACTGAGAAGACCATTATTTAACATTTTTAAAGTCTCCGGAGTAGTGTACATAATTTAACGTTATCCAAAATGAATAATAATAATAATAGTAATGAGGTTGTTGAAAATTAATGAATTAAAAAAAATTGTTCATAAAACAAAATTTTTGGACGAGTTTTCTTTGTGTGTTTGTCGTCTTTTAAAAAGATTTTTCTGTTTCATTTCAGCCACCTAATGATCCTCATAAGATCACTCAAGAAGAGCTTATTCTGTCTCTGCGTGCTGTGCTGACTGGGACACCTCGATTTGCAGAGGTGAGACATGTTCTGGAGAAAAAAACACAAGTTGCTTTATTCACTTTTTGACAAATCGAAACCAGTGTTGCTCAAGATAGAGTCCGACCACTGATTTATTAAAAATGTCAAAACTGGGACGATAAAAAACCCCCGTTATCCAGTTGAAATTCTGAACAGACACATAACTGGGTAACTTTGTGCATGAAAGATTAAAAAATATTTTTTGTTTGGTGTTTGTTCTCTTTGTTTGACAGTTTCTATTACCTTTGATTATTGAAAAGTTGGACTCGGATGTTCAGAGTGCCAAAGTAGACTCCCTCCAGACACTGGTAAATCTTGGATTTCATAACTATGTTTTGTTTCAGGACCTCATTTGTATGTTAAAATACAACAGATACTATAACACACACTAGCAGCCTGAAATTAAAGCTGAAATGTTTCACTGTTGTAGGCCGCCTGCGGTCAGTCATACAGCCATAAAGAGCTTGCAGAATTTCTTTCTGGTCTTTGGAGCTCTATACGTAGAGAGGTAAGATCCATTGGCTGCACAAACTGACTGGTTTGTTTATTAATTTTTTTTTTATTTTTTTTAATTTAAAATAATTAACCTGTTTTATTTTATGACAACAAAAGGAATAAAATCTGATTTCTTTTTTTGTTTAGTTTTCATTTAAAGCATTTTTGAGTCAGCTGTTGTCTTGCCACTTTTGCATCAAGTGATGGCAATGAAACACTTTTTTAGTGAAGAGTCTTTAAGTGAAAGATTAAGCTAGATTTCACATTTTTAGTGATATACTATACACAGTATAGGAGGATTGTAGCTCTTATACAGGTGATCTTAATGGAGTGTTTGTGTCAGGTTGTTTGTCTTTTGTGTTCTGTAGGTGTTTCAGACAGCAAGTGAGCGAGTAGAATCGGCTGGCCTCGCAGCTCTAGCTGCAATAACTTCCTGTCTGTCTCGCTCTGTGCTTAGCTCGGACTCTGAAGACGTCCTGCGGGTGTTTCTAGACCTCGTCCTTAAAGGTGCCAATGCGTCATGTTACATTTTTTTTATGACCAGTTCAGTTTATATGTTTATTCACCAAATAAGTTAATGAGCGAAGATTGTGATTGATAAAACACATCACTGATTAGAAGTAGTTTTGGATGAGACCATGTCACCCACATTGTCATATTCTGTCCATCACGTACGGTGTGTCTCATCTTCTCAGACTGTCAGCACCATCTCTGTGAGCCAGACCTCAAGCTGGTGTGGCCCAGTGCCAAACTTCTGCAGGCCGCTGCTGGGGCTTCTTACCGGGCCTGTCTGATTGTCTCTGCTGCCGTCATACCTGCCCTTCTGGAGCAGTACAACAATCGTTCACAAGTCAGTAGTTAGGATTCAAATGTACCTGTTGTTGTTCAAAAGCACACAGTGCTAGTGTGACATTTGTTTAATGCAGTGTGCTCAGCGACGCACTTTACTGGATGTTCTTCAGGGCTTCGTTCAGTCCACGCAGCACAGCATTTATGCAGATGGAGGTACGTGTGATTAAGCCATAAACTTAAAACACGTTGAAAGCTGCACTGATTGGCTTCAGATTTTTAGAAAAAGGCTTTTGAAAGGATTGAAGTATGTATTGTGAGTTTATGAAATGAAATGAATTCAACTAATATATTGGAATTGATCATGTTTCATTAAAATTAACAATACATTTTGTCCTAACAACTAAAGATTTTAGGAGGAGATATTGGTATAAGGTTTTCAGGAAATTGAATAATCATCCAGGTCATGCACGTGTTTAAGCCTGATCGGACTGAAAACCTTCTTTCTTGTTCTGAGAAAGCACAATACCTAATCAGAATAATCAAAATATTATGAACACACACTATAGAGTGCACCAGAATATTAGTTGCACAAAAATATTAGAAAAAATAGTTTGCACATGTAAAAACAAACAGCAGTTGGCGGCTTGTTGCATAATTAAAACGGTAACAAAAGCGCAATTGTTAGCACAGAACATAGTAGACAGAAAGTGTTTTTTTTCTTTTTTTTTTTTTAATTTAAAACACGCTTCCTAAAACGGAACACTGTTTCGCTTACAGTTTGATTTCAAGATTAAATCAACTGGTAAAAGTATATTTTTTAAAAAATTGAAAAAATTAATCAGTAGAAAATAAATTTAGTTTAAATCGGTGTGATGCATGTGGTTTAACTCCTGTATGTGTGTGTTCACAGAGGAGAGTGTACTGGTTCCGTTTCGGCAGTCTTTGTGTGGCGTGGTGTTCTCTGCTCTAGTGGAGACCAGCGGCGGCCTGCAAGTTACAGCCACTCGTGTGCTCACAGTGCTGGGACAGCAACCCGGTGAGAGAATATACAATAACTCGCTTTGACATCAACACCGCCAACCAGCTGTCTACATTAACGTGCCACGTTTGGCTTGTCAGGCTTGCTGGATGCGGAGGATGTTGAGAAAGCTGTTGATCATTTAACTCGACTCATTCTGGAGGAAGAGGATGCTCAAGTAAGGTAGATGTCACAGAGAAGATTTATATAGAGAAATATAAGTATATTTTCGAGTTGTATCGAAAACAACCCTGTAAACGAGACCTTTTTCTGCACTAATTTGTCTGTTTGCAATTCAGTTCAGCTGTTTTGGAGTGTTCTGCCTCTCTGGCTCAAATGCATCCCTGTGCCTTCATCGCAAGGATGGTACCGCAGTTAAAGGAGAAGATCTTATCAGGTAGTGATCCATTAGCGTGTTTAACGGATCAACTTGGTTTGTTATGTGCAGTTTCTGTCTTCACAGAGCCAACCTCTCAGGCTAATAGAGTCGTGCGTCAGAGATGTGTCACAGCGTTAGCATCAGTCTCATCTCAGCCTGCTGTGGTCCAGGAGAGTTCTGCTGTTCTGCTCCAGGTTCTATCTTCAGCTCACACAGGTATGCAACTAGTTCCCTATTTAGCATATTCTTATAAAATATTTATATTTAATATGAGATTGTATACATGCCCAATTAATATTTACAGTCACGCACCTATGCGATATGTTTTTACAGGAAGCTTTGGTTTCTCTGTGGAGGACGTGACTTCAGTTTGCATCAGTTTGCAGAGAATAGCTGAGCACGCTCGTGGCATGGAGGAGATTGGCAGATTTTTTCATGACCTTATCATTCCTCGACTTCTAGGTCTAGCTTTGCAAGCAGCGCTGCAGGGCGGGCACTCGGGTATTTTTGCATGGTTGTAAAATGTCTATAAATACAGTAGACTCGAGTATTATCATGTATTGTATTTTGTGTAGGGTATCAAGTGCTGCTGTGTGATCTTTAGTTGAGAATTAGCTGTTCCCAAGTTGATTTGTAAAGTCCCTTTGATTAATCTGAGATTAAGGTAAAGACCTAAAGATCCCCTCTTAAATTCAGATCAAACCAAACGTTCTTGGTAATCCATTTCCCATGTATCTAAAGTCCCACTGCAGGACTTGAATTAATCCCAGCATCATTGTGTTGTGATGTTTCTTAGATTCCCTAGATATTTTTCCAGTTAATTGTAGACATGACAAACAAGAACATTCCAGAACAAACAGTTCTTGTGTTTTTATGGGCTCCCTAATTACAGTTTCTTTGTATGAAAAGCCTCAACTTGACTTGTGGCGTTAAGAAAAAACAAATGAGTCTTTCTTGATTTGATTTTTTTTGTTGTGTTGTGACATGGCAATTCTCAACATCTGTTTTAATGCTGCTATTTACATAGGAGATTTCTCTGCATCTGTATTTTTAATAGTTTTTTTTTTTTTTTTGCTAGATGCCAGGAGCCCACTGAGTGAGGAAGTGGTCCTGTCTGCTTTAGTTCCCATTATAAGCACAGCCTGTGCTGCATTACAAACTGAGTGAGTCAATGCGTCACTGACAATGCGTTCAAACTTAATAATTCAACCAGAAACCATTTTTTTTAAAGATTAGCATCCAAAATGGCTGCTCAAGCCGTGGGTCTTTTTTTGGATGGAGATGTGTCCTTTCTACCAGGAAATGCCTTCCCTTCGCAAATCCATTTGCTCCAGGTGACTAAACGTTGCTGATATTTGCTCTTTTAGATTAGTAGATTAGATTTTGTACCTGAAAGTGTCACTTTTTTGTGTCAAGAAGAAAGTGTCAAAGTTGTTTTTCTTTTCTTTTTTCCTTCTGTAGAGCCAAGCAGAGTCTGGGCATCTGTCTCAGTGTGTTTGTCTGCTTATGGCCTGTGTCTGCTCTCTTCCACCAACTGTGAGTCTGCACAGTATTGTGTGCTTTATAATGTCAAAGCTTTGTTTAACCAATCTCACGACAGGTGAAGATTCCTGAGATGGATCGTCTCCTTCGTGACCTGGAGGATCTGAGCTGCTCATGTTCACATCTGTTCTCCTACACGTTTGCAGCCAAATGCTTTGCTGGGTTGGTCAACAAGGTGCCCGCAGGTGCACAAAGTTCATCTTCATTCCGAATCTCATTTTTCAAAATGTGGGCTCAATGATCTAATGGAAGAGTTTTCTTCTGTCTCCGTCATTGGAATAACCAACGAGGAACATGAGTCACAGATGTGCGGTCACCTGATCTGTTTGGTGTGTGTGTGTGTGTGTGTGTGCGCACTCAGATAAAGCTCTAGAGGCAGTGCTGGAGAGAGTGTTGAAAAGGATCAACATAGAGCTGGAGAATGTTTCCTCTACACAACGAACACAAGCGTTCACATTATTACTTTGGGTAATGACCATACGCACAATACTATGTCCGTAATCTAAAGCAAACGCATAGATTCATGTACTCTAAATATATCACGTTTCTTTCCGGATAGGTGGCCAAAGCTTTGCTCTTACGATATCATCCACTATCAACAGCCCTGACTGACAAGGTAAATTTGCCCATTAATTTTGCCACATTTATGACAGTATTCAATGGGGTGATTTTAGAAATCACCAAAAAGAAATTCATGCCTACCAAAAGTGTGCTACTCCAAAATGTCTTTGAGGGGAAAAAAATGTATTGGTGGGTTTTTAGAAATGGAACATTTAACATTTCGTGTTAAAAAATCTGCATCTATCAAAATCAAATCTGTTTTGTATTTAAAATAAAATAATTAAAATAAAAAATAACCTTGAGGGTTAGGGAAATTTGTCATTACTCCATAATATTATTAATAATAAATTAGCTTTGTTACATTTGAAATTTTTGACACTAATCTGATTCCATATAGTTTGATGATTTTTTGGGGTTCAAATGTGTTGCCCTTGTGTGTTTGCTCAGCTCTTTGCTCTGCTGAGTGACCCTGAACTGGCACCTCATGTGGCCGACAGCTTCTCTGTTCTCATGAGCGACTCTTCAGACGTCCTGAACCGACATTGCCATGCTGACGTGCGAATCATGTACAGACAACGGTTTTTTGCTGAGAACTCGGCGAAACTTGTTCAAGGATTCAACGTGGCCGAAAAGGGTATTTCATCGTTTTTTTGATCGTTTTTTCTAAATTTCAAATAAAGATTACAATATTTTGATCTATGTCGGTTTCTTCTATAGAAAAGAAGTCATATTATTTAAAGGCCTTGTCTCACATTGTCAATAATCTTCCAAGACAAGTGCAGCTAACAGAGCTTCCGGCGGTAAGTTTTACAGTCTTTGGTCATTTATTGTAATAGAATAATGGCTATTAATAGACTAATGGATTTGTGCATTATTGAGATTAGTTGCTGCCAATTCTACTGGAAGCTCTGTCATGTCCGGATCATGAAGTCCAGCTGTCCACTCTGTCCTGCCTTCAACCCGTGTTGCTTGAAACACCAACGGCACTGAAGAACCAGCTGGAGGCGCTGTTTTCCCGTCTGCTGCTCCTCATCACCAGCTCTTCTATGGTACAGCGTTGAGATCAAATCAACATGCATCTTCTATTGGGCTAATTCTCAGATTTCACGTTTTCTATCTCTTATCTCCGAATAGAAAGTAAGAATTGTATCGATACGCTGCGTTAATGCCCTCTCTCGTCTGTCAGGCCACATGGTAAGTGTGTAGAAACATACTTTTTAAATTAATTACTTAATTCTCTTACTTTAGTGGTGTAAAAACCAACAGGAGTAAGAAATGACATGTAAAACAAAAACATAAACTGGTATTTATAAATGGCTTTAAAAATATTTATTTTTGTTTAGCGTTTGTAAAACATACGTATGTTGTTTGTTTTTGTCTTTTTTTTTTTTTTTTTTAGAATTGTGCATATGATACAATTATATGATTAATTTGATTGGATAAATGACAAAATAAGAACACTGAATGTAAAAAAACAAGGCAAGAAACGGCAAGTTTTAAATCAAGAAATGTACCATTCATATACTGTACTGTACATTCATTCACAGTCACTAATGTAATATAATTAGTAATACTAATGTATCTGTGACTTGTCTTTAATGTCAAATTGGGTTGTATTGAGCACACTGTCGTTTGATTAGGAAAACACAAAGTTTAAGAGTAAAACTGTTACTTTGGAAAAAAAAAGTCTTCTAAATTCTGAAACGTAATGACACAAATTCTGTGTCTTCTAAAAACAAACATTGTTGATTTCTTTTTTTTCCCCTAAGGTCTTGCCGTTTCGATCTAGAGTTCTGAAAGCTCTCGCTCTACCTCTGGATGACAAGAAGCGGCTGGTGAGGAAGGAAGCGGCAGCGGCGCGAGGAGAATGGTGAGTGTGCGTGGACTCAAGTTAGTGTTCCAGACAGATAATCCCGCTTCTGTTTGTTTTCAGGTTTTTAATTGGTAGTCCAGGAGGGAAATGACCAGATCAAGCTACAGCTTTCACTAGAAGGTCCTCCCAGAACGCTTGATAAAGATGTCTGCCGTTTGATTTTTATTCCTTGGTTTTTAAATGTAACCTGCTTGAAAACACTGGTGTGGTGATTCGAGATGTTTGTTTCCCTGGGTTTTCTAAAGCACATTGACTCCAGAAGACGCATTTCTTTCCACACACAGTGTGTCAAGCCCTTCAGTGCCGTTTTGTCTTGTATAGATTTAATTCAATGACAATTTCCGAGATCTGTTACTGAATGTTTACTACGTTTCATTTCCACATGACTAACTTGAAGTTCTACAAAGCTGATGCCAAGAATATAAAATATTTAAGTGTCAACCTGTCAATAAAGGCTTTTGTAAGTGTTTTCTTTGATAAGACACTTATTCTGTATCAAAGGTCATTGTGAAAAAAAGATCCAATTGGCAAACATGAAATGGGATATGTTTGGCATTTTTTTTTTTTGCTGTAATGTTAGTCTGAAAAAAATTTACATTTACAAATACATATTTTCTACATTGAGTTTTGATGGTCCCAAATGGAGAAAAAGTATCGATAAGACTTCTGCACATATTAAAGTGTTTTCTTCATTCTAACTCTATAGCTGCATCAAAACAAACAAAGCTAATACACTTTAAAAATGAATTTTAGAGTCAAACACCCCAAACAGTCATGGATTTAATTAAAAATAAGGATGTGTTTGTACACAACTCAAAAAATGTCCATTACTATTACTTACAATTGAACCTAAAAAAAAACAAGAAACCTACAAAAATAAATATCCAACATTAGCACTTAAAAATCCAAATATATCGGCTCTTTGACAGCTGGTGCAATTTTAAACTGGGCACGCGACACAAAGATTACCAGTCAGACTACAGAAATATGCTTCATTGAACAACCAGTGTGTGAAGAGAACAAACTTCTCCCCGTCTCTCAGCTCAAACCGCTTGTGTGCTGTGTCTGTATGGAGGAGCGTCCCAGGTCAGGCCGTTGCCACGAGGAGGATGACAGGAAGGCAGCAGCACTCGGCTCAACCAATGACTGTTACACAGTAAAACATCTTAGAGTTTCTTAGCTTCAACAAAATGAAGAAAGCCTCACCTAGTCTTCTCCACACCAAAGAACACTTTCCAGTTTTGTATTTTTCCATGGTGGTATGGATTCCGGAAAACCTGTGATCAAAACAATCAGTGAAAAATTGCACTACTCAGTATGATCACCGAAACAACAGATCCCACAATGCACTGCTTTGGCTTTGTTATTAGCAAATCAGCAAAGCAATGTTATCCTACAGTTTCATTATGTTCCAACAGTTTCTAAGAAAACAAATCACGCATACTGTATTTTACTTAAAGTAGATTAGAGTGGAGACAGACTAACTTTGCCCTTTAGTTTGAGTCGTTTCCTCTCTTTGCGGTTGATGTGTCTCTCCACGCTGGTTTCTCCTCTGGTGATCAGCACCGCGTGCCACAGCGTCAGGCCTGCCAGCGCCACTGCCACCGAACTGTTAGGATTCACAAACAACAACTGGACGTAAAGAAGAAAAGCCGGTTGCTGTCATCGGAAATGTGACCGTGACATTACCTGGTCAGAACCCACAGGTAAATCAGGCTCTTATGGACCATCTTCTCTTCCTGGGTGAAGGCAGGTGCCGGCGTCTGGTACGAGCTCTGCTAAACACATGCCTGGAGGTTTCATTTCATATTGAAGCTAAAAGGTTGTAACACGCACAAAACGTTAAATAATCTAGCTAAGCCTGAATATATACTGTAAAAAAAACTACAGATCACTAGTGTTTCCCTGAAAATAAGACCCAGCACGAATATATATATATATATATATATATATATATATATATATATATATATATATATATATATATATAACGAATATTCCAAAAATCAAGCCCACAAATAAGGCCTATAATTAGCAAGTGTCGTTCTTCTAATGACACAGAAAAAGCACAGCAAACTAAGCCTTGTTATTGTTTCATAGTCGTTCCAAGAACAGTAGGACACAAGACGAGCTGCTTTACCTGTAGATATATTTCAAATCATCTCATTCCTATTCAGCAATGATTTAAACTAATTTAAACAGAATAAAACTAAAAATAAATAATACATCATGAACAAAAACTTTACACCAAAAATTAGCCCTGGAGCCTCTTTTGGAGCAAAAAAAAAATCTTATTGTCAGGGAAAACATGGATTTTCTCAGAGACCACCTACAGCAGAGGTCCTCAACTTCAGGAGGGCCAGACTCCCTCTTTTGGTAATTTAAGCCAGAATTTGGACAGTCTGATGCCCTTTTCACTTTCCATAAAATTCATTTGGGATAATAAACCATAACTTCATATTTACTCCTGGTTTGCATTCAACTATAAGAGTATGAACATTTAGGTTAAAGTAATTAATTAAATTTATAATTTATAAACAAATTATAGTAAATGTAAACAAATCACATTTATCTACAGAAACTCAACAGGACTAGGCTGAAATTACCATTGAAAGTTAGCATCAGTTTGATATTTAGAACATAATATTGGTCACATGCCATACTTATCATAATTAAGATTTTTCATATGCTACCAAAATAAATAAAAGCCATGAAACACATGGACCTTTGTATAACAATATGTGCATGAGCTGAACATCCTACAAAAGCGATCCATTCTCACAGTAAACGGAACAAACTATTTTACGCATTTGTGGAAAAATACTGTACTGTTTATATATTAATATCAGCCTCGCTGCCCTGCTAGACACATTTTGTAGGACTACTGAATATTGTTAATTGCCTGTTGAGAACCTCTGACATACACTCTCAGTCTAGTCAGTACCTGCCCTGCTGTGTATCCAGGGGGCAGCAGGTCATAAATAAGCCCCGCCCCTGGGACCACCTCCCCCTGTTTGTGTACAGCCATGTACCTGCCTGACTACACAAGGCCACCACAGAACCAATCAGCCATGCCAAGCCCCTCCAGAGCACAGCTTTCAGAAGGCAGACTCACCTCGATGGCGTCATAAGCGTCCAGGAACATGTCTTTGGCACTGATACTGCAGTAAACGCAGCCCATGGTCATGTACACGCAGAAACTGAAGAAGTAACGATGGTTGAAATGACCAACACAGTTATTCAACCAGGCTGGACAAGCGCTCAGTTAAGACACCAACCACATGGAGCTCTTCGTCACAAAACTAAATTAGTGCTGTGCTAAAAAAATAAAAACGTCTTTTATTTATTCATTCGCTGCTTTAGAAGGATACGACAGTGGTGGTCCATTTTCAAAATGCACCTGGGACAAAAGAAACACATTTTTGTTTCATAGTTAAAGACACAGGCAACATCTTAACATCTGATTTTGGATAATGCTTTTCTCACGTAAAATGTGTTTTTGAATATTAAAATATATAATGTTTTCATAAGAATAACGTGAGTGTGAATAGTAAGTGACAAATTATGTCATTATTTTGTTTTCGTGAAATGCTAATGTTTCACGACCATCATGAAGACTGAAATGAATAATCTTGCTTCCATTTAACTTTTCTTTTTCATTTTTCAATTTATTTCAATTAATTTACAAGTATTTTACAGGAATGAAACATTTCTTGAGTTGAAGTAAACTTTAACATGTATATTTGTCCTATAACAAATACACAATAAAGAATTAGACATGAACATTGAACCAATGAACATGAACCAATGAAAGTGAGTCAACAGATCAAAATATCAAAACAGATGCATTTATACACATAAAAACTATTTTTGATCATCAAAAATCATCAAATTTCAACGACAATCACTTTGTAAAGTAAATTTAAGAGGAAAAACCCAGCACCATTTGCAGTCATTTGGCAGACGCTTTTATCCAAAGCAACTTACAAAAAGAAATAAAAAAAATCACATGAGTAATCTTAAAAACATACCGGTTTCTCAATTCTTACCTGTTGCAGATACTGCAGTGATGTGTTCTAGCTGGCTTGGGAACTATGCATTTTTTACACATAGTTACTGTTGGTATATCTGTCTTTTCCTTGAAAAAAAAACGCAAAGTATGAACATTTGTAATAAATCTAAATAAACCGAAGACCACTAATACGAATGAATGAGTGAGTGGGTGGGTGGATGAATAGATGGATGATGCTCTGACAGTCTTATACCTTCGGTGGGAAACCTGGTTGTGTGGTGGTGGCTTTATAATAATGGAATACCACCATGATGAGGTTCCAGTGCCCATAACAAAGATGCCAGAGGATCCAGAGTGTGGGGTACGTGCTGAAGATGATGGGGAGCACACAGAGATAGACGATAACCACAACAGAGCTGGTCAAGGCGATCACCAGTGAGACAAACACCTTTACAGGCACACAGAGATATGGGATTAGAAACTCTAGGACAAACACACATATCAGTCACAATATGGCACTGATCCACACAGTTTATGACACAAACATGGATTTATTATATTTACAATACTAGAAAAATATTAACTTGCAGCAGAACAGTTGCAGGGAGCAGTTTCTTTGTTTCAGCACAACTACAGGAAGTGAAGAAATAAATGGTTATCTGATCAGAATGCTGATTTAAATATGTAGATATGGTGTAAAAAAACAAAATACAATGTGATTCTGATTCTGTTTCCATGCTTGACTGAAATGCAAATACAAGACATTTTAGATAAAGATTTGATAAAATGCAGATTTTTCATCAAAATGACACAATATTGTATAAACAGAACTGAAGCATCTACAGGATAAAGGGAGACAATTTCCCCATGAAGGTTTTTCACCAAGTATTGATCTCAAGCGATTTAAATGGCACTGCATACCAAATACTACAAAATAATAAAGCAACAAAACTAACCTCTTACAAAATGCTCCACAATATTCACCACTCATATTATGCATGTTTGCGTAACATCAAAATCTATTGAGAAATATTCACTAATAGCAGGTAGAATCAGACCTACCACTCCAAACCACCGGGTCAAGTTGTCCACCAGCCAGTAAATCGGCTCAAATACACAGTCCAGTAAAGTGTCTGAATTGGTCAGGACATTGGATTGCAGCGACTTCAGAATCACTTTACTGTACTGCCACAGGTCTCGAAGTCGGCTTTGCTTTTTCCTGCGTCCGCGCTGAGGGCAGAGCCTGAACCAGCGGAAGAAGAGACGCATGACCCTGGAGACAGACCACCTCCAGCTCCTCATGCCCCGCACCTTCACAACACAAGTCACATCAAACTTTACACATAGAAAGAGAGAGACAGAACAAACAGACCAATTATCAGCACAGAATCTTCAGAAGCATCTTCTTAACCCAGCCGTCTAGTCCAGCACTGAGAGCTCAGAGCTCACACACCTTCCCTGCGAGCATAAAACACAAGTTTGATTAAATAAATAGAAGGCGGTGATCTCAAATACACTCTGATGGAAAACCACTGTGCTTCATTAAAATCTGAAGTCGAGGCAAAAAAAAAAACACTAAATATTTTAACAAGTCCTTGGTGGTTTACCTTATGCAACAGCAAGCCTCTAAGGAAAGACGGGGAGATGCATTTCCTCCAGAGCACAATAAGGCTGTATTTGATATGGGCTACGACTGATGAAAGTGAGTATTAGTTACCAGTGTTTTTATCAGCATCGGATGGAGATCCTCTCGTTGCCACCTGTGCCCTTTTCTTTCAGCCTAATTTAAGACTGAAAAGCGATGTGTAATAGAAATAGGTTTGGCCTAATTGCATCAAGAGACTTGATGCCATGTGCCATTCAGCAGCTCATTATAATTGCAATGCACCAGTAACCATAAAATGAATTAAAATGCCTGGAATTTATTTTTCGGATGGAAGTGGAAAAGCAGCTACTAATTGGTTCTGTAGTGTGCTTTAATCTACTCATCATGCACCTCAACAAGTTGTTCAATGGTGTTCTGGTAAATTTATCTGGGATTTTCTTAAAAAGTTTCTCGGTGTATTAATCCTATTATATAGCACATTAAGAACCAATTATTAAGTGAATAGTATAATTAATTAGAATATACTTACAGTTTATTATATATATATATATATATATATATATATATATTACATAATATAGTATACAGTATATTAGAAGGTGATCTAATTATATAGATTATATAGCACAATACAGAACCAATTATTAGTTGCTTTTCCTGTTCTATCTGTATCAAATAAAAAAATGTCAATGTTGTACATAAAAAAGTTATTTGAATTAAGAACATCACAGTTAATGCAAAGCCTTTTCCCGTCTCATCTTGTGTTTACAGATCAAGTCAAGTCACTTAAATTTCAACCTAAAATTGGACTTTCCTGCACGAATAAGATAGTTTGTGTGCACAATGAATCATGCGTTTCTCTCTTTTAACTCAAAGTAAGGAGATGCTCACTGTATTTGGAAGGGCTAAACCCATAAACCCTGTTAAGACGATGACTTAACCTCCCGCGAACTGTCGCAGCAGATGAAGCGGTGTTTGATAACGGCCATGTGCGTGTCTCCGCTCGACCTGGTTCCGCTCGCGAGCCGGTGACCGAGAAAGTCGATCCTATCAGGTGTCTCGGGACTTTCACTTCATATCAAAAGATACATGTTGCGTTAGAGCTGCAGCCTCGTACCGGGGAAAAAAACAACGGAGCCCAAACGAACTTCTGAACTCGCCGCGATCTGATAATACTGTAACAGTTATTGATACATGTGTAGAAACAGACAGTGTTAACATAACCTGTTCATTTACGCACCTCGTGTGCTGTCGTAACGTATATTCCACATTATTAGATGATTCGGGGAATGTCTGACAGTTTACCATCATTTAAAAAGACATATAGCGACAAGACAAAGGGTTTAAAATGGACAGTTAATTCAGAAAAGATAGATGCCGAAGCGGCAGGTCAATTTCCGGTACTTCCGCTTAAACCAATTGTAAGATAAAAGTCTAGTCTGTTGAGTGTATACAAATTAAAAGCCCATTCTTTCTCGCAAACGGACACAATAATATAAATGAATTTGACAGCATGTTTTTCATCATCTAGATGTTTTTGTTTTTACAAAAAAGTAACAAATAATGAAAACACCGTCAAAATCTCACCTTCGTACTGATGTGACATTCCTGGGCTCACGTGAGCGCAAGCGGGATTGACGTCACTGACTGAAAAACCGTTTCCGGTGGGCAAGAAGAGTTGAAGTGTCTTGTCGGACTAACACGGGTTCTTGTCGAGTTCCACGGCTCGGTCAAATAACGGTAAATGACACATTTGTGAACTCAGAGGTGAAGATAAATGTCTGCAATAAGCGGGTAATATTCGAACTGTCATGCTTTTAGGAGACAGTTCAAGATGGCGACCACTTTGTGGCCTTTGATAGATGTCTTATGTTTTCATACTTAGAACACACATCAAACTTAGAATACTCAGAATCGTTTTATTTATCGTATGGCGTTTGCTTTACACTTGAATGTTTTACTTTTGCGATATGTACAGATCAGTAGTGCGTTTTATTTCAATAGGGTCTCTCATGTTTTTACGTTACGTTGACATTTTCAGAATATATGAACATATATGCTCACATAAAGAGAATTTCACTGTTTTACACGACGAAAGGTTAAAAACGAGTTGAGTTGTCGAACGATGATCTCATCCCTGTGTAAATATTGACACTGATGATGCGCTTGAAATGACTGCGCTTGCGTGCTGAGAGTAAGATCATCTCCAGATTATTTCTGACAGTAATCTTATTAATAAAAGGTTACCTTGATCTGCTGCATTGCGTGTTTAGGTCATAGGTTTAAATTTGCTCACATATTATTAGCAGTAAAAACTAAGAGTTTAAAGAAAAGAGATTGACTCAAATCGGGCTGCCAACAAATTTTAATTTCAAAGTTATTTTTATACAATACAACTACACACGTAATACCAGAAAACATTGTTTCATTGATGAACGTTATTTATTTACAGAAAGGTTACTGCACCGAACTGCACATTTATCACAGTTGTACAGCATATGTTACAATAAAGTTACTTTCCAAAACTTTCGACTCCACCCCCCCCTCTTGTGTGTGTGTGTGTGTGTGTGTGTGTGTGTGTGTGTGTGTGTGTGTGTGTGTGTGTGTGTGTGTAACCATTTCGTTTTAATACCTATTTTGTTTGAAATTATTCCTATCGAGGATTTTGCACATTCTACACAAGAGCAGTGGAGACGTTTGAATTATTGTTATGAATGGCAAGTCTACAGAAGGTTTTTTTCTTTCTAACTTTTCTTACACTTTTGGATCTGTTTTGTGTTTGTGTGCAGGTCAGCAATGGCGTCAGGTGGCGAGGAGGAGAGGAGTCTGCGCGAGTGTGAGCTCTATGTGCAGAAACACAACATACAGCAGCTGCTGAAGGACTGTATTGTGCAGCTCTGCACCTCACGGCCCGACCGACCCATGTCCTACCTCCGGGAATTCTTTGAAAAACTGGAAAAGGTTTTACTTGATGTTTTTGCCTAAGGCTTTAGGTGCCTGATAAATTAGTTAAATTGTTAATATTGATGCTAGCTGGTATAACTTAGTACTAAATTGACATAAAAATGCAACTGTTAATTGTTGATTGTAAAGTTTAAGTGCCACAAATTCATAATTATTCAAATGCCTGTAGCATATTGCTGAAATATACACATGCAAATATATTACACAAACAAATATATTTATATTTCTGAGTTCAATTTATAAAAGTTAGTAATTATATTTCTATTTCTGCAATAGTGGGATTTTATTTTTTAATCAGTCGTGAAAATAGTCTCTGCATCATCATCTTTCTTTGACCGTAAATGTTTTAGGAAGAGTCTAAACAACTGCTAACCCTGCAAAAATCAAGCTCCCGGTCCGAGTCCCGTGAGGATGAGGTGTCTCCACCCATGAACCCAGTGGTGAAGGGTCGCAGGCGTCGAGGAGCCATCAGTGCTGAGGTCTACACAGAGGAGGACGCTGCATCCTACGTCAGAAAGGTTCATATCTCTCACACAGACTTTGACTCCGTCATGTCTCCAGCTAAACTGGTTTCTCCCTACAGGTTATTCCGAAAGACTACAAAACCATGGCGGCTCTAGCAAAAGCAATCGAGAAGAATGTGCTCTTCTCACATCTGGATGACAATGAGCGAAGGTGAGCTAATATGGTCTTCTGGTTATAATGTTTGTGTGTTGTAATTGTCTTTTCAATTCTGTTTTGTCTTTTTTTTGTACTCTCCTTATCTAATAAAGTAAGTAATACTTTTTTAAGAGCTAGAAGTGCTTTTTCAATCTCAATTTGTTGTTTATGTATCTCTCGGTTAGATAAATCTCATTTAGTTTGTTTATTTCGAGATGAGGTTATGAATCTGAATCAGACATGTTACACTAGTTGCATTTGTGTAGTTGCGAAAAACTTATGATTATTACTTAAAATAATAATTAAATTACTATTTTGTTATCAATTAAACTTGTTTTCACAAATACCATCTATAACGTGTAATTTGCTCTAAAATACTTCACTTCACTCTATAAATACAGATGCTGTAGAAAATATTTGCGTAGTTTTTTTTATCTGTTTGACTGCATCTACACTAAAGTCAATGAAGTAAAAAATGTAATGACATTTTTATTGTTCTTTGTTTTTTTTTTTTCAAGCAATCTTGCACACACACACACACACCACACACACACAACACACACACACACACACACACACACACACACACACACACACACACACAATGTCATTTATTAAACCAACTAAACATTTTCTGTGTGTTTATTTTATAGCGACATATTTGATGCAATGTTTTCCGTTACCTACATCGCAGGAGAGACGGTCATCCAGCAAGGTAGAGTCACTCATGCATTAAAATTTCAGCTTTCATTTCGCCAAAAATTTCAAAAGTCCAATATGAAATAAAACCATCTTTTTGTTTTAAGGTGATGAGGGGGATAACTTCTATGTCGTCGACCAGGGAGAGATGGATGTATGTTCCTCCTAGACCTCACAGTCAAATCAAGTCAATGTGTTACTAAGCGTACTTCACATTGTCAGATCTGGTAAAACTGGTGATTAATGGTGTAAAATCTCTGGACAGGTGCACGTGAACAGCGAGTGGGTCACCAGCATCGGAGAAGGGGGAAGTTTTGGAGAGCTGGCTTTAATCTACGGGACCCCCAGAGCTGCCACCGTCAGAGCCAAGACCAACGTCAAGCTGTGGGGCATTGACAGAGACAGTTACAGGAGGATACTGATGGTACATCTGATATATCAGCCATTGAGGCAGGAGCTGTGTTCCTAATCTGAACGTGTTGATTTTAGGGCAGCACTTTGAGAAAGAGGAAGATGTATGAGGAGTTCCTGAGCAAAGTGTCTATTTTAGGTAAGTCTTCTGTATGTAAGTAAGATCAATGTAATAATAAAAACTGCATTATTCAATTCTACTCACATTTTACATAAGCATATGTGTTACAGTTTGTTATAGTAGTTTTGTTTTAAATAAACTGGTTATAATGTTTATTAACAGTGACAGATAGATACTTTTTGCCAAGTAAGGAATTATTGTACGTACTAGTCATGTGACTGTGTTTAGCCAACCATTGTTTCATTGTAAATCACAGTTTGCATGTCGAAATCTATCTGTCTGTCTGTCTATCCATCCATCCAACTAATCAACCAACATCATTCATCCATCCGTCACTTTTAATTTCCTACTAAAATACATCAGATAATTACTTGAGTACCTTTCCTACAGAATAATGTTTAGTAGTCAAGTGCATAATTTCTTTTTTTAACCGTTTGATTGGGCCTTTTGAGTATTCCGTGTGATCTGATCTTCCCAGAGTCTCTGGATAAGTGGGAGCGTCTGACAGTGGCTGACGCTCTGGAGCCGGTGCAGTTTGAGGACGTGCAGAAGATTGTGGTGCAGGGAGAACCAGGGGATGAGTTTTTCATCATCTTGGAGGTAGACGATGATGACTTCTGCTGATAACGCATCAGCGCTGGGATGTTTGTTTTAAGTCCGGCCTTTTTGTATTTGCAGGGATGTGCTGCCGTTCTACAGCGCAGGTCAGAAAATGAAGAGTTTGTGGAGGTTGGCCGGTTAGGACCTTCTGATTACTTTGGTAAGTGTTGAAAAAGAAGATCATACTGAGACAGATTTGCATGTTTGGCTTTTTACACTGTCGTTTCTCAGGCGAGATCGCCCTACTGATGAATCGCCCTCGTGCCGCAACCGTGGTGGCCCGTGGCCCGCTCAAGTGCGTCAAACTGGACCGGCCTCGCTTCGAGCGGGTTCTGGGACCGTGCTCGGACATCCTCAAACGCAACATCCAGCAGTACAACAGCTTCGTCTCACTCTCTGTCTGAGACCCTGCGTGCGCTTTGGCTTTTGATAAAGCTCAAACTTCCACGTGCTTCATGTCCTGCTTCCCGTGTGACTTTCACATCACTTGAAAGCTTTCAACGCAGATGTTCCGGGCATTTCAGAGTCAATTGACCTAGACAATCAGACAGGCGTTCTTCAATTCAAAGCCTTTGCTCGGCAGTGTTCCTAATTTTGTGAAGCTGAAAGTCACAAACCGACAGTAGAGAAGCCGATATATTTATAGCAAAGTTATTCTTCAAATTTCTTCATCTTTACGCTCAAATTAGTTTTGTAAGACTAGTTTTATAAGAAGAGACCACTCTATATGAAAGAGTGATGTTGGGTGGTTATGACATTTCAAAAATCTACTTCTCCGAGCCTTACCGTTTCATTCCGTAGGTTTTCTGTCTGTCCATCAATTATTAATCTGTCTGTCTGTGTATGCATATCTGTCTATTCGTTATTCATATTTGTCTCTATAATTGTTTTTTTTTTCTAATAATCCATTTACGTATCCAGCTTAGTTATCTTCCCATTTATCTGTCTATTAAACAGGCACAGCAACATCGTAGTGGTCTATCCATCCATCCATTTCATCATCCGCCATTTATCTACGTGACTGTTTTGTTTGAAGTAAAGCTGTGGTCAAATGAAGACAAATACTCGCACATAGAAGTTACATATTGTATTTTTCTCATCATTCCAGCCAATTCTTTGCTAGAATTAGCAGAGACGACATTCTTGTATTTTATACACCTGTAAACATGCATGGTTTTTGTGAGAGGCAGTGATGTGGAGATTCAAGTCGTAAATTATCATTCAGGATTTGTGTTACATTGCAAGTGCCAAATGTTTGACACAGTATCGCGTCTTGGCTTGAATTTAGGGATAAACAGATTTTTCCTCAGTTGTTTGTTACTATGAAGTGGTCGATGTCATAGAAAAAGAGCAGATTTCAGTCAATAAAACAGTATTTACAGTCGTGTCAGTATGTGATGAGTACCGGTTTTGTTTTTAATAAAGTATTTCAGTTGCCACAGAAACTTGGGTCTTGTTTTGGCTGATAGGAGCAGAAACTATTTGGTGGTAGTGGACCTACTATTTACACCAAAACAACTTGGTTTATTTTTAAACGGATGTGTGAAGTTTAAGTTGGAAAGAATGTGGCTGTTTGTTACATGTTGTTGCTATTAAATAACTAGTCTAACCCGTTTTGATTGCCTTTGTTGCTATAACCATTTCCAGTTGTGTTAATAACACACACAATTTAATACGCAGTAAAGAGCCTTATTTAATGTTGGCTGTTTTTATTTGGTCACAATTTTAAACAAATTTAAAGATCAATTGTACTAATGGATTAAAAAAAAAATGATTCACTTGATAAGCCATGAGCATTCCAGATGTGTTGTTACTTCGCATCTGAGACACAAGAGGCCAGTGTTTCAACACGAATAAAAACCATTTCTCCGAAGTAAAGCGGATGATGCAACCAACGTTACCTATAGTCATCAGATTCTTATTCTCCAATTTATTTTTTAGCCCCATGTCTCTTGTAAGCACTTGTGCACTTATAAGATGGCGCGGAAAAAAAAATACTTTAAACACTGGCACTTCAAAAATGCCCCTTCAAAATAGATCTGACTACTTTGTGGTTTGTCTTTCTAAAATATTCGTGTTGGATTATTATCATCGTCATCAAATTTCTAATTATTCCATTATACACCTGCGTCATAAAAACTAGACTGCGTGTTCTTGCTTGCACCTGCAATATGACGTCACTGGAAAGCCACAGATAGCAACAGAAATTTTCTTTCACACAATCTGGTTTTGGTGATTTCCAAAAATTCCTCTCGGCTGTCGGACCAGATGAGACAGCAGAGGATTAAACAACTGCAATCCGTCTACAACAGGAGCCAAAAGAAACCTGCCGCGGTGTCTTGTTTGTCTGCTGCACCACAACCAACCAACCAACCAACCAGGAGCAGATCATCTGAGCAAAGGCTGGTGTGTGTGTGTGTGTGTGTGTGTGTGTGTGTGTAGGTGCGTGTGTGTGTTTATAGCCAAACATGAAGGGTGTGTGCGGAGTGACGGAAAGCTTATCCGTCTCCCGTTAGCACATCATCTGTCTGGCTGGAGGACTTTAAAGCCTTTGCAGCTTTTCCAGCTCCAGCCGACTAGACTGGGAAAAGTCACACACGCCCTGCAAACCACCTAACATTTGACTCAAGCGACATTTGAGAAATGCTTTAACTCCTTGCTTTGAATGGTAGCAGTGGAATTCAGTGCAGCATGTTCTCCTCGTCCATGTTCTCCAGGCAGACTCAGTCACATGGTGTTTCCCTCTGAGGGGCTTGGTGACAATTTCGGGGTCTCCACAAAGTCCGTGACCACCACCTGTGCTTCTCCCAGCTTTTTCATACACTTTCCCACTGTTCTTAGCACTTGTCCGAGTCGGCGGTCCAAGGCCTGCAGGTGGTCTTCTGTCAAAACTGGTGTGAGAGGATCACGGCTCAGAGATTCCCTCATGACTTCACTCAGCCGGTACTCAGATGTCCTTAAAAGTCTCAGTCTCAGGAGTGTGGAAAGCTTGATTCTAGGAGAAAAGTGCGGTGAAGAAAAGCTTAACATTCACCCAAAGACCCTTTGTTCTGAAATAAGTGAGAAGGTTCCTTACGTGCAACACTGGGTCAGAGGTGCTAGAATGGACATCTCATCATGGGAATGACGTCCAAATCTGCAGACAAGCAGATAATCCGTCTATTTTTAGATAACAGTACCATTTTGGGATTTTGTGTCACTGCAAACACTGGAAATAATATTCCTCCTGCAGTAAGGTGCATGACATACATACCCTCTGGCGTTGTCTAAGTGAAGCAGGAAACCATCGTCTCCAAACTTGGTGAAGATTTCGTAGTGGTGCCTGTCCATGTTTCCTGAAACATTAAGGAAAAGCTTAATTTTGCACATTGCACACCAAAGCCTTTGTAGTGGGGTTAGGGTAACGCATGGCTAATATGATGTCTGTAAAGTTTTACATAAGGTTAAATGCTCAACTTTACAACATGTCTGAAATGTTTACGTGCCTGTGAGGAAATCAAAGATGGCCATGTCAATAATGTTGAGCAGTCTGTTTCCAGAATTGTACGGATAAAGGTTTTTGATTGTGTCGCAGTAGTACGGATGAATCTCCCACCTGAGGAAATATACAGAAGTTCCTAGAGTCATTGTTCCAAACAGACATTTACAAAAATATCCAAAATTTGCAGATATATTTAATCTGTTCCTAAAACCAGAAGTGATATTGTGCAACCAGCTGTTGTTCAGAAGGTAAAAGTAAAAGCATGAAGTTGGTTAAATTTTTGACCATATGTGTTATGGAAATGTTTTTTTTTTTTAACATTTGACTTGCTGCAAACTTTTGATTTGCGTGATCTGACAAGTTATACATTTTGTGAAATATTTTCATTGAAAAAAGCAGAACGGATGACCTGTGACCTAATGAGCTGGTGTGTGTGTGTGTGTCCGAGCATACTCTTGTCTCCCGGTGAAACTGTAGGCCCGTATCCAGGGGTTTGGGATGGAGATTCGAGGGGCAATGCTCAGGCCTGGCAGATAAGCAGACATGGACCCTTCCAGAAGATCAGGGTGACCACAAACCGCATACTCTGACTTACACACGTACAGACACTTGGCAAAGAAGCAAGTGTTGTTGGCTGAGAAGAAGAAAAGGTTTCCGGGTAAGTTTACTCCCCATGTATCATGGAGAACAAGCAGCGCTCACCTGGAGAGGTGAAAAACACATTGCGCAGTTCCTCGTTCTGAGTTATGTGCAAGATTTCACCAGTTACATTTATAAATCGTCCCGTCACAGGTGGAACTCTGCGGAAGTCCAGCACTCTGCACACGCATTGATACTTCAGGTAATACGGAATAGAAAGATGGATTCAAAGCAATCATTCTCCTGTCGAGACTAGAACCTGCAGCCATTTTTTCCACTTCTTGGAATCAACTAATGTTGTGATTTATTTATTTTTTTTTGAGAATTACGTGTCCTCTAATTCTGGTTTATACTTTATCTACGGTATTTACTGAAGCCACAGCAAATTCAACTAATTTGTTAAAGCTTTAGTTATTGTCTCGACAGGCATAAATGATGAAGTGATTTACTGATTCGCTGTTTTTACTTAAGGGATTCCTTCAATACTCTCCTATCAATCCATACAGTATATACACTCCTATTAGTTCATATATACACACATCTGAATCCATACAGTATATAAACTCTTATCAATCCATATATACACTCCAATTTATCCATACATGCACTTCTTTCATAACCATATTCACTCATATCAATCTATGTACTGTATGCATTCATGTCGAATACCAACTCAAATCAGATCCCCCACTGAAAGTTGCAATGTCTTTGTCTCTCTGCTCAGACTTTTTTTGATTCATTATCTATAGTTTTGATTCATTATCTCACCTGTCGAGGTGGAAAGCTGCAATCTCCGCATTGTGCCTCTGGAAGTCGACAAAATAGAAAAAGTTCTCTGGTGTCTCTTCATGTCGCTCCTGTCTGAAATTATTGCATTGTTAAAATCCTGTGTTTTTATACTCTGGAGATAGAGATACAAAATTAGGGAACGTTGGTGGGAAGAATTTTGTGGGTTTGTTCTTGAGTTAAAATATTACAATTAAAAAAAATGTACTTCTTGAAGTCGACTAAATAAAAGCTGTCTGGTGTCTCCTAAAGCTCCTGTCTGACAAAATCCTATAATTGTGTTTGTGTATTTGCATGTATGTCTAGAGTCTTTGGTGATTCACAAACTGCATGTACAGAGAAAAATTGGTTGATGGATTGAGCGTGATTCTTCATCCTGATTTTTTAAAATAAAAATAAATATTTTATTATATACCAATATATAAAACATTCTCCAAAAAGATGTATGTGTGGATGTATGTATTAAAACATTTGAAATTGTGTACCTCATTGGTTTGAACATTGCCTTGCCAAAATCTTGAAACTTCAGGGCTAATTTCAGATGAAGCCCACTTGGCTTAACCACTGATTGGTTGAACAGGAAGAAAGAAACCGTAAGTAAAATCACAGTTGCTTTTACAGTTTTAATATTGTTAAATTAGAAGTGCTAATTGGCTGTTACTGAAGTGATTTTGAAAAACCTTAAATGAAAGAATCAAAACCAGCATGAACTTGAACTCAGAGACTTGTTTTTTTTTAGTTTTTTTCAGATGTAACAGTTTAATTATAGAGAGGTTTTACATAACTATGGCCTGTGGTCGACTCTTGCCCTGTCAGTGGTCTCTCTTTTGCTTTGTCTGACTTTGTGGAAAGCAAAGGCAAGCTGCCGGAAACCTTAAACCACACAGCCCCAACTTCTTTTAGCTCCTTTCCAGCACCATCATATCAATACTTAACAAACTCAACCACACTCCAAAATAACACACTAGGAGTCTTACACATTCTATCCCAAAACACATGGCAATCTAGAAAAGGATTTTGTTGAGAATTTCTTTCCCAAATAGGGAAACATTGGAAAAAAAGAGATGTTGTTCTGAATGGGTTTGAGATTCTAGATTATTAATTACATTTTCTATTACATCCAATCAAATCTAATCCCAATAGGTGTGATGTTGCATAACTGAGTCAAATCCAAAGTCCATTGCCTTCAAAACTTTTACAACTCAAATTTACTTGATGTGCATCACAGCTCCATACTGAAACAGTTTCTTTCCCTGTGATGCATTAAGACCTTTTTCCTTAGAATTTCCATGAAAATATTATTTGGATTAAGTAGCTCATAGAAACACTTTACTCTGTGTGAGACACTGTTATTAGCTAGAATAATCTGTTTTCCCTCTTTTAGATATACATCCATTTACAATGTTGAGGATCATGTCTATTGAATGGATTTTCTTGTAAAGACACTTCAAATTTTATATAAAAGCCTCTTTCATTTGGTGATAATTTAATTGATAATTACCTTGGGAGCAGTCGCACGCACCCTTTAATGCTTTTTCGTCTTGAGTGTAATCTGTTGGCCACAATTAAGATATTAAAATGTACTTTGGCATTTCTGGTGAAAAGATATTTTGAGTTCAAACACAGAGGAAGATGCCAGAGACCTGCGTTGATGAGTGTGGCCGTCCGCATGTCCTGCAGGAGCCGGTCCACACTGCTGTTTTCTCTTGAGTACAGAGCATATCGACTTATGCCCAGATGGAACTTCAGCCAACTGGCCTCGGGGTTAAAGGTCACGGGACGGTCCGGCACGCTGATGTTTGATGCTGCTGCAGCGTCCAGGTAAAACTTTTTCACTCTGTCAAAAAGGAGATTTGTCTTTCATTCACAGAAGTATAATGTTTAAATTGTTTTAATACTAGAATTATGCTGGCATTGTAAATGTAGTTACTGTAAATAATAAACCTTGCTTTTTCGATAGTGACAAAATTCTGCTTTGTTGCGAAAATTATTGGTAAAAAGTGAAAATGAATGAATGAATCAATGAATGAAAATGAATTTAAAACTAACTGAGCAGTTTTAACATCAAATCTGAATTTTAGCTAATAAAAACAGTAAATCCCCTCATTAGCGCACAAAAGTCTATGAGACCTAAAATAGACACTGTCATACTGCAAAATTTTAGCAACATGAGAAAATGTAAAATATTATTAAAATACCAATTTACTATTCATTATAGCTTGTTTGAGAGACACTTCTGATCTAAACTAAATAGAGAATACTCCAAGAAAGTCTCGAAAAAAAAAATGAAAAATCACTATGATCTTCTGTTAAATAAAAAAAACAGCATTAGCAATAATAACCCATTCATAATAGGTAAAAATACCAGAACAAGAAAACCATTTGTGCTGACATGTCATACGCAGAATATTGATTTCTATGTCAAGTTGCCACTAGTCCCCAAAAAATGTCACTGTGACATTGAGAAACATCAGCAACATCACAGAAAATAATTAGTCCAGAAGAAACAAGACGATTCACTGTGAGAGGAACACAGCTGGATCCCAGACTTGGACTCCAAGAGTAAGAGGAACATGAATGGAGCCTTTTCCTCCACTTTAGTTTCCACTGTCTCCAGTGCTCAATGCACAACTAGAGGCCCTGATCTTTGCACAATAGCACATTTAACCTTAACAATCATACAATTACAACCAAAGTGTGCGTGTAGGTCAAATAATCTGAAATGATCCATCCATATATTGATATTTTGCCGATTTTCACGATAACAAGACAAAATGTTTCCTTAAACATTTCACAACTAAAAAACCAAAACAATTAATTTATCTCAAACAATTAATCAATTTACTGATGCTTCATCTATTTCTGGGTCACAGGGAGATGGAGCGTTGACTGAATTCAAGATACATTCTGGAAAATGACCTCAGACAAAACTTAATCACATGCGGTATATAAACCAATATTTTTCCAAATTACTGTATGAGAAAATTCAGTCAAACGTATGAAGATCATGCAAGCTCGTTAAAATACCATGAGCTGAGACTTTCTATTGTGCCACCGTGATGTGTAAGTCTAAGCCATGATGAAACTTCCATAATGACCAGACTGTCAGATGAATGATCACAGCTCAAACAAAGTAATGGACAGTTGCACCGGATTGGGATTCAAACCTGCAACACTTGTGTGGAATGTCCAATTCCTTACTACTGGACCACAACAACCACAGCTATCAGAGTGAAAGGCAAAACTAGGCAGCTCCATAAAGACTAAAACTTACTTTTACAGATTAACTACTTGAAGTAAAAGGAACTGTACACATTTTCTTAATATCTTAAAGTATGTCAAGCATAACACTTCCATTTACTGCCTAATTTAATGACACCCGGACCGACGTTTGAAGTGATCTACACTTAACATTAATAAGTCAAGATAACAACCCTCACCACCTTAGAAACTTCAACAGTTGGAGCAATTTTAATCACAGGATTTAAACCCCGGCAAACCTTTCTCCATTCAGCCTTAGCTCCAAAGTTTCCACGAGTTCAAAAAAGTGTGTGTTGAAATTGCATAGTTAATTATTACAATGGTTGTTTGAGACCGAGCCCAGAAAACAAATGTTGCAACTGTTTCTTTTACTCAAAATCCAGTATCACCACTAAAGGTCAGCCTTAGTACAAGTACATTAGTACACAGGAGTCAAGTACCTCTCCCAGTGGCTTACTTTCCTCTTATAGTAGTTCATGACGTCCTGGCGCTGCAGGAGAAGTTCACCAGCCTCCAGCTTTGGAAGAAGAATGTTGTACAGCGGATGCATGAAGAGCCTTTCCAGCTTGGAGCCTTTATCTTCGACAACTGAGGAGTTCTGCATCCACGGTTCAACTCGGTAAGCGCCATACTCCAGACTGCCATTTCTCCCGCCGCATGAACAGCTTCCACTGGGCAGGTGATACCAGATCTTCAGCCTGGGGAGTATGAAGAAATGGATGTCCAGTGCTAAGAGACCGGCCAGCAGGAGGACCACCAGTAGTCTGTCTTTCCTCATGACTGAAGAGCCCAAAAGTTGACAAATATTGATGTCAGATGTTCTCCTGGCTGTCTAGTCCTCAGGTCGATTGATGTCCATCAGTAGAATCTGACGCCAGAGCAGAAGGTTTCACACTCATCCCATTTCAAAGTCTGTTTACAGCCACAAGTGACTCCTCTGCTGATCCAGGCAGAGCCATGCCCCATTGAATAAAGTTGACTGTGAGGTTGCTCTCTCTCGCTCTCTCTCTTTTCTTCTCTCTCCCTCTCTCTCTCCACTATCTGTGCTTTTCTTTCTTTCTCTCCCTCTCTTACTCTTTCTCGCTCTCTGTTTCTACTACATGTACCTCTCTCTCTCCCGTCTGTCTGTCTTTTCTTGTTTTGCCCTCAGCGAGTATTAACTGTCTGTTACTGTCGTTTAACTGCCTTACAGACTGAATGTGGTAGCAGTACTTTTCGTGCTTTTGGACAACATTCCAGCTGCACCATCCCACTTGCCATGCCGAAAAGCCTCTGATCAAACTCACACACACACACACACACACACACACACACACACACACACACACACACCACACACACACACACACACACACACCACACACACACACACACACACACACACACGCACAGATAAAAACACATAAAAAAGAAGAGACAGAGGAGGGGAGACAGGTCTGCATACCTGCAAAACTCAGTTTGCTTTTTGTTGTAGAAAAAAGCCTCGATTTAATTCCCCTGAAGCCGGAGAGGGAGTGGAGAAAGTTCTACTCTACGTTTCATTAAAGCAACACAACAAACATCTGTGGTGAATGAAAAGAACAAAGGGCTTTTTCCAGAGTGGTGTCGTGGAATATGCCAGTTGTTTGGTGACAATTCTGAAAACAAATTCTCCAAAACCAAATCTGGAATTGTATTTGATAAACGAGCACACTTACTAAGATAGACTCACACCAGCTTTGACCAAACTCCTCCATTTTAATGAAAAAGCCTCTTTTTAACTAGGGCGAAAATTTGGCTTCCGCCAACTCTGTTTTGGCCTTTCATATATGAATTGTGTTTATTACTAACGTCTGCTTTGGGTGTGTGACCCACCGCAGTTCTGGGCTTCACTCGTACTGAAAGATTTACATGGTTATTGCTCATCCTCCCGCACTTTGTTTACTCACGCTCTTCGTTATCTGCCTTGGCTTATTCATAGAGCTGCTCCAAAGCTTCCAGGAATTTTTCAACCAAATTACATAAGAGCACGTCAAACTCTGGCTTTTAGTAAGAACTTATAAAAAACACAGTCCTATTCCAAAAACCATTCCTACCGTTTTATAGAAATGTTCTACATTTTAGAGGAGTTTTGTAAATTACGCACTTGTTTAGGTTGCTTTTTGAAAATCTGGGTTCAAGATTTATTAGTTAAACATGTCGTGAATTGCACAGGTCCTAACTTTTGGCTTTAAAGGAGAGGCCTTGATTTTGCTCTGGCATGAGTCAAACAATTGAATCCCAGTAAACAGAGCAAATCGTTCTTTGATCGCATCACATTCTCCCAATTCTTTCGACATGTTGTCACTAATAATGTTCTCCTGTGCTATTGCCTTCTTTCGAGGAGGTCTTGCTTAACTTTGAGATGATTTGCAGCATTTAGACCCATTAAGACGACGAGAAATTGAACTCCAACCATTTATTTAAGCCCTATTTAATTATTTTTTTATTCTGAATCATAGCATCCATTATGGCCATCACATTTGCCCTCAAGTTGCCTCCTTCTCCCTACAATGAATACAAAGAAAAAAAAGGTGGGCAATTATGGGGCCAAAATGTTACTGTACTTTTTGACACAGCATCATTGTCTTATGACATTTTCTCTGTTTAATATTGTTGCTCTATCCCCGATGTTTGACTACATCGATTCATCCATTGTCCACTGCTCATCCAATGCCAGGTCATGGAGAAGCAGACCGACATGGTTTCCTCACCCTGGAAATACCCAGACGTTTACCAGGCAAGTCTAGAGCCGGTTCCTCTAGCATGTCGGAGTCAACCTCCAAGCTTGCGCACAGTGGCACTATACTGAAAAACCGGCCCATGAAAGCTTCCAATAGGGGTCCAAAGAAGATGCCCATGCCGGCTACTTCCTATGAGGCAAATGTGCAACCCACTATGTCATCATGCAACCCACGTTCAAATCAAAGCGTGAAACGTAGATACGACTGAACTGACATTTTTTTTTTATTTATGTCTGATATTGTGCAATAAAATATTATTTCTAATAATAAAAAATTATTATTTCTGTGATAAGTATTATGCTTAAATTAATGAATAAAACATAGTCCTTCACTGACAGAATGAAATTGTAAAAGCTTCTGCGTCTTCAGAGAAATAACAACCAATTGTTTTGGTGTCTTGATGCTCTAAATTTTCTGCCCTGGCATCCAGGCACATGGCTTTACATCTGCACTCACTCTTCCACTCACTAACAAACCCTCAGTGAACCGGAGTTATTTCCTTTCCAGCCAAGTATTTATTCATTTCAGTCGTCTCGTTTTATAGTTTTTTTACTTATATATATATATATATATATATATATATATTTATGCTTAATAAATGACTCAATATCACACTAGGATTACCTCAACAAGTAGTTTAGTTAATTACAAGTTAATTATAAATTAATTACTAATAAAATGTGATATAGTAATTTAATAGCACTTGGGACCTAATTATAATTATAATATAGATAAGAACTATAAAATTCATAATTCATAATCATTTTCTGTCATCAAATTCCTTTATCTACTAAGATGCTTGTTCCATTAATTTAAAGAAAATTTCCACACAAAAGTGTAATTTTACCTTTAAACACTCAAAATAATTCATAATAGAGTTTAACACCAGAAGATCTTGGAAAAATCTGAACATTATCTTAATTTCTCCCTCTGTCTAGACGGCTTCAGCGAGCGAGCAACACACCCGCTCTGTCCCAGACTCCTTTAATTGCTTGTTTTGGCATGACGGAGACTGAGAAAAGAGGTACGTTCAGCTTCAGGCTCCCATATCCTGTCGTCTGCACTTAATTCTCACTCCTTCCAGTCAGAAGGTCAACTTAATCATTACTTTTTTTAAAATAAAGGTGCAATGAGTGCAAAACCACAGGTTGATGCATGAAGGCTTAGTCTGTTGAATACAGTGCGCGGAGACTGACGAAACTGAGAAAGGGTTTCAGCATTTTAATCCTGGGACCTGATGATCTCCAATGACTCACTATTCCAAATACACCTCTGAAGCTTCAGCCCAGCGGATGAAACCTTCAGCCAAGACACGCTCCTCTTCTTTGCTCGAACTTTTTCTGCAGGAGATGAGTGCGAATCGCTGTTATGCATTGATAAATTATTAGCCAGAAGAATCACAGCATTTGTCCAATCATTAAGGTCACTGTGCTTGTACCACGTCCATGTCGTGACATATGGTGGAAAGATTTCGTAACATGTCAGATTAATAGATTAACCGGTGGTCTGTCTCGCTGACTTGTTGTGAAATGACTTGGATTTAAACTGTCTTCTGTGGTGCAATGAAAGTTAAATAACCAGGTCTTGCTTTAATGGGTGTTTTTAGGCCTGATTATGAAGATTTAAAATAATTAGATGGAATTATTTTAAGACTGATTTACTCGTAAATGCTCTCTGTAATGCTATATTTGACCACCAACAGGCAAATTGCTAATCAAATTAAAGGAATTATTAGTCAGTAATATGAATTAAAGACAAAGGCATTGGTTTCTGACTGGATCAGTCTTATCTGGAGTATAATCAGTATACGGTAACTTGGGCTCTGATTAATTTGCACTAGTGGCAAATGCACAATAATACCTGTTCAACTCATCAATGTCTAAGTCGGTCAAATTCCACTGCTTTTTCTGTCCAAAACAGCCGACACAACCTCCTTCGATGGTCCAGAGATAGGCCTTCTGGTCTAATGATGCACTGAGCACAAAGAACCTAGAGTCGTACAGCAGAACCTCACTACTCACCACTGCCCCCGCATGGCCCTTCCAGAAATGTAACAGTGGGGGCAGTTCGCTTTCAGGCTGTAAGAAGCACACGGACCTGTTAACTTCTTAACACGTAACAACCAAATTCAAATTAATTTTAGCCACAATCCTACTTAACAATGACTTGCCAATAAATATTGTGTTGTGAGTTGGAAAAGCAAAAGATTCCATCACCTGGTCTTCGGCAGATAAGGCGTATTGAGAGATGTCCCAGATCTTGATGGCCCCTGAAGAGTCTCCAGTGATAAGCAAGCTGTTCTCTTGATTGGTGCTGAGAGCTTTCACGGTCTCATCAGGGTCATCGGGCACATAGAAGTCTCCTGCATCGGAATCACAAGCCATTTTCTCTCCGTCAACCACTTTGAAATATAGTCACGTTTTGATAAAACCACACTCAATGATGACTATCTTCCCCAAAACAATATTTGCAACTGCTGCTTGGATGAAATATGGATTATATTCATCAGGGAGTTGCACGTACCCTGCTTGTGTTGGGGTCCGTGCATGTTCCACCAGCTGATACAACCGGCCTGAGAGCTGAGCAGCACCGCACTACAACTCAAGTCGCACTGCTGGACGCGTCGTTGCAGAAACAGCAGCTTGCAAATGGGTGAACGCACTCTACACACACAAAAATCATCAATTATCACAGCATAAAATCAATTATATTTGTAATATAACTCAAAACACAATTATTTCATAAAAAATGTTTACAACAACAAATGCCAAAAAAAATTCATCAGAAACGTTTGTATTGCAAAATAGCATTTGTATTCTTTTGAGCAAAAATGGTAATTGTAAGAATTACTCAAACTGTTCTATGCACAAACATTTAGAGATGTAAGAGTTTGGCAATCGTTTGCACAATTATGCACAAAAATAATGGGTCTAATTACACTTAAAGACAAAATTATCCCATGACGAAATTTTGGTTAAAAAGGTGTTTAACTAGGTTCATTAGGTTAAACGGGCAAATTAGGTTAAATAGTTAAAAGTTATTAATTTAAGTTATTTTTCTCTTGGGGCTAATAAATACAAAAGTAGAAACATGTTTATTTGTTGAAAATGTTGTCATTTTCAAATTTACAAATATACATACCCTTGATAAAGGGTGTTTTGCTTCAAGGAATCTTCTTTTGTACGTACGTGCCATGCAAGGGTGTTTGAAGTTGTGTCTTAGGCTTCTTCAGAATCAGATTCCATAACATGATCTCTCCATCATAACCCCCAGTAGCTAGAAGGGCCAGTTCTGAACAGTGAACCATCACGAGGATGCTGTCACATTGCTGAGAAGATTTCCAAGACAGTTCTGCATTCACATGAACTTCCTGCTTCCAGATACACACGTGAAGTCAGACCATTAAAACCAACTTTGTGGGCATAACCCATATTCCATTACACACCCAATTTCCCACGAGAAAGAAAACATGATGAGTTCTGGCTTCAAAATCTTTGAATTTCTGACGGCTATCATGTGGTTTATGTTCATTACATAATTGAGACCCAACTGGAATTTTACATTGACCCAACTTACATTTGTCAAGTTATACTGTGTGATCATTCGACTGCCACCAGTGGCTAGTAGCTGGTTTTCATTGAGACAGGTGACCTCAGTGACCTCTCCGTCACAGGCTTCGAGCTTGTGTAGAATTTGTCCATTCAGTAAGTTCCACACCTAGAAAGGAACAAGGCATACTAAATAACTAACCTATAAATAGAGAGACAGATATCTATATTCTATCTAAACCAACAAGGCAAAAAAAAAACAAAGCATACAGACACTTAGAAAACACACTTTCCTTTATTGTGCCATTAATGGCTGCTGAGAAGAGTCGGCACTGGCGTTTATCTAACACCATGCATGAAATTCCAGCAATGCCGTGTGCGTTTTTAATCTCCATCTTCTTCATACCCGTCTTGACATCCCACACTCTGATTGTGGAGTCGGTGCAGGCAGTGATGACCTAAGCCAAGTGGAAATGCACACAGAACACACAGAACACCATTACACTTACGTATCACAAGCAATATCACATACGTTTATCATTTGTGTTCGTTGTTAAGATGTGTGTATTAAATCAGATAAATTAAATAAATAAGTTAGGGTATTCATCTGTACTAGTTTCCAATTGTACAAGGAAACTAGTACAATTTTGGCACAAAGCAAACCAAAACACTTTCTCAGCTATACTAACTTTCATATCAAATAACACATCAATGCAAATCTGTTATCATGAGTTTGTCAATGTTTCCGGAAATATAAACTGTACTATGTTTTAAAGTTTACATTAAATTTTACATTAACTCAACATTAAAGTCTATGAGTTTGTCATTATGGCCACTAGGGAAAATATCAACATGGTGGGGTCAGCGTCTTGCTCAAGGACACTTAGTCAGTACCAGAGCGGGATTTGAACCTGCAACATTTGGGTGGCACCACACCACGCTGTACCACAACCGCCATTAGAATTATTCTGTAATGATTACATTGATTGCAGTATTGGTACTTGATGTCTGAAACCATCAAGTACTTGCAGCTATATCTAATAATACTTCTATTTCACTATTTTCCTGAAAAACGCGACTGCATCCAAGACAAATTTCTCTCAGGTATTTATAAAGTTAGAAGAGCAGCAACAACCTGCTTATGCTGTGAACTGTAGAGGGCACACGTGTACATCCCAGAATATTTGTCTACTTCTTCTTTGTGAAGTTCCAGCAAGCCCAGATACTCCCTGCAGGTGACCAGGAGCACCGGATCATCGGCCAGGTTGAGCATCAGAGGAAAAGGCCCGTGCTGTGGTGTAAAGTCACCTCGGTTGTTTGGGAAATCTAGAGGAAGTGTCATCACACATAACTTGGAAGAGACGTCCCAAACTTTGAGAACCTGAAACCCAAACAAAAATCATTGTTTTTATATTCGTATAACAAATTAGAAAATGTGATTTTAAACCTGTAAATCACATTCAGAATGTGTGACCTTGACTTAACACAACGGAAACAAAGATTACACATCTTCCCAAAGAAATTCCTTATTATTATTTAGTAGGCAAAAAAACCAACCGAGTCCACAGAGTAGCTGAAGATCTTATTCTGGGCTTGGTGAATAACCACATCCACCACTGTAAAATTGTGACCTTGCAGCGCTGCGATTGGGAAGATGGTCTCATGGCGGTTCCACATTCGGACAACACAATCTTCTCCAGCAGTGACCAGCAGGCTGAGAGAGTAGCTGAAGTCAAAACACCTCACACCCTGCACAAGAAAGTGAGATAAACACATAATATAAAAAGTTGTGGATATCATTTGTCAGATGCTAGTGATTTCCAGGCTGGTCTCAAGCCCTGAGGTTGCGTCTGCAATAACATTGGGTGTAAAAATGTGCCAAAATACAAATTGTGACAAGTAGATTTGCTTTGGTTACCCCAAATAGCTGAATGTAGAAGAGGTATCCATCAGACAAATAAATTACCCATCATACTTTTTATTCGTTTTTTTTTTAAACAATATCTATAATTCCATGAATTATAGAATGGAAAACCCCTTTGAATATGTCCACCAAACCAATTTAATGAAGACTTTTTATTGGAGTCTAAACACTCCCTTTTAAAAACCACAACAAGCTTCTGAATCACACATTTGTTTTTAGCTTTAAGCGGCCTGACAGATCATGCTGTTGAAAAAGCAAAGAACTGAATTATTTTGAATCTTCTCTGCATTCTCTAAGCCACAAGACTCATACCCCTTGCATGGGCCAAAACTCAAAGCACACTACTCAAACTCAAACACACTTTTTTGAACAAAATAAACACTCTGCATAAACACAGAGATGAATAGTAATGTTGAAAGAATAAAGCTTAAACTCTAATAAAAATATGTTTTTTAATCACCTTTCTAATGTCCCAAGTGTATTTTTCTCTCCTTTGATCGATATCAATGATGACGATGGAACCAACTGAACTTTCTGAGGAGGTGATGATAAGCTCAGTTTGGGGCTTGTAGATGATTCTTTTGATTGGCAGTTTGTGGATTTTTGGGATGCACTCGTAAGACATAAATTCGCTGTGGGCACGTATATCCTAGATTGAATGGACAATAAGACATATTTTATTGGGTCAGAACGTAGATCCACTAGAGAACATTTTGTTCTGTAATCGCACATACTTTCATCTGGATGTGAGCTGAGCTGCCTTGATGGTCGAGTGAGGCTTTATAGAGACCTTTATAAGGCTGAAGAAACCACAAGAGGTTCACAGCCCCGCTGTCATCCCCCCACATTAAGAGACACTTTTCTGCTGGAGCCTTGAGACAGTGTCAACAAGTCATACACATAAGTAAAGCAAAGCAGCCGGGACAATGACCGAGACTGGACTGACTTCTCTGGTCCAACACAATGGCCTACCTCTGTGTCATACCAAAAGCATAGAGCAGTTGCAGCATGGCTCAGTCCTGGGTAAAAAGAGAGAGACATTAAAAACATGGTCATGTTCTAGAATGGAAACCGGTCTGCATGATGGTTTATACCGAACAAATGTAAGGTCTCAAAATAAGATGGGGTAGACAGGTCAAAGAAGTGGATGCCTTTGCTTATTGTTGCCATAGCTACCATCTGTACATTAGTCATGTAAACAGCATCAGTGGTCCAGCCCACAATTTTTTGGTCTGAAGATACCTATAAGATTGAAAAGGGACATTAGGTCATAGAACTCTTTTTTTTGTGTGTGTGTGTTTTTTATCATTACGTGAACTCAAGACCCAACGACAGTCGTGGTATTTTGTCACCTCGACTTGCTTCAAGTTGATTATATTCTTGCTCCATGCGGTAAGTGCTCCTTTTCTACTGATGCTGACGTAATGCATGGAAGGAGACCGACTCACAGCCAAAACACGTATGATTGGCTCTTTCTGAAACAGCAGATAAGATATGTCAGAGATTGGTTATTCAAATCATAAGAGTTTGGATGGATGAATAGATGGATGGATGAAACAGATTAGGCAGAAAGAGATTAATAATGAATATAGATCACCTTACTACCTGTACAGTAACATATTGTTGGTTGTGAAAACGAAAGATTCTGAGGTTTTTCACACAGACGGTCAAAGTTCTGCTGATAATTCTGAAGCATGTGGACAACAAACGTTTCCCATGCCACAATGCCTTTGCCAGACACATCCATCTGAAAGAGGAAGCTAGATTAGTGAAGTCATATCAAATATTTCTTCAATTCACCAACACACACACAACTTGCCTGACTGAAGAACTCGTCTACTTCAGTTCTACTGTACTCTTTTTTCATCACTGCATTCAGAGAGGTGAAGAAATCATCTGCAGTAATGAATTTAGGTAAAGCACGGTCACATGCTCCGAGGATCTCGCTGATTTTGGATCTCACAGAAGGCGGATTGCAAGTTTTCATCAGTAACGTCAGATGGCTCAACTTCAGTGACAGCAGAAAAGCCCCACTTTGGTGAGCAAAGCTGCAGACATAATGGTGGAAATGGGAAAGTACATGTGACGGAGAACTGGAAGAAAATGCAACGTCTGTATTTGACAGACAGTGACGCCCTGTGGCTAAAAAGTAAATTGCAGGTACATAATAAAATCAAGTCTATAGAATTTATTACGGTATAAACACTTCCATTACAATTTAATTTTTTTTTTCTGTTGCATATTTTTCGCAATCACAAGCTCATTCCGCTATTTTTTCAATCTGTTAACGTATAAGACAAACAACACGGATCTTACATCTGTGTGGCGCTGGGTATTTCGTCCTTATACGCTTTCCATGACTCTTTAAAGTATTCCATACCTAAAAATAATAGTTATAACTCTAAATTTCTCTATATTTCAGAAAATACAATGCTCTGAATAAACAAAAAAAAAATAACTACTGGTGTCACAATCTTCTGTAAAGCCGTTTTCTGTAAATGTCCGAGAGCTTTGGGCAAAATGAGTTGGATCTTCAGATTTGCGAATTAATCATTTATCGGTTTCTATGGTGATTTTCTATTACAGACGAAAAGCAAAGATCAGGGAAGTAAAAGTGGTGTTAAGGAACGCGTGAGAGCGTCAAATCCATTCGTTTCCCCAAGCGTCAAACAAATCTGGGTTCAGCTGAAAAATAAAAAAATAAAACTTTGCAATCACATTTAACGCTTACGAATATATTTTACCTACAACATGAGTATGACACGTTTACCATAGCGTGTATAATGAGTGCGAATATTGGCTAAATTAATATCATTGTTTATTTTATATTTAGCAAAATGTAGCCAGTTTCTTTTACACCGTATATACGTTTTGGGTTTATTTTGTATCGAGGCGTGTAGTGTGAAGCCACATCCGCCAGGTGGCGCTTTTATAAAGAATATGCATCTGGCCGCTACAGATTCAAGGACAATTGTCGGTATAAACATGCCTCAGTTCAGTCGCGGAGTTTATTCTTCTCAACAGCGTCCGACCGAAGCGACGATTCAAAGTCGGGAAACTTAAAGTCACTGAACTGGAGAGGTCGACAGCACCGGAGCAACTTTATAACGTGGATCTGATTGATATCGGAAACATAAAGCGAAGAAGTGAAAACAGGAACAATAAGGAGATGGATCTGCAAGACTCGCGCTGATTTCTACTCGACGTAGGAGAAAGTTTATCTCCGGTGGTCTCGATCGCTTTCACCGTTCTACTGAAATCCTCTCATACGTTGTGTTTTAAACGATTTAAACCGACAAAAGGCTCGAAAATGAAGTGCTCGCTCCCGCGGAATCATGCGAATCGCTTGGACGCTCCCGGTAAGAACTTTAGTCATTCATGAAGAGATCCTACACACTTCCACGCAAACTGACTTCTGACTAAATTTCGCACTTTTAAATACTTTAACACTTTTTTTAAGCCAGTTGATTTTCAGAGCGAGAACTTCAGTTTGTTTCATGCTATTTTTTCTTGCGCTTCGTTTCCCTTTATTTTGCTGAGCGGAGGTTTTATGATTCAAAAGTTGTTTTCAGAGAATATTAGACGACATTACACTTGTAAGACACAGTTTTGTGTGAATAAGACTACAACGTGAAGTATGAATTTGTATTTGTGGTACGCGAGCACACACGCGCGCGTACACAAAGCTTAAAAGCACGATTGTAAAATATAGTTTCGTTTACAACTTTATTCTTGGACTCTTCACTGCCGTGGCTTATAAACTTATTTTAGTCTCAGTATCACATTTAGTTTTTTTTACTTATCACCGTTTGTAATTGCAATACGTTTTTAAAACATAAATATAGATTGATAAGCCAAATAAACATCATGCATGCTAAATTTATGAATAAAGTGAGTTTGTCAATATGGCCACCATATCGAAATAGTGCTCTGCATTTAACCATTAACTTTAGTGAAGTTATCCACAGACAAATTTGACGGATCTATTTTAAATGATCTAAATATATTTTTTGCACTGATGAAGCAGCACAAATGATAGACTTTTGGTTGTGCTGGACCCTTTCGTTTCCACATCTACCCCTTCCTCGCTGTGAAAACGGAATGGCTGAAGCCATGTTTAGTTGTGCCAGAACACCCATATCTGTTTTAAGCACTTTAATAATGTAGCATAAAGATGGTTTATTGGTATACGATGGTGGTTTTGTGTCCCACAGGCATCTTTCCTGCGATGCAGTGAGGATGGAGGCTGTTGTGGAGAGTCCAGCGGCTGAGCACAGCAAGAATGCACATGTCCCATGTCGGCTCCAATAAAATTTGCTTCTTACTTTCCATTGCTTTCTGCGCCCTACTGGTGCTTCTCATCCCTTCCCTGCAACCCCCACAGCGCCTAGGAGATCTGCCGCAACCTCGGCCCCACGCCAAACCAGCACACAGACATGAACTTAACGGGAACCCTGGCCAACAAGGTCACAGTGGCGAGGATGATAGTCTCACCCATCATCACCCCCTCGAGGCACAAAGGCAGGACTTAAAGACTTTGGAGGCAGATTCCCCCGGGTCACGCTCCAAAGACTCTTTGGATTTAAGAGACATTTTTATTGCTGTTAAAACCACCAGGAAATATCACAAGTCCAGATTGCAGCTGCTCTCCCAGACCTGGGTGTCCAGAGCAAAGGAACAGGTAGGAACATCTCGTGCTGTGTTTTTGGTATATTAAACTAGTGTATGATTAGAATATTTAGATTTAGTCTTCCTTATTTAATGACTAATATAATGAAGGATTGCATTCTATAGAGTGCAGTGAACAAATAATGTTTTCAAGTTCAGTGTGCCTTGAACTTTTTTATTTATTTTTTATTTCAAAAGTTTTATTAGGCAAACAACACGTACACACACACACACCAAGATTTTACAATCTGCATTTTATCCTCCCAGCAGCTTCATATATTTAAAAGTAATGCAGATATAATCATGCTCATCTGACCCATGATTAGCCCCAATAAAAGCAGCATTATGTATTAAATTCAGAGAAAAATGTAATATAACAATACTAATATAAATAATAAAAAAAGTAATCAATTGAAGTAAACATTGTCTAGTTTTTAAGATATATTAATGGTTCTTTAAAGGTCTTTTTTTCCCTAATTTTAAAACGATGGGCCAAAACGGGCATCATAGTGGGCCACCGACAAGCCCCTGCTTGCCATATTGAGCGCTTTTGTTCTTAACTGATGAGTGGAACCTTCCTTTAATCCTTCCTTTAAGTCTCTTCACACGTCTCTGCATCTGCACGTGCCATTTTCCCCACCACTTGTTTTCACAGAATATTCTTTTAGTGACGTGCGCAGTGTCGTCCCCATAAACCTGTGTGGAGTAAGTGTGGCAGCTGCTGTCTGGCAGTGCGCCGGGAGCTTTTGTAGCTCTGGGTGGTTAATGGGGGTCTGGAATTGGAAGAGGAATTTCCTCAGCAACCTGAGACCCTGCGACACAAGACGGCGTGTGTTTGCTTTCAGCCAAGTAGCTTCACTTGACTGTCAAGCGCCATGGAGCGCCACCATCCCCCTCCTGGGGCCCTTCCTCCAGACCGGCCCCAAGATTGACTTTGCCATTGTTGGAGTTCTGCATTATTGAGCTGAGGTGTCAGGAGCAAAGTTGCAGCAAATGTCAGGCGTTTTATTTTTTCACCTTTGAGTAAGGGTACAATCAACTAATACTTGATCATTACGTACTAGTAAATATTTCTAGAGGAATTCCTCCAACATGTTACCAACAGTAACCATCACAAATCAATGCTGATTCAGAATGGATGGTTAATGTTCCAAATTTCTTCGTTTTTACTCTTAACACGCACGGTATAAAATATTTTGTAGTTATTTGTCAATAAGAGTGTACAATTCACTTCCGATCAGAGAAGGATTTGTTCTCTTTGTGTTGACTGTGCATGAGCTTCGCTTCTCTGAACTGACTCCAGATCAGTCTGATCTGTTCCTACGAGAGCCAAACGCGGTTCTGATGTAACTGCTTTATCTCTCTCACTTTCATTGTCCCAGTTAAGCAGAATTTTGTCCCAAATAAGTGAGGAACTATGTAATGATATTGTTTAGACTTTATAATTTGGTCCAGTTAGGTAGCTGCCCAGATTTAAGCCACTGGAATTGACTTCATATGCTTTTCATTTAGATTTTAAACCCCATAAAATGAATAAAATGTACACAAATGTCTTACTGCCTTGTAGAAATAACTTCAAAAACAATTGAGTGGCGTAAAATTGCTACAGAGGATGGTATGGTGAATATGTAGCACATTTTCACTGTTTCTGTCACAGTTTTTATATACTATGTTAAGCTTTTCTTTATCTCTGTACAGTTCAAGCCCTGTTATTGTAGCTGCTTTCTTCCATCTTGTTTGATTGCAGGGAACTTTGTAGTAGCATCTGAAACTATGACATCATGAATCTTTAAAACAAACTGTCGTTTTTTTTTATCATAAGTTCTTCCCAATGGGGATTTTGCTTTTCTGTGAAAAAAATTGTTAGTTCCTTTATCTTAATACAGTCTCTGTTTCAGAATTGATAATGCACAAGAATGCACTCTTTCTCTCTCTCTCTTTCTTGTAATTTGCTAAAACAAAACAGACCTTGCTGTGTGACGTTCTAAGTGTGAGTTGAAACATAGTTTAAATCCAGTTGTTAATATTTAATCAATTGTAAGACACTTACAAAAAAAAACATTACAATCTATCACTTGAGTTGTTTTTTTTAAGTAGCCCTGCACAAGCCCGCTCTTTCCCACAAACCTTGTGGATATAGGATCTAATCTTGCTTTCAGAAACGCGTCGGCTCTTAAAACGGCCCATGTGGGGAATGGCACTGTTGCAAAATCTTGGGCTGTTTAGCTTGGCTCCAGATGCCCGAGGAAGTGCCAGGGCAAGGTTTGTGCTGGACGAGTTGAGCTAATTGTGGCTTCCATCAAGCCTAAAACCCTTGTGCAATGTTTTATATGCTGTCTTTAATCTGTGAAAGTTGCAATTGGCCTTTTTTTTTTCTTCTCTTTCTTGTAGACTTTTATCTTCACTGATGGCGAAGACAAGGAGCTCAGGGAGAAATCAGGTAACACACCACGTCAAAGTGTCATCATGCACATTTTTTTAACTAATACTGTAACTTTGTTATTTGTTTTTAAAACGTTGTAAAACATTGTTGTGAAATGTTTTTGCATGTGCAAAAACCTAGTTGAGAGCTAAACTGCCTGTGGTTTAAATAGACATGTCAGGCTTGTTTTAATTTGAACTATTGCTGAAGCACGTTCAGATGGATTGGGCTCCTCTAGAAACTCTACACTTTATGAAACTTGCATTTTGTGAAATAAGGCATCAATTACGTTTCAACCAGGGTTAAAATGAAAGCAAACTTGTTAAAGCTCAATCAGATATGACAATAGACTACGGTCGGGTTTCATTTGTTGAAATGGTAAGACAAAAGCAACGATGTGCTTGTTTCTACAAAAGGCCACAATGTACAGACAAATTTGTGACTTTACAGAGAAAGAAATGGTCCCCACTCCATTTTGTAGAGGGCTGATTTGTTAACAACCAATGTATGGCCTAAACAAGAAAACGAGAAAACACAGTGGTGGTTTTCATATTTTACAAAAACACAAATTTTCTTCTCAAGGGCTGAACATCATCAACACCAACTGCTCTGCTGCTCACACACGTCAAGCACTGTGCTGCAAGATGTCGGTGGAGTATGACAAGTTCATCGAGTCACAAAAAAGGTTCTGTTTTTATAGTTTAGGCATCACACCATCTCCATCCAGTGACTGTTTTAGTTGAACTAGTGTGTGACTTGTTCCCGTGTGCTGCAGGTGGTTCTGTCACGTGGATGACGATAACTACGTGGTCCTGCCTAGTTTGCTGGAGCTGCTTTCCTCCTACTCTCACACACAGGACGTGTACCTGGGCAAACCCAGTCTGGACCATCCCATCGAGGCTGCGGAAAGGGTGAAGAGCGATGGATCGGTGAGCTTGGGGTCTTGGATTGGACGGGACGTAAAGATTAAGTGAAATATAATAGAGAGTTTAAATCACTTCAGACTTAATCTGTCATTTGTGTTTGTTTTTTCTTGATGAAATAATTTGGACTGTCTGAAATGTTACAGATGTCTGTGAAGTTCTGGTTTGCCACTGGTGGAGCTGGATTCTGCGTTAGTCGAGGTTTAGCGCTCAAGATGAGTCCGTGGGCAAGGTGCCAAGTTCATCTTTGTTGACTCTGCTCCATTTTTTTGTGTCCAAGTTTGAGTCTGCATGTTATAATTGATTGTGATAAAAACATTAATATAGTATATAGATATTAATGTGGTCCACTGTGTGTTATGGCGGCATGATTATAGGACATATATTATCGCGTTCCTTTTTTTATTATATATATATTTTATTTTTTATAAAATTAAAAAAGAGATTTTTGTGACATTATTAAGATTAATACTTTTGATATTGTGTCATTTTATTGTATTTAGCATCTTGAACGTATTTAAAATGTTAAATTTGTTTTTTAAATCCACAGTCTAGGAAACTTCATTACGACGGCCGAGAAGATCCGCCTTCCAGACGACTGCACTATAGGTTACATCATTGAGGCTTTGCTGGAAGTTCCTCTGACACACACCGGACTATTCCACTCACACCTGGAGAACCTGCAGAGACTTCCCACAGGAACTCTCCTCCAGCAGGTCAGATCATGGTTCAAGTGTTTGTGGTAATTCTGTTTTTACACTAATTATCTCGTTCTTTTGTATTTTACGTAAAGTTAAACAAGCCCTGTTTTTTTTTCAAAGTCAATTTTTTTTAATAAAATCAAAACCTCCTAACAAAGTCTTTAATACACTTATTAATAAATAGAAAAAAATCAAATTCAAAACGTTGTATTGTGGAGATGCACATTAAAGCTTTACTGTGCAGTTGTATTTCAGAGTAAGAATGTTCATTCTATTGAGATCAGTGAAGGAGACATCTGCTTCATGCTCTTTTCCTCAGGTGACGCTCAGCTATGGCGGCTTTGAGAACCGGAGGAATGTGGTTAACGTCGGGGGAGCTTTCTCATTGGCCGAAGACCCTTCAAGGTGCACACACACACACACACACACACACAGAGAGACTTTTTTTTGTCACAACCCAGAGTTGATGACAGCCCCATTTAAAAAAACTGATAAATTAAATATACATTTTGTATTAAATTCTGAATATAAATTTTCTGACTTTTGAGATTAAATGTTAGAATATTTTTCATGTTTTGTAGTGCAGACTCTCATGTAACTGTGGTATTTTCAGGTTTAAAACCGTTCACTGTCTGCTGTATCCAGACACTGACTGGTGTTCACGCAAGACACTCCACTGACGCCTCGCCAAACAGAAGATGAACACACTCTTTCTAGACAGACTTCACGTTCTAGCCACCAGCCACGTAATTCACTATTCACTTGTGTTAAAGTTTAATCCCAATCAAATCCTTTGGAAATCTGAATGTATAATATAGAAGTTGAAACGAAAATGGAAAACAGGGTATTTTTCTAACTTTTAAATATTGAAACTTTTTTTTTTATTAGAAATTTCAGGTGACCCTCATGAAAACTTTTTTGTGTTATTGTTCGTGCCAGATTTGTGTGTATTTGACGCTGGTCTGGACTCCAGGTTGTTGTCAGACAGGTTTCTTACACATGAGAAAAAAAACATTAATATAGTATTATATTTATGCAGCCAAACTTAGCCTTTGCCAAAGCATTTACAGGCTTTGTGGAGTTGGCGTGAAGGGAGACCCGACCGTTTGCATTAATGCCCCGATTGAGTTTTTGGACGCATCCCTGTCTTGTGAAACCCCCACTGTAAATGTGATGATTTGATGCGTGCTATTTTCTGTCTGTTGAAGTGATTCATCTGTTATTTGCACATGTTCCGCACTGCAGGCCAGTGATTAAGATCCAAAAAATACATGAAAAATCAATGCCTTTCATGTGAGGTTTTAATGTCTGGCATCTTTGTTTTGCTTTCAATTCAGTGTTCTTTTAAACAATATCATTGTCATCAAAGCCATGACGTCACAAAGTGGTTTTTATTTCAATAAAAATATTTATTAAGAAAGTGCGTGTTTGCATGTCGTGGTTTTTTTATGGTTTGTTTCTGGATGTAAGACAATTAATTTAGATTTGAGTGAGCTCAATTTCAACCACAAGGATGATTTTTGCTTTATTCCACTTGAGAATGTTAATAATGTGCAGTTAACGAGACTAATGCATATAATCCTTTGTTCTTTTTAGGAGTTAGTCAAATCAAACATGAAGCAGAAAAGCAATGATCCGTATCGTTTAACCCGACACGTGTCCTAATACAGCATTTGATCACTATCTAGTGCGTGCAGTGAGCATACTAGAGTTCGCTACGCATGTCATTTCCACTAAAAAATTAACGCGAGGGGTTAAAATCAAACATGGACCGGTCATGTGACTAAACACTCCATGTTTTTAGCAGTTTGCATTAACGCGGTCCTGAGCGGATCTTTTCTCTCTGGTTTGAACAAGTGAACTTTGTTCGGTGACTTGCAACACGCTGAGCCAAACTGAGGTAAATCGCCGCGAATCCCTGAACGAAGACGCTCGTAAGTTAATCATAGTTTTAAGTGACGGAGGAAAGTTTGCAGCGGTAACCTTTCTGTTTGTGTTCACTACTGAACGTAGAACGGTGGCAGTATGGAGATACGGTTTGATGGAAAACGAGCATTAGTAACTGGAGCTGGTAAAGGTAAGAGTTCGTAAACTAAAACATTAAATTCAAAAATACAAAAAAGAAAATGGCTGAAGCATTGCTTGTTGTTACTTATCCTCTTACGTCCATTTACATTTACATTTTACTGAATCAGCTTTACAACAAACAAACCAAAAGAAACAGAAACAAAAAAACCCAACATAATACTGATCAAGATTCTCAAAAATACAACCTTTTTTTTAATGGAAAACAAATTTTTTTATGGATTACAAGAGTTGTTTTGAGACCATTAAGTTCTCAATTGTCCATTTTGAGAAACTGCCTCGCTATTGCGCTTGATAATAAAGTGAATCCCGCTTTATCGCTCTGTTTGATGCTTTCTGTGTTAAAGAGTGTAAGGACATTTTGTTGTTAAAATCTTTTCAAAAAGCATTTTTTACTGTTGTGTTCATATATTGAGGTAATTCTTATTGCGCGGACGGCTTTAGAACCGACTACCGTGATGAATTTGGCCACAGCAAACACATGATTGTGCTGTTAAAGAATGGCAAGTTAGGATTAATCTATAAGGGTCCGACAAACAAAGTTTGGGCCCCCAAGAATCCAGCTTAATTGGTAATAACTTTATTATCACGGCCTAAATATAAATGTTTTCAAAGGACCTGAAACTGCTAGCAGCACCTCTGCACCCTAATTAATTCCAAGATACACAGAACATGATGAAACGTCAGATTTTTCACATTCCCTTGACGCCTCCTAGGGATCGGACGGGCCACGGTTCTGGCTCTGGCACACTGTGGGGCAGAGGTCACGGCTGTCACACGCACTAAGGCTGACCTGGATAGCTTGATGCAAGAGGTAATGATGACCTTCTTGGTCCAACTCAACCCAGAGAGAAAACCCCCAAGGATCCATTGTCTCCAATCACGGACCATTCCAAGCATCTGCATTTTTCTGAATCCCAGGAGGCTGCTGCTCTTTTATGCTTTATAGTTTCCATTCAGCACAAGTGTGACAATAGAAAAGCTCTTTGTAATAACTAATGCTTTTGATCCCCAGTGTCCCTCCGTTAAGCCGGTGTGCGTGGACCTGTCCAACTGGGATGCCACAGAGGAGGCGCTGAAAGGCCTAGGTCCAGTGGATCTGCTCGTGAATAATGCGGCTTGTGCTAAACTTCAGCCCTTCTTGGAGGTCACACCAGATCAGTTTGACATGTGGGCCATTGAACCCTCTATCTTTCTCTACGTATAATTAGTTTTCTAAAGTTGCAAACTGCATTTAAAAAAATGTTTTATAGGTCTTTCAGCATCAATGTGAAAGCTGCACTTCATGTGGCTCAAGTATGAAGAAACACAACCATCACAAGATGTTTTCATGATGAGTTACTCACTCACAGATCTATTGCCCCGGGGTGTCGTTGCAGATTGTGGCTCGGGGAATGAAGGCCCGAGGATGCGGAGGCTCCATTGTCAACGTTTCAAGCCAAGCTTCACAGAAAGCTGTGGAAGATCATGCTGTGTACTGTCAGTGTCGGACTACACACATTTATTTAATCTTCATTTATTTTGGAGAAACGGTCACAAAGCAACATTAAAATGCAGAAAGATGGAAATTAGGAGGACAACAGAATGTGTTCAAACGTTAAAAAAACATTTTGGATTTTGACTGAATGGTTTTTTTTATCAAATGGTTTTGCGATCTGCTCAATCAACTGCGAATCACAGCCTAAACTGTCTATCTTTGCGCGTGAGTTAATCTCATAATTTGTGATGAGTTCATCTCATAATTTGATTTTAATTTGAGTTGCATTACTGAAATAAATTTCTGCGCAGTATTTTACATTTTGAAATTTCACCTCTGAAGTAAATGTGCTTTTCTCTCCCCGTAGGCGCTACCAAAGGAGCGCTGGACATGCTGACCAGAGTGATGGCGCTGGAGTTGGGCCCGCAACAGGTTAACGCATTTTTCAGTTATTCCAGACCTTTTGCGTTTGCATTGAATTCATAAAACCATGAGCTCATGGGACGTTGCTCACAGCTTCACGCCAATAAATCTCAGACTGCTGTCGGCGGACATTGAGCCAGAATCCGATTGTCAACATCAGAATCCGCCCTTCAAATTTCACACATGGGAAACACGTGACGGATCAAACCCCTCGTGCGTGTTTGTACGGCATCTGCTTTGCATTCAGTGCATTGAAATATTAACAGATGAGTCACATTTGCTGAGACAGTACTGGTTAAAAAGCCAGGTTTTGCTGTAATATAACTTTGGCTTTGGAACGTTGGCTTCATTTCTGTGTAAATGCTAAACCCTGACAAATTTGGGAATAAGCAATAAATACCAAAGTGTTTCACTACCGGCAATCCATATGCACACAAATACTTAAATATACTTAAACTTTTCTTGGTGAATGCTTGATTTATGCTAATTCAATGAGTAATAATCATATGACAAGCATCCGCTGAACCGACATGCGTTGACCTCATCAGATCCGAGTAAACTCTGTGAACCCGACTGTGGTGATGACTGATATGGGAAAGATAGGATGGAGCGACCCAGAAAAGGCCAAGAAAATGACATCACGCATCCCGTTGGGAAAGTTTGCAGGTACGCCAAGCCTCCATAAAACACCTTGGTTGTTCGGTAACACGAGCCCTTTCAATGTGTGTTCTCCCAGAAGTGGAGGATGTGGTCAACGCCATTCTCTTCCTCCTCAGCGACAAGAGCGCTATGATAAATGGGGTGATGCTTCCAGTGGATGGAGGATTTCTGGCATGCTGAAACCGTTTGAGACCCCAGTTAATGCTCTGTCTGACAGTTTCTATTCGGGCCAGTGTAGATGCTCAAATCTCATAATTTGTTTATGAAACATGATTAGGACTTGTGCACTTCCTGTCTCTACCAAATATAAAGCATGCCAGATTCTCAGTCTCTTATTATACACGAGGCATCACAATAAAGACCATCCTGTTCTAGTTTCTATGACAACACTTGTCCTGCAGTTCCCATGAGCGCCAGTAGGCGTCGTGAGTTCACACGTGTGTTAAACTGGTTACATCCAGATAATCCCGGCCTAGATGTGGGCACTTCACTCGCAAATGACCTTGCCAAACTGCTTTTTTTTTATTAGATTTAGATTTTTATCGATTTTGCTTAGTCACACTGAAATAATCCATCCTAACAGACCTTTTGTCTTAATTGAAAATGACCGTAAAACGTTCCTGAATCAACACACAGGGCAAATAAAAAGAAGGGTAAACATGAAAAGATTTTTTAATGAATGCATTCCTTGTCTAAAACATTTTTTAAATATACTATCTTACATCACGGAAATGTCTTTTGGCAGCTGTGAAGAATGTTTGTTATTTACAGAGTCGGGTGAGAGAAAGGAAGTGCTGCAGATGCGGTTTGTGATCATGTAGACGACTCTCACCCAACAGGCACCACGTCACTGACCCACTCGCACCACATGCAGACACACAACCAACGTCCCAAAGATCCACAACCAATCACCGGCATGTACTTCAATTAAAGGAACATTCAGGAACGCAAGTCTTCTCGTTGTGGCATGCAATGCAGTCGAACACCTTCAAACGGCCATTTGTTCTAGTAAAGCTTGGATGTTTCGGACCGTGAAGTTGTCGCCGCAAACCTATCAGATAAAGACAAATGCTAGTGTGAAGTAGAGGGGGAAATGCTTATCCACAAATAAGTAAAAATAAAATTCTTTTTAGTTTAAATGAAAAGTAAAATTAGTGTTCACAAAGTCCAAGAGATTTGCTCGTCGCGACTATTAGAGGTTGAGCGTTTCCTCTTGGAAATGGAAGTGACAGCAGAAGAATCCTTGCACTCGTACGGTTAAACGTGGCTTCACAGTCGACGTGGAATCAGAATGAAAACACTTCAGTGGGTTTTTTTCCTCCGTATTCTGTTCACGCAGCCCAAACCACCAAGACAACGATTAGCGTCCAATGTAGACGTCTGCGGTGATCGCAATGCTTTTTAACGTTAGCAGGAAATTCAAGCATGTGATTTTAGACGTGGCTGTTGTGATCAAGACTGAGAGAATGAGAGAATACTGCTAATGGTCAGCTTTGTACAAGACTGTCTAAGTCAAGGCCTTTCTCTGACACGCTTTCTTCACTACACCGAGAAACACTTCCTCACAGTATGTCAACAGATACACTTCAACACTAAAACTTCTCATATAAACGATAATGAATTGGAATATTACGTCTGTGGACGTCAGGCCCAAAAGCAAAAGCCATCGAACACAGGCTCCAACCGAGTGAGTTTAGCCAATGGTTCATATACACGTGATGCGCTTCTACTGTGTTAGAACGTCATGGACGGCTTTCACGGGACCTGTGAGAGTACGAAAGATGCTTTGAGTGGCGGGCGCAGTGGCTCAGAAGAGAGTGCATCTCTTTCCACGCTTTTTGACGGGCGGAGGGCACAGGACGGCGCGGATGGCCTCGTCAAACACCGTCTTCAGCCCGCGCTGAGTCAGGGCCGAGCACTCCAGGTACTTCACGGCCCCTGAGGACGACAGCAACAGTCAGTTTCTCAAAAGACATCTGGGAGAGCTGTAACTGCGGGTGACACTGCAAAGAACTTGATTTAAAAATTCAAACGGCGCTTCAAATGTGTCTGGTTTTCCCACACCATAAATATTTTTTTATATTAATTTAAATTTTATTACAATTAAGAGCCTGACAAATGGAGTGCTAGTAGTGCAACTCTGATCATAAACTACACATCCCATAATGCAACATTAATTTTGATGTCTTATCGAATTATTCGCTATGTTCCAGGGTTAATCCAGTCATCGCGAGGAGACATGATGGTTCTGAAAAAAGTCTGACAAAAGCTGTTGGACCAATAGGAGTCACTCATTTGGAGGTTGTTCTCAACCAAAGAGGGGCTGAGTACACGTTTCCTGGCATTGGCAGTATGCAACCGTGGCTGTAAAGCGACACTAAGCTGAAAGATCTCATTTTTACATCTCTATATTTTATATTTTAATGAGAGCTAAATTTTTATTTGTTTACAGTGTTTATTGAAGGGCATTATTGTATGCAAGTACTGAAGTAAAATCTAACACTATAAAAAGTTTGTCAAATAATTTTCTTTTTTTTTGTAAAGAATGCATGACAGAATGGATTTTCTGTACAGCGTGATTGACATGTTAATATTTTTAAATTACGTAGTACAGAAGGTTATTCAAAAGCTGTAAGTTGACTGGTAAGTTGACCCCACTAAGTTGGTAGGTTATCTGTTGCTGCTATTCTCGACTAGAGTACTATCACATATAGTTCAGAGGCCTTCACTGATAAGATATTTTGGTGCTGGCATTTGTACATTTTTGAAGTTCCGTGCCCTGTGAACGTAACGGTTAGTGTTGTTCATGACATTTGACGTTTCTCTACAGGTTTAGCCTGTGACTATGAAGAAAGAAAATTTTTGATGCACTCTTGTTTTTTTTTTTGTTTTTTTTTTTACCAATTATCGATTTTAAAGATTGTTTTTGATGTGGACAAAATGTGTCATTTAAGAAATGCAACCAAGTGTTAGTATGTGTGTGTGTAAAATGTTTAAATGGCCATGCTTTTTTTATTATACATTATTATTACTTTTTATAATATATTTTTTAGCACACAAACTCTATGTACATTCTTTGAAAAGAATCTAAGCTAAATCCATGGTGACAAAGAGGCCTTCTATTCCAGCTCCCTTAAGAGAGGCTTATTTTCTGAAGCGCTTTCTCTGGCTGCCAGTCCACCCCCACGTAACTTGTTGAACCTCTGGTGGTCAGACAAACGTGGCTTCTGTGTGCGGCCCACTCAACTACGCAACCTCAGTATATGACAACAACCCCACCAGCATCCCACTCATTTAGAAATACCAGCTAAATAACTCCATTATACTTGTATACTCATGGCCATGAGCCTGTTTCCCACAGTCGAGACTCATGGATGTAGGTCATCCATCTCTAGGACTCACCAATTTCCCGAGCCATGGCCAGACCCTGGGGGTAGGTGATGGGAGACAACTTTTTGTCCCGCAGTCTTTCGATGGTGTCCTTGTCGTCGCGGAGATCCAGTTTGGTGCCCACAAGGATGATGGGCGTGTTAGGGCAGTGATGCCGCACCTCGGGGTACCACTGCACAATAAATCACACAGAATATTCAGGTATTTTTTCTGTAAATGTGTAAATATAAATTATTCTAGATTTGGGATTTTTTTAATTATCTTACTCTCACTTTACATCACTCGATATTGTTGGAATAAGTGACAGAATTTTTGAAATTTTATATACGTACTATTTTGAAAGTTAAAATATAAAAAAAATGTTAAAATAACTATGAATATACAGTATTATGGTACAGTAAATCACAATATTTTGTGCATTTATTGAACATGATACATTTGTGTATTCAGTGATCACTATGCACTGTTTTGGAACAATATTTACAATTACAATTTCTTTAAATTAAGTTATTCAGACCAACCTTAGCGCGGACATTTTCGAATGATGCTGGGCTCACTAGGGAAAAGCATATTAAGAAGACATCCTGTGATGGGAAGACAAGCGGAAGCAATTAAAAACCATTCTTAATAATTGATGGGAGTGATTTTAGTTTGGTTCTGCTGCAGATGTACGGACACGCACCGTCTGTGGGTACGAGAGAGGACGCAGCCGGTCGTAATCTTCCTGTCCGGCGGTATCCCATAATCCAAGGTTGACTGGTTTACCATCCACCATTACATTGGCAGAGTAATTGTCAAATCTGTTAGAACAATCCAGTTTGAGTTTAAAAATAAAGTACAACCATGACAATTTGAAACTAGACAAATCTTGCTGTGAAATTGCATTTTTAAAAATATTTTAAACAAATTAATAATAGTGCCTTCAAAATGACATAAAACCATTCACTCAAAACTACATTCCAAAACGTCATCCAGCTGAAATGACTGACATTTTTGGAATATTTTTCTTTAAATAATTAACACAGTTCATCAGACCTTTAGAAAACAGCGTCCATTGAGATGCAAATCAATGTTGTCACATGCGTCTCATGTCAAAAGCAGCACAATCCCAATATCACCAGCGAAAAGCAATAAATCAGATTGGACCTCGGATGAGTGACTGACACTCCAGGTCAACACAACACTGCCATTCACACGCAAAATCTACTAACAGTCTAGCATAATCTGAAACAGTTTAGATCGAATAAGGACACATTTCAAGTTCTACATTTAAGAAAAATTAACAACACCATTATAAACACTTTATCTCCCAGTCATTCTTTTCTAGCGTGGTTTCCTTGTCAGGTTTATACTATATAGATACACAGACAGAAGGACGTCGCACATCTGGACAAATGGATGGATGGATGGATGGATGGATGGATGGATGGATGGATGGATGGATGGATGGATGGATGGATGGATGGATGGATGGATGGA
>CM051500.1:9658762-9881967 GCA_028031935.1 Paedocypris micromegethes
TAGGGCGAGATAGACAAAGTGAGATAGATTGAGAGAGAGAGAGCAAAAGAGAGGCAGACAGGAACGGTTTGATGGATGGATGGATGGATGGATGGATGGATGGATGGATGGATGGATGGATAGATAGATAGATAGATAGATGTTTAATGTCTTGTTAGATAGATAAATGGATGGATGGGTGGACAGACATATGGACGAATGGTAGATGAATGGATGATTGGACAGACAGACAGACAAAGATAGGTAGATAAAAGGATGGAGGGAAGGATTGAGTGTGATGTCTCATACTCACACAGTGGGGATGTACTCGCCAGGGAAGGCATTTGTAGTGTAGCTGATGAGCAGACATGTCTTACCCACCGCCCTGAGGAAAAGCAAAGACACTAGTGAAATAACTCGGAAAAAAATGCAACTTTGCATCAACAACGATGTCGGGTTCTGAAAGTGAACTAGGGCCGCTGTTCACGTGAAAGGATGTATATTAAGTCAGTTAAAGAAACTGTCCTAGTTTCAACCCCAGCCCAAGGGCACAAGCAGACATGCGCCTTTGCCCGCGAATGAAAAGCGACCTGACGCCACTGGCTCAAAAACCACCTCCCATTGTTTGCTAGGTTCTTTTATATACAGACGGCATCACATTCAAAAATGTGATTTGGGCGAACAGGTCCTATTTTAAAACACAAGTTACCAGTCAATTTAACTGTGATGTAAACTGTGTGTGGTGTGTGTGTGTGTGTGTGTGTGTGTGCGTGCGTGCGTGCGTGCGTGCGTGCGTGCGTGCGTGCGTGGTGTGTGTGTGTGTGTGTGTATACACATGAGTGACAGTATGTGTATGTGTTCATTTAAGTTTTGATTAGAATGGGATCATATGCACATACAGTACTTCTATATGATCATTATTGAAATCAATAATAATAATAATAATAATCAGCCCAAATCATTTCACTAGACAGCCGGAACACTAATAACCACGTGCATGCGCGCCACACACTACTCGCGCACGCTCGCGCACGTACGAGGGAGTGGTAACTGTACAAGAGCTTTTAAGGCTCCGGGCTTTTACCATTCAACATTGGTCAGTAGTACAACACCCAGTAAAACACACCCACAGCGGCTACAACGAAAAATATCCCTCTTCTTTTAAAAGCGTATTCATTTTATATGATCTCGTCGGTGCAATTATGCGGCAACTGCATTAGTCGACGATTCGAGATATGTATTGACGTGAAGCAATTTTTTATTTCGTTGTGACCCGCCCCTTACAATTACCGACAGCGCTGATTCCTATAATAACCGGGGTTTGCGTATAAATCTGCATGCACGCGCATGTGGAAAATCAAATACTGTATGTGGGGATAGGTTAATGAAATCGCAAAATGCAGAGACTAGAACTACAAATCGGTGGATTGTTTTACCCAGCACGGGTTTTTTGAAGATGCTGCTGTCCATCAAAAGCCAAAAGCACTACTCACCCGTCGCCGACCACCACGCATTTAATGGCTTGCATTTGTAAAGTATCAGGTTGGTTCACCCAACAGGCGTAAATATGTCTTGTTCTGATAGCACTCTCACTTAATCCATAAAATGAAAGATATCTGCACAAATACGGTCACTACCCTCTTTACAGCAGCGCGTTTGATGGCGAACGGTGTCGAGTTTTTCCGGAAAAAGCCGAGTCGATTTAAAGGCACAGTGTCTCTAGCGCCGCCAAAAATGCTTCGCATTTACGAAACAACGAAGCATTATTTCGATTTTTGCAAGTAAATGTTTTGTGTCCCCAGTAAAACAAATAAAAGTTATAAAACGGTTAGAATGTCGGCTAACATGCGAAAACTTGGATTTATTGTCCACATTTTGTTTTTTTCCATGTCCCTTCGGGGGCTCCGTACAAAACGTTAAAACGACGAGCAGTCCAAAAATGAGTCAAATTATGCTTGGAAACGGTATGAATGTGTTTAGGCCGATGGAATTCATTAGAGACAAACAATTGATCACTGTAAAAACAATTGTTTATTCAGTTTCACTCACTAAAAAAACAACTACAAAGTAGAAAACATTTTCAAACATACATAAAAAAAACTATATAAATTAAAAATCTATAAACTAGACGATCATACGTTATAGCAATTTTAAAAGTTTGTTCAGATTGACGTACATTTTGCTGTCAATTCAAGACTGCAAACACTATTATGGAAATTGAAATGCATATAAATTAGGGCTGCATGAAATAATTATCAGGAAAACAATTGGTGTCCAGTGATTATTAACTTGAATTCATGATATTACTTGTTACACACAAAATGCGGGGGGAAATGATGAAAAATACTGTATCTGGATATAACAATCCACAAAAAAAACAACACAATTTAGCAATATTTTTTGATAGTGCAATGTGTCTGGTTATAACAATACCAGTTATTAATTCAATATGATTTATTTCTTATGCTTGTTTGAGAGGGGACTTTTTCTGGAAAAGTACAGTCTGTAAAGTTATTTCATTTAAAAGAATGCATTACATTTGTTTTCTCTTTTTTATCAATGCAATGTCATTAGAATAATTGCAATGGCCATGTTTTCTATTATCACGCAGCCCTAACAGTATACATTCAAAATCCATCTTGTCTGTTCATGTTGATATGGCTTCATAAAAAGTTAAAATAGTCTGAGGACGTCAAGGTCACTTTTTGGGGCTGAGGTGTGCCAGAGAAGACCCCTGTATGTATGTGAGAATGGCGTTCTGGAGGAAGCTGACTCTCTGGGCCTCGTCCTCGCGCATGCGCTGGATCTCTCCTTCTTTTATACGCAGTCGCTCGAGCAGTGAGGAGATTTCGCTCTCTTTGTCCAGAAGGGCTTCTCTGTGGGTGGTAGTGAGTACTGATCCAAAACACAAGCACACACAAACACACTGATCCAGCAGCCCACGACACTGACATCAGGTTACACGAATAGCTTGTCTTTTGCATATTGCACAAGCGTTGAGACGATATTTACCCTTAATTTCCCGCTCTAGAGCCGCAATCTTCTCTTTCAGGCCGATCTGAGCCGTCCTTTCGGCCTGCAGGTGGCCAATTTGTTTCTGGAGTTCCACGCGGACACATGTCAGTTCAGCAACCTTTTCCTGCTCTTTCCCTGAAAGCTCCTGTCCAGAGGCGAGCATATAAAGCAAATTATAATATAACTAAAATGCAATATAACTAAAATGAAATAAAAATGCAATCAAAAACTGTAATAGATGGCATTGAAGCATTAAAACGTCTTTAAGTAATTCTTTCATTAAAAGAATATTGTGGCTCTGTTTTTACTTATGTGACACAGAAAATAAAGATTAGACAGTAATTGCTTATTTTAACAGCAGCTTCAGTCAAAATCGTTATTGATCAGTTGAACAGAAATTCTGATAACCACAATTTTTGTGCTTAACTTCCCATTGGCTGGCTATGATGGCACTGATACCTGCTGCTGCTCCTCGATTTTCCGCCGCAGAGAGTCCATCTCCACACTTTGCTGTCCTACTCGCGCGTGCAGATCAGCAATGGTCTGTTTCTGCTGGGTGCAGTGGTTCTGACACTCGTCTCGAGACTGACGAAGCGAGCGCATCTTCTCCTCCAGGCTGGTGAGATGCTGCTGCTGCAGGGTGGCGAAGAGAAGGCCAAGACGATGAAGTGCATTATATGTCACAATCTAACTAACAGAACGTGTACAAACCTCCTCCAGTCGAACCTGTGCCCGCACTTTCCCCAGCTCCTCCTCAGCGAGAGCTCGCTCAGTGACCAGAGATGCTTTCACTCGGCTGAGTTCCTGCACAAGCCACAAAACATTTCACAAACTTTATAATAGAAATATTATATGAGTTTCAATAATCAATTCGTCTTTTTTCGAAACGGCTTTTCCCTTTCCGGATCATGGAGAGCTGGAGCCAATCCCAGCAACTCTGAAGGCAGGACACAATTGGATTGGTGGACACATAGTTGGACAGACAGACACTACCACTTTCACTCACACCTATATACTGGGATAAACTGGAGTGAACTCATTGGAGATGATGGATGAATCTTGTCCACCTCATCTAAATGGATCCGTTGTCCCTCAAGTTTTAGAATGCGGTCATGAAGCGCTCTGTCATTCTCATCGTTGTGTCTTGTCAATTGATCAACCTGGAAGAAAAAATAAATGTAAGTTTAAAAAATTTGAGCCACAGCAGATAAATAATATGTGACTTTGAGCCTTTACCTCTTTTTGTCGTATAGTGTCCATGTCTTCCAGTGCCTGTTTAGATCTTCTTTTCTCCACATCCAGACGCTCTGAAAGAAAAAGACGTATAGAATTCACACTAAAATTTGTCAATTGAGGAATTAAATGGATGTGTAAGGGTAAAGACCGTTCATAGCAGAGCAAATATTTTCCAGAGATACTTAATATTTTAAAAACCGTTTTATTTAGAGGTATTACCCATCATCACTTAACAATGGGTTTCTTTATAAGGGTGTTCACATTGAGAAAAATGCAGTATTAAGAGCACAAAAAGCTGTTCTGATTTGACTCAGAAATTGGCCAACCAATAGAAACAGCGGTTTTAATCATGTCACAGCAACTGCTGAAGAATCAGTAAAGCACAACTTATTAGTGTTTTACTCTTCATCACTAGACATTTCTGCATTTAAACAATGTGTTAAAATGTAAGCGCTCTACAGACTGAGCTACTAGGAATGTATTTACAAGCTTACAATAAGGACAATCTCACACGACAATCAAGTGTCAAAAAGGTAAATTTACACAGCGCGCCATGTGTCAAGAAGTAGATTTGCAAGCCACTGAGCTCAACAAAATGGCACCTTCGGTCTGGCTGAGTCGCAGCTTGAGTTCTACAGCTGTGGTGGCATGTTCTTGTTTGAGCTGGAAGATCTGCTCCTGCTGTGCTTTACATCTGCGCTCAGTCTCTTCCAGCTGTGAGAAAAACAATACCTAGATCTCACAGATGAACACTCACGGGCAGAAATCCTGTGCTTCTCTACCTTGTTTCTCAGCAGCAAGTTATTTTCTGTCAAAGTACTTGCTTCCTTCACAAGCTTTGTTTCCCTCAGAGCACCATCCTGAAAAATACCACCATAGAAATAGAATCAGATCATCCAGTTATATTGAAAACGTAAAGAGCCTGATCTTTAAAACATAAAAAACAATTAAAATTGAATCATCAACTTTGATGATGACTCAACACAGTAACTTAACATCTCATTGTGATCGTCTATGTGAAAGCAGCAGTAAAATGCTCCAGGTGAGGCTTGAACTCACAACCTCGGCATTGCTCTGCTCTGTACTGCTGTATAAGTACCGCGCGCTGACCGATTGCGCCACTGGAGCTTCTTAAAGCTGCTACCCCAAGTTTTGCTGCCTTGATTTCCTTTGCTGTCCATTGGTTCTGTTGGTTGTTCATAAGCACGTGGCTGCTAGAAAGTGAGCTTTAACTAAAACTGCGGGTCTCATCTTGTTTAATATATAAATTAATATAAAACATTAACATAAAACATTACCTAATATAAAAGTGCTCCAGGTGAGGCTTGAACTCACAACCTCGGCATTGCTCTGCTCCGTACTGCTGTATAAGTACCGCGCGCTGACCGATTGCGCCACTGGAGTTTGTACATTTCACCTGGTTTTAGCATTCTTTATTTATCTATTATAAATATGTGTGTGCGTGAGGAAATTAGATTTGGACACTAGTAGCAGGAGGCTACTAGAGTAAATTTGAACTGCATTGTGGTTTTCAACTTAGCAATGTGTTTTTGCTTTATATGTAACATTGTTTTTCTTGTGCAAAGTAATATAAATTGTTTAATGTAAAAGTGCTCCAGCTTGAACTCACAACCTCGGCATTGCTCTGCTCTGTACCGCTGTATAAGTACCGTGCACTGAGCGATTGTGCCACTGGAGCTTCCTGGAGTGACCAATCCGAGGTTTTGTCAAGTTGTACTTACATCTATTGGCTATTAGCTGTGCTTTGGTTATTCATTGATACAAAAGACCAAATGACAATCTTTCAATGTGTGTTTTCTGTGTGTTTGTGAATACCTCCTGCTCCTTCCTGATGGCTCTGAAGTGTCTGTCCCTGAGCTCTGTGTTCTCCATCTTGGTTCTGGTGAAATGCTGATCCATCTCATGAGCTTTCTGCTCGGACAGAGCCAGTGCAGCTTCCGTCATCTGCAATCTGAACAACCAAACCTTTTAATGTGTCCTTACAATAAACTCATAGTACAGAACAAAAATAAGAGAAGAAAATATACAAAAGATCTATTGAAAAACCTGCTGTCTCCTGCTGAAACGGGGCTTAGCGTGACAAGAATATTTATGGTACTTACTTGGCCGTGAGAGAATTAACAGCTGACTTCTGCTCATTCAGAGCTTCCTGCAACTGCCCTAAACGCATTGATGAACTTCTGTTAAATGAGGAAAAAAACGTATATGAGAAAATTTGGTATTTTTTAACTTCTTTTGAAAGATATTCTTACCTACTACTTCTACTCATTTCATCTTTCTGTATGTCGATCGTCTCCATCAGAGTAAGAAACTTGAAAACACAGAGAATGGGGTTTGATAAATAGCAATTTCCTAATCTTTTTTCACGTAAAGTACACACATCATTTTCATACTTATTTCAGAATCCAAACAATTCGGATAAAAAACTCACCTTACTCATAAGGCACACAGTTGATTTTTAAGCGTAATTTAATATTTGTAGTCCAAAAAAATGGTACATTTCCAGGCAGGCCTCACCTGTCGGCCCTTCTCCTCTTTGAGATGCTGGATTTCCTTGCTAAGAACTTGAGTTCTACTTCGGCTCTCACGAAGAGTGCAGTCTCGGTCTGCATTGTGATTCATGGACTGTTCTGAAAGCAGATTAAAATCGATTTTGACAGCAAATCTGAGAGGATAATTTGATTAGTATATACTGACAGCGGCCGGTCTTACCGATGGCTCGGAGAGTGTCGCTGGGAATGTTGTTTCCTGCCATCTCCAGCTTGAACACAGAGCGGTTCTGCTGCATTGCCTCCAGCAGCGATCTGCCACCAAGCAGCCCGATATTATTCCACCTCAAATCTACAACACACAAATTATTTAGTTGTAAGTAAGTTTTAACAAAATCACATATGACATAACCCTGGTTGTATTAAATGACCAAATATAATTTAATGCAAGTTTCTTTTAGATAAAACAATCAAACAAATTGTAGTATTAAACACTGTACAAAACAACTATTATTATAATTTGGCTTAATGTGTAGTATTTGACATACTCACACAGAACTAGCAGTAAAATATGAGCGAGTAAAAAAGCAAAAGGAACATGACAAACACCTATGTACTAATTATCTGAAAGAAGAATGTTTTCTGTGTTGCTGAACATTTACCATGACATCAGTCTCAAACAAGTGGAACAGAAGCACAACACACCGCTTGTTCCCAGAGAAACAGAGGGAGGGAAACGCTTCTCTGGTCTAGACCATCTCACCAAGCTCACGTAGAGAGCAGTTCCTCTTCAGCGCATGGCCAAGTGCTGTCGCCCCCTGGTGGTTGATTTGATTGTTCCGCAGGTCGAGCTGTGTGAGGCAAGAATTACATGCCAGGCCTTCACAAAACACGGCAAATTCTTCCTCCCACATTCCCAGAGCGTTCCATTCCATCACAAGTCTACAAAAAAACACACACAGATAAATGAAATTGGTCAATAGATAGCTCCAGTGGCACAATGAATATATAGTAAGCTTCGGAAAAAGCATTTTTCACACACACTTTAATAATAGTACTATTATTTATGAATGCTATGAGACAGACCAAATTTTGCCTTTTGGCTTTCGCCCTAAAATCACATAAAATTGACATTCGGCTCAATTTTGACTTCGGTCAGAAATCATTTTCGATACACGTTCGTCTTCGGCCAAAACTGATTCCGAATTTTGGCCATCAACCCAAGTTTTTTGATCGTGTAAATCCCTCTTGCGTTGTGTGAGTCTGATGACGTCTGTGTGAGTGCGCATGCAGAAAGAGGAGTCATAAGGTGCACCTTTTTACAAGCGTACAAAGGCAATAAGTACATTTGATAATGACAGTGAATCTAAACACAATTATTGGGTTTTAGTTAAGCTAAAAATATTTATTTGATTCGTTTTAGATGTTGCAATAAAAGAAGTGTTATAAAGAGCATCAAGAAGCTCCAGTGGCGCAATCGGTCAGCGCGCGGTACTTATACAGCAGTACAGTGCAGAGCAATGCCGAGGCTGTGAGTTCGAGCCTCACCTGGAGCACTTTTATAATAAGAACAGTGTAATAAATATTTGTATCTTTATTATTTCCCAAGAACAATTTACTCTCCACGTAGTTTGTGTTTCCGTTGCCTCCTGCTTAGATACACACAACAGAACAAACCCTAGTGAAGTGTTCAGAATCGTCTCTAAAATTCACAATTTATTAGACATTTGCGTGATGATTTTGTGGTGATGAGGGTGAGGTAGTGAGGATGTAAAAATCTCTCAGATCCAGTTTGCACACTTATGCGGGAGGTGACAGTATAATAAAGTGTTTTCATCCGTCGATAACCTTCACAAAGCAGTCGTTCAAAACATTAACATTCAACAGAACAACGGCTAACAATTGAATTGACAAACGTTCTGAACTTGAACTTGAATTTGAAACAAAAACATGGATCATTTGATGCAACAAGCTCCAGTGGCGCAATCGGTCAGCGCACGGTACTTATACAGCAGTACAGAGCAGAGCAATGCCGAGGTTGTGAGTTCGAGCCTCACCTGGAGCACTTTTACATTAGAACATGCAAAAAAAACATGTTATATGAAAAACACATGTAGCAAGATGATAGCTGTTTGTTCAAATTTACTCTAGTAGCCTTCTGCTTATACTAGTATCCAACTGATTTGCTCACGCATACACACATATTGATAATAGTAACTCAATAAAATAAACTTTTACTATAAACGCACAATAAATTAAAGAAAATGTTAGCAAAAATCGCAATAATTGGGAGCAAGAAAAAAAAAGAGCAAAGTAGAGTTCCAGTGGCACTTCGAGCCTCACCTGGAGCACGTTTACTGCTGCTTTCAAACACATTAAAGTTCTGAGTCCAAATTTTGGACAAAAACAGGGTGAAAGTCAATAATTCATATTTGACCAATACCAAAGCTGAAGCTTAAAAACAGAAGAAACAGAAGCCAAAAAGCTTTGTAGCAGCACAATAAATAAGAACACTCTTATTATTACTCTTACTAATTAGCCTTAATTTATTGTGGCACTCTCCAGTCTCTCCAGGCAGGTTTCCATGGTGGCTTTTCAAACAAACAAACTTTTTATTTGATGGACATGGCACAACATGAACAACTTCTACACAACTGCCTTCATTGTTCTTTGGTTCTTTGGGACCATGGTATAAAATATGTCCTATACATTTACAATATAGTGAGAACTATTCAGCATAATAGACAAAAAAAACAACTCATACAAATGACTTAATACGGTCTCATAAATATTACCGTACCGTCTTCTGCCGCTTATCCGGGGCCGGGTCGCGGGGGCAACAGCCTCAGTAAGGAGGCCCAGACTTCCCTTGCCCCAGCTACGTCCTCCAGCTCTTCCGGAAGAATTCCGAGGCGTTCCCTGGCCAGCCGGGAGACATAGTCTCTCCAGCGCGTCCTGGGTCTGCCCCTGGGTCTTCTCCCGGTGGGACATGCCCGGAACACCTCAGCAGCAAGGCGTCCGGGGGGCATCCTTCCAGATGCCCGAACCACCCCATCTGGCCCCTCTCACCCGGAGGAGCAGCGGCTCTACTCCGAGCTCCTCCCGAATGGCCGAGCTCCTCACCCTATCTCTGAGGGAGAGCCCAGCCACCCTGCGGAGGAAGCTCATTTCCGCCGCTTGTATCCGGGATCTCGTTCTTTCGGTCACCACCCACAATTGGTGGCCATAGGTGAGGGTAGGAACGTAGATCGACTGGTAAATCGAGAGCTTTGCTTTTTGGCTCAGCTCTCTCTTCACCATGACGGACCGATGCAGCGTCCTAATTATGCGGACGCAGCACCGATCCGTCTGTCGATCTCCCGCTCCATCCTCCCCCCACTCGTGAACAAAACCCCGAGATACTTAAACTCCTCCACTTGGGGAAGGACCCTGTCTCTGACCTGCAGGGGGCACTCCACCCTTTTCCGGTCGAGAACCATGGTCTCGGACTTGGAGGTGCTGATTCCCATCCCGGCCGCTTCACACTCGGCAGCAAATCGATCCAGTGAGAGCTGGAGATCACGTCCCGACGAAGCCAACAGGACCACATCATCTGCAAAAAGCAGAGCTCGATCCCGAGGTCACCGAACCGGATCCCTCCTCCGCCTCGACTGCGCCTAGAAATTCTGTCCATAAAAGTTATGAACAGAATCGGTGACAAAGGGCAGCCTTGGCGGAGCCCAACTTCACTGGAAATGGAAATGACTTGCTACCGGCAATACGAACCAAACTCTGACACCGGTCATACAGAGACCGGACAGCCCGTAACAAGGGCTCCGGTACTCCATATTCCCGGAGCACCCCCCACAGGAGTCCCCGAGGGACACGGTCGAATGCCTTCTCCAAGTCCACAAAACACATGTAGACTGGTGGGCAAACTCCCAGATCCCTCCAGGATCCTGAAAAGGGTATAGAGCTGGTCCGTAGTTCCACGTCCGGGACGAAAACCACATTGCTCCTCCTCAATCCGAGACTCGACAATCAGACGAACTCTCCTCTCCGCTCCGCCATAAATATTGAAAGGTCCTAATTAAGTGTGATAATCTAATACAATTCAGTTTGAGTTTAATTTAAAATTAAATTGACTTATTTTATTATTTTTATTATATTTACTCATTAAATACAGCCAATTACGTGAAGGTTATAATAAATAGTAAATTAATTGTAAAATTAAATTAATAAAAATATGAAAAAATAATAACTTTTGATCCGACCCACAGCTTATAGAAGCGATGCCGACTGCGTACATTTATCAGTAGTCACCCGGGAAGACGCGGTTAACTTTCTATTTACATTAAACTAACATACTGACAAGTGCAGTACCGCTTAGATTGATTTGATGACAATTTGCAGAACGAAGAAAAACCACAATATTTTTTCAAACAATAAAAAAATAACAAATCAACAAGTCCACATTTGTATTAATGGATATTCTATTTGCTTTAGTTTAAGACGTTACAATAAAAGAAGTGTTGTAAAGTTCAAAAAGCACTTAACTGGGAAATAAATACAGCTCTTAGCCCCAATAAAGCTCCAGTGGTGCAATCGGTCAGCGTGCAGTACTTATACAGCAGTACAGAGCACAGCAATGCCGAGGATTTTTTATATTAAAAACAATGTAATAAATTACGAGTGTATACTTGTATACAACTTCTATTATTTATGCATATATTAAAAACGTGTAAGTAAGTAAGCTAAGTAAAAACCACAATTCTGGTTCAAGTTTTAAAAAACATTGTAAAAATTGTAAAAAACATTCTTGTTATACGATTTATTAGACACTTGCGGGTGATTTTGCAGTGTTGAGCCTCATGAGACAGTTTTACAGTATACATTTAAAATAAATGTTATATAAAACAAGGTGAAAACCACAATTTTAGTTAAAGATAGCATTCATTTGAAAACCAACAGGCCAGCAAAACTTGGATCTTACTAACATTCTTGTTTCACAATTTATTAAAAACTTGCGGGATGATTTTGCAGTATTCAGTCTCATGAGATGCTTGAGGTAGCTTTCTTTACGTGTGGGTGTGGTCAATCTAAACTTCCCGCCTCCCAGTTATAAACATAATAATCTCTCAGTAAGATTAAACTATATACAATGATTCATATTTGAACAGACACACATATTCCATCCGGTAGCTCCGCGCTAGCAGCTAGCGAGTACATATGCAAGCTTTGGAACACAAAAAAAACAATTCAAAACTAACACTGAATTCAAATCCCACACAGCAAACCAATGCTGTTCTGATCTCTATGTCCGACAAAGACGCAGCTTCAGTCTGGCATGAAAAGGCTGTCTGGCCAAGCTGCTGCTCTTAGACGTAAGACGTTTTTGGATCATTCACATTACGGTTCGAGATCCAAGTCAGTTAAAAGAATTTCCCATCCCGAGCTAAAAACTCTGGGAGTTTTTACGACTAGATTTTTTTAAAACTAGTATTATTCAAGCAAAAACAACATTTAAGTGGTACGAGTGAAAAAATGTGAAAAATTGTAGGGAGAACCCGGGTTACAAGCATCTATAAGCTCCAGTGGCACAATCGGTCAGTGCGTGGTACTTATTCAGCAGTACAGAGCAGAGCAATGCCGAGGTTGTGAGCACTCACCTGGAGCACTTTTACATTAGAACAAGTAAAAAATGTGCAAAAAAAACATTATATGTAAAATAAAAACAAATGTAGCAAGATGAAAACACAGTTTGTTCAAATTTTCTCCAGTAGACTTCTGCTTATACTAGTATCATAATCTGATTTGATCATGAACACACGCATATCCATAGTAGTAACTCTATAAAAAAAACTTTTACTATAAATGCACAATATTCATTCATTCATTCATCTTCTACCGCTTTATCCTTTACAGGGTCGCGGGGAGCTGGCGCCTATCTCAGCGTCTTAGGGCCGGAGGCAGGATACACACTCTGTATTGGTGGCCAACCAACACACAGACAAACACTCACACACTCACTCATACCTATGTGGTCAATTTTGCAATTCAAATTCGCCTGAAATGAATTGTGTCTTTAAATATTAACATTTTTTGGACTGTCGGGGAAACCGGAGCACCCGGAGGAAACCCAAGCAAATTAAAGTAAATGTTTGCAAAAATCACAACTTCAGCTACAATTATTCTAATTATAATAATCTAATTTAAGATTTTGTAATATGGTAAAAAGTAAAGCTCCAGTGGCGCAATCGGTCAGCGCACGGTACTTATACAGCAGTACAGAGCAGAGCAATGCCGAGGTTGTGAGTTCAAGCCTCACCTGGAGCACTTTTACATTACATGAATATTTATATTTTGTTAATAGACGGCTGTTACCATTACGCAGAGAAAACTAGCATGCGACAACAAAAACTTGGATTGTTTAGATGAAGAAGCTCCAGTAGTGCAATCAGTCAGTGCGCAGTATTAATACAGCAGTACAGAGCAGAGGTTGTGCGTTCTAGCTTCTAGCCTCCTATTATATATGCACAGCTCTAAGTCAAGCTTAAGTCACTATAAGTCACAGACTTAAGCAGGAAGCGACTGTGTTTAATCAAATAATTTTAACAGTCTGAAACTGTCGTAGAGCAGCTGTTCAAAACATGAACAACAAACAGAACAAAGGTTTTAATTTAATAGTGACTATGACTATGACGTTATATGAGCAATGACAAGTGCGCAAAACCTGGATACTACGTATCTATAAGCTCCAGTGGTGCAATCGGTCAGCGCGCGGTACTTACACAGCGGCACAGAGCAGAGCAATGCCGAGGTTGTGAGTTCAAGCCTCAGCTGGACCATTTTTACTTCTAGACATCAGACAGAAATGTATCCTTCATAACAAATTATGATATATGTAAAACTGTGGCTTTTTACAGACAGTGTACATAGTGATCCTTGTAAACCAACCCTGAAATAAACTAGTAGCGCTCTCTTCAGCCTAAAGTCGAATGAAAGTAATTTTGCAAAAAGTATAGAAGAAAATTCTAAATGAAATCTTCAGAATCAAAACTAAATTGAAATGTTTTCCATCACATTTCCACCTCATCTTACATTTCCTGGAGATCAGACAGTATTGTGTGGTGTGGTCTTGGGTTCAATTACCACTCAAGGATTATTATTCTCTTAGGTTTCTTTTTTATTTTAGAGATGAGAAACTCTAAAATTCCCACAATCATGCAGGCGAGTAAATGAAATGTGGGGTTTCATGGTCATGTCATCTGTTATTTCTTCAATCATGTCTGAACTACCATTCAGTCTCTCACCTTTGCAGTATTTTGTTCCTCATTAGTAACTGGCCCAAAGCCTCTGCCCCGGTACCTCTCATGTTGTTGCCCTGAAAAGACAGGATGACTATGTTTTACACACATAGAAGTCATCAGAATAATAAAGACAAACATTACATTTAAATGAACTAACTTACCTTCAGATCCAATACTTTGACTGTAGTGTTGGAGCAAAGACCATGTAAGAGTAGCTTGGCACCTGACAAGACAGGAACCATTTCAGAAGATTGGAATTAGAGGCTTTAGACCAGGGGTGTCAAACATACGGCCAGCGGGCCAGAACCGGCTCCAAAGGGTATAATAATAATATAATAAAGGGCAGAATAATTTGAAAGTGGAAACAAATGCTTTAAAGACATGGAATTCATATTTTTGATTATCGACTAAGGGGTGCCGTGTTTCGATCAGAGTAGAACGGCGTATTGCTGAGACAGACGAAAAACAGCAGAAGCTATCAATGAGTCATCTACTGTTTGTTACGATGTTGTTACTAATAATTGAAACTTTCCTACGTCCCCATTAGCCATTTCCTATAACCCCATTAGCCAAATTGTCGTTATACAAACGGAGAAAAGTAGATAAAGAGTGTAGAATTTTCAATGAAAAATGGACCTCTGTCCTATTTATTTACAGAGATGCACGGAAAAAAAATGTGCATTTGAACGTTAGTCAGCAGCTTCACAACAAAAGTGTGATGGAATTCTACTGTACATACAACTCCATATGTTCCATACATTTTTAGTATGAATTGTATGTGTATGCATGTCTCATGTATGGAGTTTACAGATTCTACTTTCTTCATTACACTTTTAATATCACTCACCTTAGTTTGCAAGGTGTACGCAGGGATTACATTTAGATTTTATATGTGCAGGTGGTTTAAATGTCTTTCTTTAAAAGTCTGACTTAATCTTAAACGTGCATTACTATATTTTTCAGCACCAATTTTGTGCTCTTGTACAATCAGTCGAATCAGTTGTGTTGCATATACAGTATGTGAATGAAAAAAGTAAATCGCACATTTGAATTTGAATTTTAATTCAAATATGAGGCAATTCCTGAAATGTTTTGAGGAAGGATAGTTAATTAAATTTCAGGAGGAGGACAGAGTTCACGGTGGAGGTGGGACTACACCAAGGATCAGCTTTGAGTCCTTTTTTGTTTGCTATGCTGATGGACAGGTTGACAGATGAGGTCAGACAGTGCGTCTTCACACCAAAACAAAGAAATGACATGAAATTTTGGTTATTTATAGCACAGTATGGTATAATTTTAATGGTCCGCTAGGTCGTATGTGGCCAACGATATGAAATGAGTTTGATACCCCTGCTTTAAACACAATAATTAGAAATAAAAAAAAGATTTCATGAAGCTATAATAAAAAAATTCTGCTGCAACTCATCCTCAAGTGTTTACAGTAAATGTGGCTACAATGAAAAAGACTTTTCATCTTTTAAACAGCTGCTTGACAGTTTTTGATTGTTAAAATTATTTTATTAAGCACAGTCGCTTTCTGCTTAAGTGCACAACAAAATCTCAAAAATTTGACTTAAGTCGGAGACACATCGGAGTAGGAGCCTACGGACTAGAACTAATATTGTGGTTTTAAGTTATAAACAAAGCTGAATTTATTTGGTTTTAACTTAGCTATAAATGTTTCATACTTACATTTTTGTAATTTATTATTATTACCTAATATGAAAGTGCTCCAGGTGAGGCTCGAACTCACAACCTCGGCATTGCTTTGTTCTGTACTGCTGTATAAGTACCACACGCTGACCAATTGCGCCACTGGAGCTCTCCTTTGCACCTTATTACACTTCTTTTATTGCAACTAAAATTATAATAGCTGAAGTTGTGATTTCCCATTCTGCAAATGGTTGGCCACCAATCCAGAGTGTATATTCTGCCTGCGGTCCAAAGCATCTTGACACTTGAACTTTTGCATGTTGACCTGTTCCTATGTTTTCAGTGGCGCAAAAATAATTTTCAGCCTTAAACAAGCACTTTTGTGAAAAAGACAATTTAAGCTAAATCTTGTTAAAACATGTTTGAGGCATAGAAGACACTAAGAAACGAAGGGTTTGACACTATTGTAAGCAGGAGGTTGCAAGAGTAAATTTGAACTAAAATATTGGTTTTCGTCTAGCTACATGTGATATTAATTGTATTTTAGTTACATTACACATATTGTAAAATTACTCCAGGTGAGGCTCGAACTCACAACCTCGGCATTGCTCTGCTCTGTACTGCTGTATAAGTACCGCGCGCTGACCGATTGCCCCACTGGAGCTTGTTAATGCTGCTGATCAAAGTTTTGGTGGCATGATTTCCTTTGCTGGCCTTTGATCTGCTGGTTGTGGTTAAGCACGTGGCTTCTAGAACGTGAGCTTTAACTAAAATTGCAGTTCTCATTTTGTTTTATGTATAAATTAATTAAACATTATTTAATATAAAAGTGCTCCAGGTGAGGCTCGAACTCACAACCTCGGCATTGCTCTGCTCTGTACTGCTGTATAAGTACCGCGCGCTGACCGATTGCGCCACTGGAGCTTCTGGAGACCATCAATTTATGTTTTTTGTGGAGCTATTGTTGTGCACTTCTGTTACAATATGAACAAAAAACAATTTGGAATGTACTGGATATAGTAAAACTTACAAATAGACCTAATCCAATTAAAAAAAAAATGAAAAACCTGAATTACAATCTAACTGATGAATAAACACACCATTGTGATAAACTACGGATCGGCATTTAGGCCGGTGTGTGTACATAACCCAAGTATTGTATTTGAAATTTAGTATGAGCCTTTTTTAAATAAGCAATAACTATTCCTTGTGAATAGTCGTAAGCTTCAACATTAGTTTACACACTTATTTGGGCAAATTATTTTGACATGAAAATGTTTTATTTCACAACTGGTCCTGACTGTCATAAATGTGAAAGCTGCAGTAAAAGTGCTCCAGGTGAGGCTTGAACTCACAACCTCGGCATAGCTCTGCTCTGTACTGCTGTATAAGTACCGCGCGCTGACCGATTGCGCCACTGGAGCTTTACTTTTTACATTATTAGACTTCTTTTATTGAAACATCTTAAACTAAATAAATAAAAATATTGCAGCTGAAGTTGTGATTTTTGATAACACTATCGTTATTTATTGTGTATTTATATTAAAGGCTTTAATATTCAGTTACTATTATCAATATGTGTGTGCTTGAGGAAATTAGATTTTGACACTAGTGTAAGCAAGAGGCTACTAGAGTAAATTTGAACTACATTGTGGTTTTCAACTATTTCAACGTGTTTTTGCTTTAAATGTAACATTGTTTTTCTTGTGCAAATTTATTAAACTTCATGTAATGTAAAAGTGCTCCAGGTGAGGCTCGAACTCACAACCTCGGCATTGCTCTGCTCTGTACTGCTGTATAAGTACCGCGCGCTGACCGATTGCGCCACTGGAGCTTCTTCTTTATGCTCGCTTGTTCAGTGTCATAGTGCAACTGTCAATTGTCAGCACTCATAAACAGTAGTCTTAGTCAGTGTTATGCTACAGCCTTTGTTTTGTTGATTGCTCATGCTTTGTATAGTTCAGTGCACTTCACCAGGGTGTAGACGTAAAGTGTGCGTATGATAATAATAAAACGTGTCCACTTTTGCATACATTTAACCACTATTTTATTTCAGCAGCAAGTGGCACTGTACTTTTTTAGTAGCAAGGTTTCTTTTTGGCACCCACCTTCCTCGCTGAGCATGCAGTCGCTGAACAGAACCTCAGTAAATACTGTGTCGTTCTGCAGCACTGTGCCCAGCACGCCACAGGTGTCCACCGTGATGTTGTGGCCGCTTAGATCCAGTCTGCAGCCTCTGGACTCCTGCAGCTGAACAAGAATGGACTCCTGAGCATCCACTCCTCCCTCCTTACACAGCCTTAGGTAAGTGTTCTTGAACTCCTCCATGACCTTCTGTTCCGCACTCACTCTCCTGATCAGCAAAGAGTGTTACTTTACAGTCACTTGGCAGATGCAAAATTGATCCATAGCAACTTACAAAAAAGAGGAGAGTATGAAGTAATTTGTCTAAAAGGACACAGTAACTTTACAAAGAAACTCACTACACAGAAGAGCATTAGTCAGGATATTATTATTATTATTATTATTATTATTATTATTATTATTATTATTATTATTATTATTATTATTATTATCATCATTATCATCATCATCTTCATCAGTCTGTGTTAAGGTTAAAGCTCAGTTGTAATGTGGTTGTGAAAGCTCAGTTTCGTAGTGTTTTGAAAATGTTTTGAAGGTGGTAGTTTCTAAGAGGGATTGTTATATTATTCCACCAAATAGCCGCTGAAGGTTCTCGTAAGAGATTTCATCCCTCGTTGCAGAGGAACTACTAAACTCCGTTCTCAATCTCACGTTCATTCTCAGTTTCACAGTCAAACTTCACACATAACGGAACTATATGTACTGCTTTTAATGTCAAAATTACCGTGGACGTGTGTGTGTGTGTGTGTGTGTGTGTGTGTGTGTGTGTGTGTGTGTGTGTGTGTAAATGTTCGACTTTTATACACATTCAACGTTTGGTATGATTATGGGCTATTGTTGCTTTTTTGTGCATCGAAAATGTATAAAGGACCAAAGCGTCTGAAAAGCTTTTGAGGGGGAAAAGACACCGGAAATGCTAAAAACTATTAAAAAGAACAACTTACCTTTCTCTTTGTTGTTCGTTAAATACATTTCGTAGGCTCCGTGAAAGCAGCTGTTGTTTTTTTCTCTCTTCGCTTGCTTTTTCTTTTGACAGATTCAAAATATCCAGGAAGTGAAATTACTTCCTGTTTACGTGGAAGCATTATGGGACATGTAGTTTGCAGTTGTAGTAGACAGCGTGACATTTCTTAGCCGTTTATAGAAAACATACAGCAATTTTTTAGAATTGTGTTGTAACGGTGTCCAATGCATCGTGTTTTAAATAATAATATAGCACACAAACCTGTTAAAACTGTTAACGCATTGTTACACACAACCCACAAAACACAGACGCGTAAAATATAAAAATAGACTGTTCTGTTTTTGGGATGAAGAAGAGTCCTGCCCTTGTCCAAGTGCTTCTGTCAATCAACCTCTAAAACAAAATGGCTTGCAAGGGGAGAGGGGCTTTAACACTAATAGGCAAGTTCACACTTTTCAATTTGACTCTAAGTTTTATATTCTGTAAACTTATAATCACGACTGGGATTTCATTTTTGTCTTTTTGGTTTGGCACAGTAGTATAAAGTGGAGGAAAATCATTTGTCGCACGGAACACATTTTAAATATATAATGTATGGCTTATTACACGTTATAGGTATCGGCATTATGTATGTGCTGTTAGTGTGTGTGCGTGCGTGTGTGCATGTTTGTGTGTATAACTTTAGGGCAATAAATAAACATGAACTTACCTTTGTTTCTCAACAAGATAAATCTAAATTTGAATTGTGAGATTAGTTCAACCATTGTAAATGTTGTGTAGTGTGTGTGGCCACCTGGCTCCTGGTGCACTCAGACAGTATCGTGGAGGCTCCAGTGGGTCAGATGTTTGTCTATGAACTCCACCGAGAGCTTTACCAGAGGGAATTTGAGCCTTTTCACAAAGTCTTTGGTATGTCACACACTACCTGTATATGTCTGCGTACAACATGACACACACACACAGCCTGACTTGTCTTGCTCTGACTTCTAGATCGTGTTTACAATGACCCCATGGTGTTTAAATGCAACAAGGAGCGATTTCCAGACCTGCCTCGATGGCTCCGCTTCACCCAGAGAGACCCTTATGAGAACGGCTTCCTATATGGAACACCATTGCCCCAGAACCAGGGCAGGAATATCATAGAGGTCAATAACCAGTCTACCATTCATATGTACATTCTGTCTTTATAGTAATTTTGTAATTTACATGTTTTATTCAGATTTTTGTGATTAATAAACGCTGTTATGAAACCTTCAGAGAGAGACTGGTGATAAACGTGGCACCCGCAGGTATAAAAAACGATAAAGCTATTGTATCAATTTGGCAAATACTGTATCTGTTTTGTGTTTCTGTTCATCCAGTAAAGCAAATGCCATACCAGGCTGAGTTCTTCATTGAGCGCAGGGAGATTGAGAAAGTGCTGCCCTCTACTGTTCAGAAAGAGATTAAAGAGGACATCCAGAAACTCTGGGGAACCGACAGGCTGGACTTTGTCAATATTACTTCTGCTTTGGACAGAGGTGGACGTGTTCCCCTTCCTCTACCGGGATATTTTGAGGGGTATGCCACACAATACAACTAAAGTACTAATACAATACTAAAACGATAAAAGCAATTGGTAAATACAATATCTTTTATATATATATATATATATATATATATATATATATATATATATATATACACACACAAACCGTAAATTTAAACGTATATGCCACTTCTCACCTACTTTACAATTTTCATTATTCTCAATGACTTATGGAAAGTTAATAAAGTTCAAAGCTCGCCACAACCTTTCCCTGTCATGTGACTGTGTGCCAGTGTGTATGTAAAGCTGGGCTCGGACAGACCATTTTCAGCATGCATGCAGAGGCTTGAGACTGCGGAGCACAAAAGAGAATGTTCATCTGGAGGAAAGATCACAGGAGACTGCAGCACCTGCCTCAACCCCATCAACTGCATCACTTGGTGCAGATCCGTCCTGGTCTGAACCCAGTTTATTTTTTCTGTTTGTACTTGAGTAATTTGCGTAACTCAAGTTAATCTCTTCTTTCATCTAGTATGATCTGTCAAAGCCTGTTCCTCAGGCCCCGGTTCCAACGGTGGGCTCTGGCATCCTGCCGTGGGCTGGAGAGTTCAACCCTCCGGACTCTCCTCCTGAGAGAGATTTCTTCCCCGACTACATCGTCACAGTCATCGTGCCCTTGGTCTTGGTTTTAATCCTCTGTCTCTTCTTGACATACATAATGTGCTGCAGAAGAGAAGGAGTGTACGTTCTCATATCTTACTCTTGAATAATTTAAGCTCTGCAGAACTGCTGAGTATTTGCACAGTAAATTTAGACAATCATCAAAATTTTTACTTTCCTCTCTTTGTTGTTGACAGTCTCAAACGAAACGCCAAAACTCCAGAGTAAGTGTGTACAATAACATGACATTCACAGGAAATATTGTTTAGGATGTAATTTTTATTACAAAGATGACATTGTCAGAATTAAAAAAAATGAACCTAATATCACATCATATAATACAACATTGATATCACCAGTTAATGTTATTGTTAGAATAAGTAAAATATTGAATTGTTGTCATTTTTGTGAAACAAGGAGTTACATTTTTAAAAAGATTACATTTTTTGTATTCTATGTCTTTTTAGTAGAATCTATGTCTTTGTCTATTTCTGTCTCTTTACATCTTTCCATGTAGTGTATAAACTCTAAGATAATTATAATTAATTTATTATATTATATAATATATAATAATAATAATAATTACCAGTTATAAAACTGACTTTCGTAATCAATGATGACTTTTGCTTTAGTCTCCAGTTATACCACCATCACACCATACAGGAAACCGGAGACGAACTGCGAAAAATGGCTGGGCGGGACAGACAGCGTGTGGACCCTCCACGCCAGTGCCTCCAGCCCCTCCTCATGGCAGAGCAAGCCATGGCCGGACGCTGACCGGAAACACACACACGTGCAAGTGGGAGTATTTTACCAAACATCTTAAAAGAATTTCAGTGTTTTATTCAATAAAGGGAAGTCACTATAAGACTTACACAGCTATTCAAGACAATGGTTGGGTTGTCTTGGACGACAACTCGAGTTTGGGAACTTTTCCAGTGTTCCACTTTGTAAAAACAAAATAATTGTTTTTTTTTTTTTTTTTTCATTTTAAGAAAGATTACTGAATGTCCACTTATTTAAGTTGTTGTAAAAACCACAACTAATAAATTGATTGTGATGGAATATTGTGTGATAATGGTGCTTTTGTCAAAAAATTTATTTCATAATATACCGTAATTTACAATTCCAGAGTGTAATATAAAATTGTATACAAAGGTTTAATAGCTTTAAAATGTGTTTCTAAAAAAAACTGCAAATGAGATATTAAAATCACATTTCAAATTGTAATTTGACCCAATTATCAGCAGTCAAATTCTCACTGAAAATAGAATAGAATAGAATGCCTTTAATGTCTCACAACGATGTGTAAATAAAGCAGAAATTAAAGTGGTTGAGTAAAAGCATTGCAGTTTGTTTAATATTTGCTTGGAGAAATGCAGCGAGGCATCACGAGAAGATAGCAACATATTCAGCATCCAGGTGACCACATAGACATGCTTTATTTCAACATCCAATAATTAAAAACATCTCGCAACACTATACATGTACAAAATAAGTACAGATCCTTTGTTGGGTCTATTTCCTCTGTGGTATTAAACCTTTCACGCAAAACAAATAAAACAAACGAGGAAAAAGAGATGTGCATTGACTTGAAAACAGAAAAAGGGGGATGAGTGGCATTTACAGACAGATCAATCTTGGACACAATTTGGAAGGAAATGGGGGTCTCGAGAAACGAACTTGCAATCAGTCGACACACACAACGTCGCCAGCATGTGTATGTCACAGAGACTTTGATCAGAACAACTGCAATGACATCAACGAGACATTCTGTCGGAGATTTAGCACCAAACAATCCCTGCAAGTGTATGTGACCGTACAAATACACGCAGGAAGTAGCACCAGTCCATACCTGTCACTGCAAATGTTGATTCTGGCCCTATTCGTCCCACCCTCATCCTGATCCACGCCTTTCACTGTCCAGATGTGGCCATCAACTCATGACGATGTGGTGCCAGTGATCCAGTCCTGTGTGATGGTTTGTGAGTTTCCTCACTGCTGGTGAGAAGGAACAAGACACTCGACTGTCGTTTGTCATATTTATTCAACACCAGAGAATGGTACATGAGTATTTTCTTGGCTTTCATTGTCCTCGTTCAGGTGGTCAGAAACGGCAAGCAGACACCAAGCTGTTGTTTTTCCATGGACTTCTGGGGGACGGGTGGCGATTCACAGGCATCTGTTCATTCTTGTTTTCAGCAGACACAGGGGATTCTGGTAAAGTGCCTGTAAGTGATGCTGGCTGATGATGTGGCGGTCCACCATTTCTGTTGGGTGGATGTCTCAACTTGCACCTTCCTTGGGTTCAGTACATGGAACGATTGCAGCTAGTTTTGATTTAGAGTAAAATCAGGAAAGAGATTTGAGGAGGGAAAACAACAGCAAAGACATGTCCGGATTTTTCTTTTTACAAGAAGCAGACTGGGCCAACTTCTACGCCAAATTCCTGATTGGGAGCACCAATGTCCATAGGAGCGATATCAATGATGGGCAGACGAGATGTTTTTGTTGTTTTATAGTCAATGACTGTCTTGCCCCATGTGCCAGTGTGTGACTGTGGGGGAAAAAAAGTCCAAGGCAGGAAATTAGAAACGTTCTTGCAATTCTAAGATCCACAAACGTCATCATCACTCACACACCATACATCACTAACCCAGACCAAAAAGGCAAAAGGAACCTCACCGTGCAGCCGTCCTCTCTGACTCTGTATGTGAAGCGTCTGTTGCCCTCCGCTCGGATCTCGATGTCGTTGGAGCCTTGCAGGAGCAGAGACTTCTTCAGGTTACCCGCAGCCTCGTCCATGTAGGCGATGCTGTTCTTGCAGTGGTAGGTGATGTTCTGAGACGCCTCGTTGGACATCAGGCGCATGAAGGTCAGCTGAATGTTGACGTCCTCTGGATCGGAGCCCTCACTGCCGTACTGGAACTGGACCAGACACAGAAGAACACGAGAGCGGATTTTAGAGCAAGAATAAAAAAATAATGTCAGAATGTGACAAGTGTAAGCAGTCATACAGACACAATGTCAAATATTGACTTTTACAACATTTACTAGTAGAATTTACAAATCTGTATTTACTAGACTAAAAGATACATTTGTAAATATATTCATCTATTCATCCTTCCATCCCATCTTTCACTTCTACTTGAAATTATACTTTAATAATGTTATACTAATATGATAATAAATTGTAATAAATAAGATATATAAAGAATAATAACATACAGATTATATATTCTTGATTATAGTAAATTGTACATTTATAAACACGTGACCGTAATGTATTAACATATGGTACACATATATAAACAAATTTACAATGGTATTTACAAATGGTATACATACATACATAAACAAATAACTGCATATTAATCCATATAACTGTAATTGTATGCAGTTAATGAATAGTTTTTACTGTATTTAAATACTTATCTATTGTTTAAATACTTATATATGTTATTATCTTTATCTATTTTTAACTATGTATTTAATGTATAAAAGATCCACTTGGTTAACACCCAAGTTGATCTTTGTAGACCCAAGTGTAAGATCTAAGATTTTTTTTCATGTACCTGGAAGCCGTTTGCCATGGACTCTCCAAACCAAACGTGCTTCTTCTCTCGAATGTTCTTGCTTGTGTACCAGTTCTTCATGGGAATGGTACGCTGGGATGGATGAACGCAGGTTTCTCCAGTCTCCATGTTGCAGAAGACCTTAATGGCATCAAGAGGAGAGCCCTGGTTGGGATCCACCCAGTACGAATCTTGAAAGAAAATTTGAGTTGATTTATAAAGTTTTAAATGTAAGACTAGTGACAAAGGATCAGTGAACTTGAGGCACAGCTTTTAATAAAAAGTGTAATTCTGTTTCTTACCACTCTTCCAGTCAGAATGGGACATTCTAAGGTCACGGCACATGCGGGCAGGATTGGCTTGGCTTCCCTCGGGACTACGGATCTTCTCAATCTTCTGGCTCATAGTTTTGAGGGTGGTGTCCAAATCAGCATCACGGTCACGAACACTAGCGTCATCAGCTCTGTAGCCTCCACGCAGAGGATCATGGGCCTTCTCTGGTTGGGGCATGGGTAGGAAGGGCTCACCATGACCAGGAGGTCCAGGGGGACCTGGGGGTCCAGGAAGACCAGGGACACCCTAAGTGGAACAAAAACGACTTAATCTTAACAATACTCACAATAAACTTCCAGAATCATTTTCTAGTCTTTGTGTAGAATGAAATATGGATTAAATGAAAAAATATAATATTAAGTAGTATAGGATTTCCACAAAAGACATAAAATAATAGTTGTTTTGGCCTCACAGCAGCTCCTAATTCTCCAGCACGACCCCGAGGTCCAGGGGGTCCGACGGGTCCGGGTATACCATTCATGCCATCTTTACCAGGAGAGCCATTAGAGCCAGATGGACCCTTTGAACACAAAGACAATCATCTGTAAACACATTCTAAAACTTTATAGATTGACTAAACATCCTTGTCCTACATTTTCAAAGTTGTAATTTCACGGAGTAAACGTCCAATAAAGCAAAAAATTGTAAATCTTGTTTTCACTTCAGACACATCTCACATTTTCTATGACAGGCCACTTACACGAGGTCCAGCTGGGCCAGAAGGTCCAGCGGGTCCGATGTCACCAGGAGAACCCTACAGATATTACAAACTCTAGTTATAACACAATCTGATTGATTTCTGTAACAATTCTGTGAAAATATATTATATAACTCTCACTTACAGGAGGTCCAGGAAGTCCAGCCATTCCTGAGAATCCACGGTGTCCCTTCATGCCTCTGTCTCCAGTCTCACCTGACTCTCCCTTGTCTCCACGAGGACCAGCTAGACCCTAAAAAAATCTTTGTTAACAGTCTAGTTCTAGTGTAGTACAATAGTCCAGTCTATCCAACGTTAAGGTACATGATAATGATTTATAAAAATGCACATTAATGTCGTACCAGGGCACCACGGGCACCAGCAGGACCGGCAGGACCAACAGATCCAGCAGGACCCTGGAAAACACAAGGGAAGAACAGGTCAAGGCAAAATAGAACAGAAGAGAGAAGAGAGAATACTGCATTCAGAAAAACCTACAGCCTCTCCACGGTCACCAGTCTTTCCTGATGGACCCAATGGTCCAGGAGCACCAGGAGCACCAGGAGGTCCAGGAGGACCAGCGTTTCCAGTCTCACCACGGTCTCCCTAAATCATTCAGGATGGAAGGCATTGATATAAAAACTACAAACACGTACATAAGGAAAAATCTAACAATTCGAACAAATTTTAAAACGAGAATTTATATGAGCTCACCTTTGGTCCGGGTGGACCGTCTCGACCTGGAGCACCATCGTGTCCAGTGTTACCCTGCAGAGGGCGATAGCGAGAGTGGAATTATACTCTGTGCTTTTATGCAACTTGGAACTGTATTAAATCTGCTGGTGGGTTGATGCTGACCTCACGTCCAGCTTCACCAGTAGGTCCACCCAGTCCCGGGGGACCCATCGGCCCAGGGGGTCCACGTTCACCAACAGGTCCAGAGGATCCCTGCTTTCCTGGCTCTCCCTAAGATTCAAAATCCATAAGAATTGACTTTGAAAGCTTTAGTTGATAATTAAATGCTTCATTTCAAACATACAGAAGGTCCAGGGGTTCCACCGAAACCTCGTTCTCCTCTCTGTCCGGGAAGACCAACGATACCTCGGGATCCAATGACACCAGGTGGTCCAGGAGAACCAGCTGGTCCCTACAGAACAAACTCCCACAGATTAAACTCGAGTTCATGAACAGAAATGAAAAAGCAAATGACTTATTTGAAAACAGAAAGAGTTGTGAGTGCTTACAGCAGGGCCATCGGGACCAGTGTTACCCTTTTCTCCAGCAGGTCCTGAGGGTCCAGCAGCACCAACCTCTCCAGGGCGACCAGCAGGTCCTTTCTCTCCACGGTTACCTCTTTGTCCTTCTTTACCAGCAGGACCGGTGGGCCCTGGGGGTCCAGCAGCACCCTGAGATTACCGAAGGTCACAAAAGAAATTAACAGATTAAACAGATATCCATACATTTTCCAGAATAAATGAGACTTACAGATGGACCTGGAGGTCCGACTCTACCAGCAGCACCAGGGAAACCAGTTGCACCCTTTAAAAAACAAAAAGGTAGCACATTTCAACATGGAGCAGTAGCTCAGAACCTTTTTCTCTTTAGTAATTAATGGGAAATAATTTATTATGCAAGACTTACAGGAGATCCAGGAGCACCACGAGTTCCCTTAGGTCCAGTAGCACCAGCAGGACCCTGGAAAATGCATAAGAGAACATAAATTACTATTAAAATCCAGATTTATTTTGAAAGCAGATTTTCTCATAAACATATTATTGGATGGTTTACTATCATCAATTGGTTCGACCAACAAACAAAGATATTTTCCTGATGTGTGTGAATATTGCATGTTGCAGTACTGTACCTGGGGTCCAGATGGCCCGACAGGTCCATCGGGTCCTGGAGCTCCACCATCACCTTTGGGTCCAGTTTCACCAGTCTCTCCCTTTGCACCGGGTTGTCCATTAGCACCCTGTATATAGAGAAAATTGAAAGTTAGACTTAGTCATTCTATTGTTATAATGGGAACTAACTGAGAAAAAAATGTTAAAGATAAAGAGGACGTGAGATGAGATGGGAAACTCACGGGAGGTCCAGCGAAGCCAGCAGGTCCAGGAGCCCCCATCTCCCCACGCTCACCCTGCGAGACAACACAATTAAAACTGTAAAGCTCATGTTCAAATTCAAAGAAATGTTTTGACCTTGAAGCTTATGTAATTATTGTTCATCATTTCTGAACTTAAATATTAACTGACATGCTAATGAACACTCAAAAATGCAATATTTGTTCTATTTTCACTGCAGTAAAGTAGGATTTATATAAGAGCAGGGGCTTGATAACTTACAGGGCCTCCACGAGGGCCGGTCATTCCTGGGGGTCCGACAGCGCCTGGCTCTCCCTACAACACAGCACAAGCACAAGCGCTTTATTTCAACAATATTTACTTTCACTCAAACAAAAGCAGTTCATTCCAAAGATGTAAAATCAAAAATCTTTAATCAAAGACTATTTTGATCAAAAATCTTATATTACAACTGATAAATATAAATATATATATTTTTTATTTTACCTTCTCGCCAGGGCCACCACTGGGTCCAGGGGGTCCAATAGGGCCAGTTATACCACGCACACCATCTTTTCCAGGGCCACCATCTGGGCCTTTGGGTCCACCGTCACCCTGAAAAAAAATAATTAAACAAATCACAAAAAAAGTGTAACAAATAATATAGTTGACCAAAAAAACAATACAAGATACATTGTTATTTCAAATAGATCTTATACTGTAAAAAGAAGTAATTTGTAGGAGAAAGCCACTATATTTCTTCAGTTGACAGGAAGAAGTCAATAATTGATCTCTAAAGTATAGTATTTAGAATTAATAATGTGCCACATTGGATTGATTTTAGAGATGATTTGGTGGGACATTGAAGGATTTTTCATATTTAAAAAATTGCATAGCAAGTTGCTGTGTAACAAGGATCCGCTCAAGACTAGATGCCACACTTAAAAATATAAAAAAAAAATTGACTGATTGTTCTATAATTTGGTGAAAAAAGGTGACGCTTATGCAGTAGTGTACATGGGAAAAAAAATTGGAATTTGACTCAGTGATGGTACGCCTTAAAACACAGTGCGCCTTATAGTACCCAAGATATGGTAAATCTAAAATGGGAGGCAACCTCACCCTGTCTCCTCTAGCTCCAGGCATGCCAGATGACCCGCGCTCTCCGGGCATACCCTGCAGTCCAGCAGGGCCAACACCACCAGGAGCTCCAGCAGCACCATGCTCTCCCTAAAGCCACACGTTATTAACAGAAAGATACTCGGTTCTTCTGAAAAGCACTCTTCTGAAAGTTGTCTTACTTTAGCCCCATCATTACCAGGGGAACCAGGGGCACCACGCGGACCAGCTGAGCCAGCGGGTCCAGGAGCTCCACGTTCACCGGGAAACCCTCTGTCACCCTAGAAAACACATCAGGAATTTAAGAGCTTAAAAATGCATACGTTTTTTAATTATTAAGCTTAAATAAATTTAATAGCATCATAATTTAAATTGGGGGTAAAATATAGTTTTTCATATAAATGTACAATTTTAAAGTATAAAAACTTGTTTTAAAATATAAAAGTGAAAAAATGTATTAACAATTAAAAAAAAGACAATTTACTGTTTTGCATAACTGACTGTAAAATCTGAAGACACAAAGACAAATATTAGGTGTTTGTTTAATGTTTACGGTCTAATGAAATAATCATACTGCATCAGTCTGCAAGACTTTATGAGCAAATTTAACTTTAGTTCTCTCATTATATATTTTGATGCTTGTTCTTGTTTATTAAACTTGCTTATTAAATGCTTTAAAACGCTTTTTTTAATGTTCATTGATACTAAGGTGAGCTACTTAGGTAAGACATACTCACTCTTGAACCAAATGGACCGGAAGGACCAACTTCACCAGGAACACCCTGAAAAAATGTGTGCAGAGCAAGACTAAATAAACGTTTTTTTTTTTTAGCTTTTGTATTGCTGTATTTCAGATTGCTGGTACATTTACTATAGATAAATAATATTGTATTTAGTACAAGATGAAATGCATGAGTCCAATGATTGTGAAGTAAATTAGTCATAGCACTGTATAGTCTGTTAGTTTAAATGGTTCATTTATCATAAGTTGGACAAAATACAGATAATCAAAAACTCTTGTGTGCTCAAAGACATACAATACAGTCAAAGGATATAGCTTAGAAAGAATCAGAGGACTTTTTTGAACTCAAATGAAGTCTACACTATGTGTTTGTGTTTATACTGTACAGTACATACCTGCTCACCAGGCTTGCCTGTTTCCCCAGTGGAACCCTGTGGACCTGGAAGACCCTGTAAGGATATAGATGAATGTCAATAAACAACTAAACAGTAATTATAAACAAACACAAAAAAAGAAAACTTGCCTTTCATAACACAAAAATTTTTATAAAAATCTTGTACAAACTAAAGGCTGTACCTGGAATCCAGGGGGTCCAGCAGGACCCTGTTCTCCCTTCTCTCCCGCTGGTCCCTATTAAATCACATACCAGGAAAAGACCAGTAAGTTATAAAACACATCAGAATGATTGCAACTTTACAATAATCAAAAACTCATACAGCAGGTCCTGATCCTCCAGGGGCACCGACGTCGCCATTTTTGCCAGGAGCTCCCTATACAAACACAGAAAAATACATACCTGCTGATACGACTGATCATTTATTTTATTATTAAGTTAGAATGGGCAAAAACGTACCAGGGCACCAGCTGGTCCTACAACACCTCTCTCCCCAGGTTTACCAGGCTCACCCTAAAACATAGTGAATTATAAGCAATGCATAAGGAACTAAATACAATTGAAATAATTCAACTAAGGTAATTATATGATACAATTTATATTAACAACATATAAACACAGTATATGTATACCAAACATGATATCAATCAAAAGTGTAATACGTACTACCAAACAAAGTAATACCAAACAATATTAGCAAAAGATTTGTATTTGTAAGAAAGACTGGACAGAATAAACAAACAGTTGAGAACAAACATCTTACATCAACTCCCTTAGGTCCAGGAAAACCCATCACACCTGGTGGACCACGAGACCCTGAAGGTCCAGGGGGTCCGGGGCGACCATCTTGTCCCGAGGCACCCTAATGGTAACACAAATAAGTAAAGAAATGTAATATGTAACAAAGAATAATTCATGTAATATATATTCAATAAACAAAATAAGTTAAATAAGCAAGTTCTGCAACATTTCTTTTACTTACAGAAGGTCCGGCTTTTCCATCAGGTCCAGGGCTTCCAGGGGCACCAGTCATACCCTACAACAGACAACATGGAGCTCAATGCTATTTTCATAGCATTTATATACTAAGCCTTATATGCCCAAGAAACAATCACCTTTGACCCCGGCAACCCTGGCTCTCCTGGGCGACCAGATTCCCCAGTTGCTCCTTGAGCTCCCATCGCTCCATTGGCACCACGTTCACCAGGGGCTCCCTGAAAAGAAGTTTCAAATGGTCATCCACCATCTGGTCACAATCTTTTAATCGTATTTTGTACAGGACCCTGGACAGTTCTTTTACATGTACCTAGTACATAAAGCAAAGAAAACAATCTGAAACTAATAGAAAGCAGACTTTTGAAATAATTGAAATTTTATTTATTTATATGTCATTATGAATAATAATGATATTATGTCCTACAAATTTATATAATACGTACATTAAATGTTTATATTATACAGTATTACCTATAATTTGCTTGCTCACTGGTGATAACTTTAGTCAATGTCATAGTATTGTTGCATTTAATTCCTTATGTGCTTGAATTGCTTTGAACTAATTGGTGATAATTTACAAAATATAAAATGAAATATAAGTTAAAATAGGTTAAAAGCAGAAATTTACCAAGGGGCCTGGAGCTCCATCAGCACCAGGGAGACCGCGGTTGCCAGGTGCACCCTTTTAAAGAAAGATAAAAATAGTGCGCTTGACAACAATGTGGAAGTTGAAGTTCAGTTATAAAAAACAATTATGTTTAGAAAAAAAAACTTACACGGGCTCCGGGAGGTCCAACAGGTCCCACTCCACCAGGCTCACCACGAGCCCCTCTCTTTCCTTCCTCTCCAGAAGGTCCAGAAAGGCCTTGAGGTCCAACTGAGCCCTGAGTCAGAGACAACCTAATTCTAGTAAAGTAAAAAGTGCTTAAAAATAGTTTGTTTCAGAAATACACACAGGCTCTCCCTTAGGACCTGCTTCTCCCTTCGGGCCCTGGAGACCGGGATCACCCTGGAATAAACAAAGCCACACATTTAATTGTAAGTATTTTAATCTAAAAGATGACATTTATTAGCCAACCCTACATGTTTTCATAAAACAATAGGGTATACACACATTGTTACCCTTAGGGCCAGGACCTCCAGCAGGCCCAAGAGGTCCAGGGGGTCCACGGGCACCAGGAAAACCAGGAGCACCAGCAATACCAGCAGCACCCTAAAACAGCAACGATTTCACCCAAAAGGTCAGTGAGGGACAACAGCATTAATGCAACATATTCCAACAGATACCACAACAAGCATGAAGACTACTCTTGACACCTACAGGAGATCCTTTACCACCAGCGGAACCATCAGATCCAGGAGCTCCCTGTTAGGAATAAGAAGGAACTAGAATGAGTTATTTTGACCGTAGAAGGAAAGATGCTTATAATTACTCACAGCAGGACCAGCAGCACCAGATGGTCCAGGGTTACCCGGCTCACCACGGGGTCCCTGAGGTCCCTCTGAACCACGGCCACCAGCAGGGCCAGTTTCTCCCTAAAAAAAGAGAAATGATTTATTGCACACATGTATAGATTTGTGATACGTATGTATGCAAGTAAAAAAAAGTGATTAAACATAATTTAGTTAAGAAATTAAAAACTAGATTTTTATATTGTTGTATATATGTATACATATACATATACATATATTGTAAAATGCTGATTCGTGATTTATCTCTGTCACGGGAAAGTTTTACCTTAGTTCCTGCACCCCCAGGGAAACCAGGAGGACCAGCAGGGCCAGTGGGTCCCTAATGTAGGTAATGAACACGTAAAGAACCAGATTTTAAACCATAGACACTAAATGCCATTTTATTTTTTGTAAAATGTAGGCATGGTTAATAAATGCATGTACGTATTATTAAATAGTAAATGTATTCTTATTCAACTTTATGTATTATCACAGTATATTATTAAAGTTGAGAAAATCAACAAATGTATTTAAAAAAAAAAAGTCTGTTAGGTATTAAACTTTAAGCATAGTCGTTTTTAAGCATACTAGTTTTAAATATTCTAATTCATCACATACAACATGCAAACGCACACACCTGGAATCATCAAATCACTGATTAATTATGCAGTTTTACTGGTTTAGGAGACTTACAGGAGGTCCGGCAGCTCCACTGTTGCCATCATTACCACGAGCACCCTGAAAGAAGCATTCAGATGCCATGAAGTACCATGATTACAACATTCATGAACATGAAATGTTCGAAAGTGGCATCCAGATGAAAGCACACCAGAAAAAACACGTCATACTCACAGAAGGACCAGGGGGTCCGGGACGACCTCTCTCGCCCGGGAGACCACGAGGACCCTATAAGAGAATAGGTGAGAATTCTACTCGACTCATTTACTCAACGCTGAAACTTTCACGGATGGAATGACTAACCATGGCACCAGGAGTTCCAGCCTCACCAGGAACGCCACCCTCTCCCTGTGATCAGAGAAGAAACCCATCAGCAAAAACAGCACATCCAGATCATGTCAAGACTACATTACTTAAGTTTAGTAGTATTTTGTATTGCAAACGTACAAAAAACTAACCAAAGATAAGTTTTACCTTGGGGCCAGCAATGCCGGCATCTCCCTTAGCTCCATCTAGACCTGGAAATCCCTGAACGCGGTGATGGGAAATTCATATACATTTTTTGCTAAATCAAAATACATATAAGATTTGTGTGTGTTTAGTTAAGACTCACTCTGTGTCCTTTAATGCCGGGGAGTCCAGGGGTTCCGGGGAATCCACGAGCACCCTGAGAAAAGCATCTGTATATTAATCACTATGATTGAAACTTCATAAGAATTAGCAGACATTACTCTTGATCAGTGATTGTTTTGTGTTAAGTGATGGACCAACATTTGAGCAGACAAACCTGAGGTCCAGAAGGTCCACGCTCACCAGGACGGCCTGCTTTACCAACTTCACCCTGAGAAGATGTAAGTATTAAAAAATTTGCTTCAGACAGACATACACACACACACACACACACACACAACACACACACACAAGCGCATGCGCGCGAGCACACACACACAGATCAGAAATCTGATGAGAACTCACATCCTCTCCATTCTTTCCAGGAGGACCAGCAAGACCTCGTGGACCCAGAGGACCCTAAAGGAAGATGCAGCAACACAGAACAAAGCTTTCAATTTGATGTCATCGGTATTTATTTATAACACATTAAAGATGCTAGTCATTTATGACACATTAAAAAAACTATCGTTTTTTAAAAATGCAATGTTATATACGTCAGTTTTAAATATGATGCTTACAGGAGAACCAGGCTCTCCAGGCTCTCCTGGAGGACCAGTGAAACCTTGAGCACCCTGCAAACAGACACAAGACTTTTAGGTTCAATTCATATTATAAAGTTAGGGTTAGGGTAAATAATCAAAAAGATATCTAGATTGTACACAATTTATGCATATATAAAAATAAAAAACAACGTACAGGGGAACCTCCAGGACCAGGGGGTCCACGGGGACCCATTGGGCCCTAGAAATAAAGTAAAAGAGAAGAAAAGAAATGCATAGCAATTTTGAGAATCAATGATAAGATTTCCTTTTAAGGGGTGTTTATTTTCTACAATGTTGTAAAGCAGTCAAACAAACAGAATTTGACATACTGAAGGGCCAGGAACAGGTGGACCACTGGATTTCTCACTGCCATAAGACATCTGGGAACCGAAAGACTGCAAAACAAAAAACCAAGGAAAAGACGTTACTTCATTTTCACTCGATTATATCTGCAATTTTTCACATTTCTACACAATGGACTACATAATCCGTTTATATCTTAACAGTAACACCATTAATACGTTTAAGATGATGGGAGCTGTTCAGGAAGACGGTGCTAATCTACAGGGCAACAGACACTAAGAACTTTAACTCACACAATTTCTATTTAATAATATTTTAAACAATTTATTCTTCGCCATTGTCAAATGCTTTATGCCATTTGTTGCATGTAAATTACAGTGTTGCATGTAAATATTATGTCGAATTTACATACTCCGCCACCAAGTCCGGGTGGTCCAGGGGGGCCGGGAGGTCCAGGGAGTCCGTTCTCTCCAGGAATGCCATCATTACCAGGAGGACCAGGAGGACCCTGCAAAACCAAGCACAAAGATCCATAAAACTCATGACCTCCATGAAGTCAGCTCGTGTTTCAACCTGCACATGTGTCTGCTTGAAGTAAAAGTATTACCGTTAGAGTTTGTCTTCATCAACGATTATTTTATTTGTGAAATTCACTTTGTGGATACAATTGACAGATATATTTTACTCATATGTTGTAACATATATTGCAACAGTCTCTTGATGCGTTTAAATTGGATAACTAGTCTTTGGCTGTATGTGTAGAAGAGGTCAAAGGTCAGACAGACCGAAGAAAAATGTAAAACGCAAATGCAATTATAAACTGTATTAATGTAAAACTCATTTAACAATTGTATATTTTATAAATTAAATTACCATATAAGGGTATAGCAATTATAATAACATATAAGCGTGTAATCATACATAATATATACTATACACAATACGTATACTACACACAAATTACTATACACAATTATACATTTGAATTTTTTCTGCTCTTAAAAAGCTTTCTACTCACCGGGTCACCTTTTGGGCCCACCTCACCGGGAACCTACAAAGCGTTAAACATACAAATGAAAAATTATGGACTTGTTCGTTTCAAATATGGTAGAAAATTATCACAGTCAAGTAAATGAAATAAAGTATCAACTAACCACAACAGGAGGCAAAGGTTCGGGACCGTCTTCTATAGATTAAAAAAATGCATATATAGATTTGAATCATATATATTGGAATCAATGCCATTAAATGTAAAAATTATCTCAAAATTAAAGAAAATAATTACTTCTTGAAACATGAATATTAGTGTATCTACTTTTAAAAAGCCATTAACAGCGTTCTAAAACTTTCACTACCAATGTGAGCACATAAGCATTGTGACTCCTATTAAACCTTCCTTAACAGTAAAATGTTAAAATAGAAGTCGTAAATTTTATAATAAGCTTAACAGACAGATCTGCTTCAACCTTTATAAGCTTAGTTGACGCCAAAAATGTTATTGCTATCTTTAAAATCCTCCATCACACCTAAAAGGCCACAACACCTGACACTCATTTCCCAGCAACTGTGATCACAGTGCAAAAATGACCACAAGGGGTGTATGACCGGGGCAAATGTATGAAGGTACTGTACCATCAGGGCAGATGGGGCAGCATTCTCCATCAGGAATCTCTGGATTGGCACAGTCTGAGGTGTCCTCACAGATCACGTCATCACACATGATGGTGCCACTGTCGCAGACGCAGATCTGACATGGCTCAGGTTTCCATACATCCTTGTCGTTATAGAACTGACCCTCCAACGTGCAGCTACCAAACGAGCCTGAAAGAACACCATATATCACTCATTATAATACAATGCTTTAGAATCACTAGGCCAAAACTATCCTGATGAACAGTGAACAACAGAGAACAAACCTGGGGGCTAATGATCGTTAATTCAAATTATGTAGCCGCACTAAATTTGTACTGCATTTATTATTAAAATATTAAATTATTCTTGTTACCCAATATGTTATTAATTTAGTCTGAAAAGACACATTTGTTAAAAAAATAAATAAATAAAAACTATTTCCAAACGCAAGCTAATACCATAATAGAGGTAAATATACAATTTCAATTTTCAAAAAGCCGTTTTAGGTACAAACGAAAACTGAAAACTAGCAGAAAGTAGAAAAATCATCATCCCCTTATGGTCATTTCCAAAAGACCGGAGGTAATCAATTTGACCAGGCGGGGGCGCCAAAGTATTGCAGCAGAAAATCGAAGTCACGCCCCGTTCATCCCCATTTAAACCGGAATTTAATCGTATTAAATTGCTAACAAGACTCTATCCAATAAAATAAATCCATGTTAAAACCTCTAAAATAAAATAAAACATTTATATTTTAGTGCTTGAAGTGGAAAGCAAGCAATATTTAACAACGAAGAGTCTTACTAGTCGCTGAAATAATCCAGAAATAAGAGTGTAGTCCAGTTATCGATCAGACGTGAAACATAACTATAATTGAATCCACTTAAAAAGCCATTAACAACGTTCTCCCTCTTTATCATCCGTGCCAGCGCATCCTGACGCTCGAGGACATCGCATAGCGTGCGCGCCGAACATGTAACTGCACGCGCACAGCAAACAAGCGCACTAGTAAGAGCTCAATTCCGAATCAGGTTCAAATGTAATACTTTCGGTCGAAAAGGAGGATTTTATTTCTCATGAGAGCATCTCCGTGATGCTTGGGGTTGCATGATGTCAAAAGCATGCAATTTGTAGATCCAGCTTGAGTTTTCCACTTTCCTCTGGCAAGCATCTTTTCAAAAGCTGGTGAAAGAATCATATACTCACTATCATCCTCTCCTTGTCCTCTCACCAAAAGCACTGCTGCACTGAGCAGGAGCCCTAAACGGAAATCCACAAAGCTAAACATGTCTAAATATTAGACATGTAGACTCTTTGAGGCAAGGGGAATCCTGTTTTGTCCTCAGTCATACACGTAGGGTCCGGTCTGTGCTCCTCCAATCCAGACCCTAACAGAAACTCCCTACTGCCTAAACAAAAGTTTGACCCTGGGTTTTATATGGCAATGATTTGGGGAGGTGCTGAGCGAGATATCGGCTACATGTTCAAGTTAAAGCGAGTCCCTCCTTCAGCCAAAAAATAAGGGCCGCCTTTAAACATGTCCAACTTTTTGGGGTCCTCATAACAACGTGGACATTTTGGAACATTCAGATGTGTTTTAGGTGAGATCTGGACATCCAGCGAAAGCTGCTTGCTTCTTAACAGACTTTTAAAATTCTCTTTTTATTGAAGCAAATCATTCAACACATGCATCTAGAGTTTTAGGCTTTAATCGGAGACTTTCAGTGGATGTGATCACAGTCCACTTAGGTAATGCTATGGTTTATTTTCATTTTTAGCATGAAGTTAAATACAACTGTTATATATAACCCACCTGGCGGGTTAGCATATCCTACATTAACTATATGATAGCAAAATGTGTTGACTCCTGTCATTTCTATTTATTAGCCATTTCAGTGGCCACATCTTAAAAAATATGTGCCAAGCTTGGCAATTCGGCCTATTCTAATTGATTTTAATCATGCCATTTGTATGTTCTTTTTCATTTGCAACTAATACTCAATAATGAATGCTTGTCTAAAACAGCATTGGCAATACGTTCATGTAAAAAAAAAACATGTAAATCTGAGAAAATATCTACTGCATGCCTGAGCAGACCTCTTTCCCTGTGTAACATGCTAATCAGAGACAGATCAGAAATGAAAAAGAGAGACAAGAGAGTGGGAGTGGGAGAGAGAGAGAGAGAGAGAGAGAGAGAGAGAGAGAGAGAGAGAGAGAGAGAGAGAGAGAGAGAGAGAGAAAGAGAGAGAGAATTTGGCGTTTTATCAAACCATCCTCATTTCTCTGTGGACACGTTGCAACTTCAGGAGCCATGGCCCTGACTGACCTGCCTTTTCATCCATCTTCACTTGTTTGCTCTTCAAAAAGCAACACAATGGCAAGATATGGTGACCTAGACTTTACTTCTAAAATACAAGTAAAAATTATATGAAAAAAATCCTTCACCAATCCGGTTAATGAAAACTGAACACAATAAATTTGTTTTAGGGAAATAAAACTCGGGTTTAAAGTTTTTTTTTTATGTTTGGTGATAAAAAAATATAATATAATGTCATTTAATCAAACAATGTATTAATTATTCTAATAATTTCTTGTAGCTCAAAATCTGTTTCCAATTTACAAGGAAACAGCAAAACATGGGCTTAAATGCATGATTCGGAAAAAAAAAAGGCATTTTAAATTAAAAAGTTGCTAAATACAGAAGTGTGAAGAAATAAATTAACTTACAATATATAATAAACTTAAAGTTGAGATGACGTTCTGATAAGAATTCATTCAAAGAGATAATTGTGTGTCTAAATCTCAATACCATTTCCTTTTAACACTGAATCCCCAACCATTGATCCAAATGTCTCAGAAATTAATCTTGTTAAATTGTAAAAACATTGAAAAAAATCTATTATTTATTATATCTGTCTAAATACTTTAATTTTCCAAATAGATTCTTTCATTTCTGGATCACGGGGAGCCAATTTTGCCCCCAAACCTGGAGATAGTGGCACAGTGGGCGGTGCCACACTAAGAAGGATCGTTAGAGATTTTTGTGAGTTTGAGGTCTGGTCGGCACCTTTTTGTCGGAAGTTTGCAAGATCTCAAGTGCTTGCGTGAGTTTTCGCCAGGACTCACATTTCCTCCCACAGTCCGAAAACATGCTTTTCAGGTGAACTGATGTTTCAGGTGCCAGTTCCCTGTGACACAGAAATAGAAAAATGGATGGATGAACTCAGAGAAAACCCGTGACCTTCAGTCTCGCAATACCATTACACAACCAGTATGGTGTGTTTTGATACATACTTGAAAGAATGTAAAAGTAAAGTAAAGGGAGTGAGATTGTCAATATGGCGAACCATATCGAGATTGTGCTCTGTATTGAACCCCGTCCAGTTTAGTGCACACAAAGTGAAGTGAACACACACACACACACCCTATCATCAGCATGTGGGGTTCAGTGTCTTACCCAAGGAGACTTAGTTGCAGAACCAGCAGTAGGAGGATTCGAACCTGCTACCTCTCAAAACAAGTCAATGTCCCCTACCACTGGACTACAACTCCCTTACTTTATTGTGTTTTATTGTTTTAAAAGAATGGAATAAAACAGATATTGTCACATCTTGAGCAACATATCTTTAAATGTACAAAACTGTATAATTTTCCACATCTACCGCCTTTTATTCTGGTCAATAATAATTTATCAAATCACTTATTTTATATCAGACTGATTGACTTTGTCAAAAAGATGCAGGTCTGTCAAACTTTACCATTCTTCCTCCAGACAGACAGACAGACTGATGAAAGGGTGGATAGATGGATGGATGCGATGGGTAAATATTTAGATGGACGGATGGATGGTATTTAAAAAGAATCACTTTTCCCACATCCACAGCATTTACATTCTCTCCGGTGAGAAAGGCTCTGCCCAAGTGCCGGAGAGAGACTGGGTGAGGTTTATGAAGAAGGGGTAATTTTCAGTGTTTTTGTTTTAAAGGAGCTGCAGTAATGTGTGCTTCTGTGGTGTGTGTCTGGCAGGAATCAGACTGGCGGTCAGGACGGAACCACACAGGTCCTGAACACAGTCAGAAACCTCATGAAAAACAGCTCTGATTGTTTCGGCTTATACTGTAAACTACACCTGACGACAAAAGCAAAACCACTTCAGTTCTTCCCCACAGACCTCTGCCTTTAGAATGAGATTCTTTTCCACAAATGTTCAATGCACAAATTAATGAGAAACAATATACAAAATGAGGCAATTACCGGTAGTAGAATTACATTTATAATATACTATAACAATATCGTACAGCAAGGAAGACACGTTTGAGACTGAAGTCTACATGCAGGTTTGCCTGGGTTTCCTCCAGGTCTTCAGTTTCCTACCACAGTCCAAAAACACAAGTTCTAGAGAAATGGAGTTTGAAATATCATATACGAGTGAGAGAGTGTCTTCTGCTCTGTAATTGGATCGCCACCAATCCAGCCCAGAACGAAGAGTTGCTGAGATTGACTTCAGCTCCATCTTTTTTTCAGATTGAGAACAAGTTTACCGACAGTGCTCATGTCAGAAGCACATTTTGTCATTTTTCTTGTTTCCTTAATAATTTGCTGCTTTGTTGGTTTACTCTTCCCACCATTGCTGCTCTTTACAAACCTCCTGTTTCCTTTGTGTGTTCCATTTGTTGAATTTTTCTAGTCTGTTAATAAACACAATCTTTCTTGCAGTTGAAATCTTCCCCTTCCTTGGAAATGACACACACACACACACACACACACACACACACACACACACACACACACACACACACACAAATAAACAGTTTTATTGTGCACACATACGCACGTATTTAATAGAAAGTTAAACTAAGTTCAATAAAACATGGCACACACACATTAAATATACACTTACACATTTAAAACACACTAGAACAAAGATATACACAAATAAATGATACAATCTGATACATTTAGGCAAATTTTCCCGGCACAACACATAAATGCGAAAGTGTTATAGGTCAGTGATGTAGTGTGGGAGGTGTGGATTCCTCCGCCGGTTTACAAGTACGCCATGGAAGACTGGAAACACATGTTTCTACTTGCAGAAGGAGAAGGTAGAGACAAACCATCCTTTCCTAGTTCTAATTCCTTCTATATCCTTTCTGTATATGCTCTATATTTCTGCCCTCCGTGCATGTTCCAGCCTTTTCGATTCATGTTTGGTGGTTTAAAACAACAGAATCAATTTGTCATTTTGTCTAGTGAGTTCAAAAAAGTTCACGTTTTGCTTGCCAATGAAAGCTCTTAATTTTCACAAAGATCATAATCTGAAACTGAACACATTTAATCATACGGTCACAGTCATAAAAAAGGTTTCAGACATTCCCTCCTGGCAAGAGAGGAACAGAAGAGAGCATCTGACTAATGCTTTCCTGACTTGTGTCCAGGTTTTGTTTGCAGAATGTTGAACTGTAGTCAGAAGCACTGCTGCTTTAGTCTCACAAGCTTCGCAGACATACTTCCCTTCATCTACCTCGACGTCTATCACCATCCATCTAAATCTACATCTACATCCATCTACAAATTTGTCTAATAACATTTATGTCTACACTTATATAGACATAATATATATATATATATATATATATATATATATATATATATATATATATATATTACTATATCAACATGCATTTTTTTATATTCATATATTTTATATTTCATTAATATTTCTCTACATTTATTTATACTCTATCCATCTATTTCTTTGCCTCTATCTTTTCATTCATACATTGTCTCTATCTTTATTTTGCTGATGGCAATGTCATTTCCTTGCACCTTGAACACTCCCCTTCTCCTCCTGCTCTCCACCCCTTCACTCCTTCATGAGTGGTTTATAACCTCGGGTGATGTGCAGGGCGAGTTAGAAAGGTTAAAGTTCACACAGTCACTGTGCAAACTACAATTCCAGAAAAATGTAATTTGACTTCAAGATTGCAGAGAAAGAAGGAGAAAGAAAAGAGGACGGAGATAAAGAAAGGAAATGTGTGGGTGTATGACGAAAAGGGCTGGGCTATAGAGAGAAGAATAAGAAAGAAAGAGAAAGAGAGAGAGAGAGAGAGAGAGAGAGAGAGAGAGAGAGAGAGAGAGAGAGAGAGAGAGAGAGAATGGAAACTTTGACCAAATTCTACTCAGACCTAATATGCAGAATAATATGCACAAAACAGCTGGAACTCATGACTTACTGAAAGGGAAAAATTGACTGAAAATACAAACATGCAGAAGAAGTTCAGAACTGACAGGTTGAGAATGCTTTAAATTAAACGTCTCACAATCAGAAATATCATGGATTTCTGGAAATAAAATGGTTTTCTACTCCTCTAGTATACCCAACACTCCCAGTTGAGCATCATATTTCTAAAATATCCAGCATTAGATGAACGCAACTAGAACCAGAATTCTCTCAAATTTCTCACATACTAATGTCACAGCAATTATTCCACTATTTCAGGGGAAACATGGTCCCTTAAAAATAAATGAAACAGTTTTGCCTGAAATTAGGAGAACAACGTGACTTTTTCAATGATTTACTGTTCATGAACAGATTTACAGATGCTTTCTTAATCTGAGACACAACTAATCTCTACCCTATAGTTCATGGTCAAAACTCAAATTTGGGATTATGACTTATGTGAAAACAGCCGTGTGAAAACACAATAACATTAAGTCATTTGCATTAAGTTTTCCTGGACTTAATGCAAATGATTAATTTTGGTTGAATTTTGGTTGAATATTTAATACATTTAAATTTTTCTGTAGCACGTTCCCAAAACAACTTGCAAAAAGAGGGGATTTAAATTACCCATTCATGTTCTACATCCAATGCAACATTCTTCATCATACAGACACAAGACACAAACATGGGTCTCAAACCTAAATCTCCTTGCTAATATCAACAGCACTTCTCACTGTAGATCATATGTATTAGTATAAAAATAAATATAATGAAAAATAAATATACACACTAATTAATATATAAAAATAATAATATAATAATAATAATAATGAAGAAGAATAAGAATAAGAAGAATAAGATAAGAAGAAGAAGAAGAAGAAGAAGAAGAAGAAGAAGAAGAAGAAGAATTATTTGTATTATTATTGCTGTTGTTGTTATGCTAGCATTTTTAAATTGAATTGGGCATGGCATTACTGCAATCTGCCAATGACAAAGGAGAATCCTGGTTGCTGGCTTTTCTTATAAAGGGAGCTGAGTGGATCTCCAAGACCAGAAGCCTCTCAAGAGAAGTGAGCAAAGGGTGAGCTGGAAAGTCTGGAAAGCTCATCATTCCCTGACGCCACCGCACAAGCACTCGTAAATACGCGCTGATGCAGTTTGAGAAATGCAGGAGGAAAAAAGTAGTGGGGAGAGGCGTTGTTGGGGGAGGGGCAATGATCATGATCGAGAAATAGTGGCTAAGTCTAACAACATTTGATAATACAGGGATTCTCCACCTATTTTGAGAACAAGATATTCTCACACTTCTTTCACACTGCTGCTCACTATTCATCCCTTTTTATATCCGCATGGCATGTGTGATATTGAATAGTAAATAACGTTTTTCCAGTCTACAAGCCGATTCGTTTTTACTGCCCTTTAAACCGTGCAGCTTTGAGTAATAGAGTAGTTAAGTTTTTACATTTTTACGGGTTTATGAATTAAACTCACCGGTATAATGCAAAGCAGATCAGATTCACGTCACGAACAGGAAGTATGTTCTCATTGGTTGCTGGATCTGTCAGTCAAGAGGACCATCACCAATTATTTGCGCTACTGTCTTACCAAAATATGGAAATATTCTTATAGACAGATAGACAGAAACAAAGATATATTATTTTTATAAAATATATTATTTTATATATATATATATATATCATACAACTTTGTTTTTTTTTTTTTTTTTTTTCAAAATTTAAAATGTATTTGTACAAAAACACAAACAGTATGATGTGCCGTGAAATGCTTTCTTCAACAACTGCAAGAATGGGTAAGTTTAAATACAAGTGAAAAGAACAGTGCAGAAAACAAAGCATAGGATTAATAGAATACAATAATGGTCAATAGCAGGATAAAGATTTGACCAAATTGTCAGAACAATATTCAAACGAAATACTGGAAAGAAACACATATTTAAACACATAGGCCTGTGCAATTATTGTGAAAATGTGCAGATTCTTTTTTAAAATGACAAAGTGAATAGTTGCATTAATAGTATGGTTGAATAAAGTCTCGCCTTTGTTTCATCTCAATTAAGAACAATTTTTCCTTCTCATTAAAATTGTTGTTCTTTATTCTTTTTCACAATTCATGAGACGCTAATAGACAGTTGTTTCTTTAAAAACAAATGGGACGAATTGCACAGCTAAGTTTTATTTGGCCTAAATTTTATGTAAGTAAAACCTTACAAGAGAGAAGTTCCCTGAACACTGCCAATGTCTGTTGCAGTGTTGATACACAGTGCAAGACGAGCCAACACCTCTTCGTTTCTCAAACACATGACCCGCCAGAACGCAGCGTGAAAGGTAATCTATGTTTCCGCTACTCTATCCTCATTTCCAGTAGCCGTCTCTGTTGATGACGGATTGCTCTCTTCCAACATCTGAACTACACATACATCCATTCACTCTTCTACTTTTCAGAAGAACACAAATTAAATGTATGTCACTATGATCCTGCATTCTGGGAGAGACACAGCTTGACTGTCTCTATTAATCTTGTAATTCTACACTAAATTGTATTGTAAATTGTGTAAATTCGACACCTAATCAAGATTATTTTGTTAAGATAAAGTTTAGAGAAATCTATAGAAAATACAGAAATCTATAATGTGTATTGCACTTTTCACCTTTTTTTGCTTTGGCTCGTCATTGGGTTTGGAGGTTGAAAAAACAAAAAAATCTTTGCTGATCTGGAATATTCATTCAATGCCCAGAAAGTTTTATAGTTTGAGAGTTTCATAATCTCAATCAAGGCTGTGTGCGATTACCATAGTAGACGGCAAGTTTTAAGTTAAAGGTTGACACTCAACATGACCTTCTACCCAAGCACTGCAGTGTCGGCTGCCCACTGCTCCTGATAATATGTGTGTGTCTACTGTATGTGCACTTCACAGGAGGAGTCAATTGCACAACAAAAAATTCGGTTTGATTTCAAACACACCTAACCAAGTTTATGGCTAGTTAATGGACAGAGAGGTGGTATTTTGAAGATACAGTAGAATCCTAGTTCACCTCTTAGAATATTTGCCATTTCCAATTGAAACATTTGCATAACTTGAATAAAAAATATTTGTGAAATTGCGGAACGGTCTTCCCACAATAAATCACTTTCACTAATTTCAATTTCTTATCATTTTTTCCATTAATTTCACTTTCATCAAGCAATATAGTGAAACATAAAAATGTATTCTGCGGTAAATTGAACATTGCCAACGCATTTAATTCTGCCAAATGTGTGACATTGAAAAGAAGCAGATGATGGTTTTCGAGTAATGGTCAATCAGAAGTGAATGAAGTTCACGGAAATAGGTGGAGAGTGGTAAGAGTGGGAGAGTGGTCTACTAATCTATCTCAAGGACTTTATGTGGATTAACTCCAATTACAAAACAAAAGCAGTTTGGGACACAGATGAGACACCAGGAGATCTCAAAACATCACAAACCATCTCACTATCATGTGTTCAAAGGAGGAGTATTTGAAGCAATTTGTCTAAAAAGGAAACAATAAATGCTTTACACTGTCGAGAAGGTGGTCGAGATTCTTGTCGGGATGGATAAGCAGCCGAACAAGAGATCGTTCTCGTAAGAGATTTTAATCCTCATTGCAGAGGAACTACTACGCCGTTGCTTCTCTGATGTTTCATTACTTTCATATCTAGTGAACACTGAGGGTCCTGCACATCCCTGCATCTGCCAGAGTCTGGCTGAGCACTTGAGAATACTGCAGAAACAGTGACTTCAATGGAAAAGAATGCACAGCGCTCTCCTACCCTCCCCAATCTCCGGCACTCTGCTCTTTCTCGCTTTCTCACTGCAGAAACCCGCTGTTTTGTGGTGATTCTGAAGGACTGTTTTGTGCAGTGATGACCACAGTCTTCCTAACTTTCCCTTTCACTCACTCCTTCCATTCTGTAGTTCTCATGGCAAATGCAGAATTGCCACGTTTGATACACTGCAAGTAAAAAAAAAAAAACTACAATGGGATGATGAAAACAACAAGCATCCTACATAAAAAGGAGGTTCGGTTTGATTAAATCTTTGCTGGAAGTTTTTCTCCATCAAACATTCCCGTCTCAGAAAGTCTCGTCCTGATTGACTTTCCATCTTGAGTTTTATTTCACAGAAGGGATGAAGAGAGACAAAGAGAGAGACTGCTGCACACCATATGTTTGGTTCTCGTGTGGGCGGCCCTAAAACTGAAAAGTTTGATCTCCATGGCAACCATGATAACCACTTTCAGATGTCTAAAGTGTATGGCCAGTGGGTCTGAGAATGAAACTCCTCACACTAAGTGGTGTAAAGTACTTGAGTAAATGGACTCTGTTACTTTACTTAAGTATTCTTTACTTGTATTTTGTACATAGTATGAAAAACATAAGCAACTTTTGCTCTCTACTTGACTACATTTTTGATAGAGTCTCTGTACCCTTTACTCCACTACATTTGAATGGACACGTACAGTTACATGTTACATTGTGACTGTGCGCGACAAGTCGGCATCTTTTTCTACCATGGGTAATTTCTTGGGCGAACGAGGGTGATATCGACATCTGCAGGGTGCTGAAGGTACTGGATACTATTTATGAGCTAAATCACGCGGATTAGCGGTAGCACTTATTAGATAATTTGAGTTTGACTGAAACTGACTTTTTGTTCTTTTTTATTTACTTTGTTCTGCTTTTTTGAAGTGTAATACTACACTTTTTTTGAAGTGTTACATTGACAAATAAAATTGGTTACTTTACTACTTTTACTCAAGTCTTCTTGGAACAGGTGAAATGTAACTTGTGTGGACTCATTTTTTGAGTTAAACATTGCATGAAGGTATCCATACTTTTAGTCAAGTATGGTTATTAGATACTCTTTACTCCGCTCCTCACAATCTAAAAAAACTGTGTGGCAGAATTGACCTCGCAAACATGTCGCAGTAGTATGAACCCACGAGGGTTCAATTACAGAGCTACTGTATTTCCACGGCAACAAAGAAAGTGACAGGGCAGAGAACTATCATTGTGTACTGACTCACTGGGCACTGAACGCACAATAAACTCTGCTTAAAATATATGACCAAAATGAAGGGTTATTAAACCAGACAAGGGAAAACGTGGCAAAAGAACTCTTAAACGTTTATATATGTATATATAAAAATAAAAAATAGAGGGATAGCTCTGTTTCCCATGCTCATTGAGGAAAGACTAAAAAATGATTCTAGAGACAATCCAGTGTACATTGATTTTTTCCGGTTGTCCAATGGTATTATTAGACTTAAATCCTAAGCACTTATTCAGGAAAAAAGGAGAAAGAAGGGAAACAACAAGAAGGAGGAGCTTCAGTTAGTTATGAATCACACATGAACCATTGAACCTTCTAGAAACCAAAAGCAAAGCATTACCTTCATGTGATCTACACAAGCCACTGTGCAGAATCAGAAATAAGGCAAGTTCGTGATTGTCTGATTATAAAGTGTAGTGCTGTGTTCTGCAGGGTCTACCTACTCGTGCGAGAAACATTCTGCTTGCAGGAAGTTTAAAATACCAACGATTATTCCAGATGCGTCCAGCTCGAGATGAACATTACAACGAAAAGCATCCTTGTATGAGTTGGAAAGTCTCCAGGCTGAAGAGATTTACCTGAGAATCAGCAAGAGAATCACCCCGTCTTATCATTCTTTAACGTAATTCACGACTGTTTAGTATTACAAGTTTGGGTGTTTTGTGTTAGTTTTCCCAGCATGCTCACTGTAGTTCCCGTAGACTAATAGTCCATAAAGATGCCGGTTTGGTTAGTTTGTAATCAGAACCACATGGCTTTACTTTCTCAACTTCAATTAAAATGTATTATTACTCCAAAAATAATGTCAGTTTCTAATTAACTAAATTTTCTGTGTTTGTGACAAAAACAATATAAATCCTAAATCAAAGAAACGCTGAGGTGGCAAAAAAAGGTCTGCAGCATATGGAATAACTGTTGCTTTCAAATGCCTTCTAAAGGTCACAGAAAGAAAAACACAGCGGCCAAACAAACCCTGATAGCTGGAGACGATGCAATGGTTCAAAGTGTTTGTCGCGTAAAAAAAAACACATTAACCTGTGCACACTGTATATACAGTAAAAAGTAAAAATAAATACTTTACAGATACGTATGAATGTATAATAATTATTGTACATTCAATTTGCTGTGTAAAATGCTTTTTCATACGTATTTCTATATTTTACAAAAAATATGCTATTATAACTCGTTGATTTTGGCTTTAAACTTCAACCACATAAACATTTGGCCTTGTTATTCATTTTAAATTAAAAAAAAATATATATATATTATATATATATAAAAATAAATAAAATCTTTTTTACTCAAAAAAGTAAAACTCTTAAAAGTAAAATCTATATGATTTCAACCAATCAATTCTGACAGGTGCCATTTACAACTCTACAACAGGAAGTAGGTCAGTGAGGTGAAAACCTTCTGTTAACCAGCGGTAAAAGTTAGCGGACCTGGCGCAGTAAATTATCATCATGCAACTGAGCATGTGCAGATTGGGAATCTGCTCTTTGTCCAAACCTTTTTGATACATAAAAAGTGAATATTGTGTCAGAAAAATGTCAATAATACATAAAAATAATAATACAGCATTTTCTGGATTGCAAGCTGATACATTTCCAAAACTTTGAACCCTTTGTCCTAAAAAGGCTTCCTACTGGCTACAAGCGCATAACCATATTTAGTTAGTCACTCTCAGCTCAATGTCTTTCTCTTTACTTTACCCAGTGTGGAAAGTCTGTCCGAGCACTCTCAGCCCCCTCGGCCCTGCAGACCACTGTTTTCCACTCCCTCTTCCTGAAACAATAGTGCCTCGCGTTAACTGTAACAAGCTCGAAATTCTTATACACACTAATTAAACTTGATAGTAAGTCTTTTAAAATCCTTAAAAGCAGTACATACACACAAAAAAATTACTTTTGATCGGGTTATGTCAAATGATGACCACCTACTTTGATTTTTCCCAAGATTCTCTCTTTTTTCCTATTGTTTTTGTGTGCCAACTTTGGTGTTACTAGATATGTTGGAGACGATCATATCTGGATTCAGCTAAACGATGCATGTGATATATCGGACTTATTAAAATAGCCCTCATTAACACCGCATTCTTCACAGCTTCATCAGAGGCTAATAACACAACTTGAAAAGTGAAATGACTAAAGTGCTAGACGCAGCTTTGGGTAGAATTTTTTTATCTTACGCCTTTTGTGTATTTTGACAAAAAAGCAAAACCTGAAACAAAAAGAAACAAAAACAAAAATCTCTTCCTTATTAAGGAAACTCACTACAGCCGCTTGTATCCCAAACCTTGTCTTTTCAGTTATGACCAGTATGCCCAATGTGCTGACATTGTGTTCACCGATAATGTTTTCTGGAAGTTTTCCTGAACCTCTGCTTCCATTACAGTAGCATTCCGGTACGTGATGCCGTCTAAGACCCAAAAGATCCAGAATGGTTTTCCGGTCTTGACTATCCACAGAGACAGTTTCAGGCTCTCAAAATGGTTTGCTGATATTATGCACTGTAGACGTCAACTTTAAACTCTATGCCTTTTTATCTCGGAGAAACTTCTTTCTGCTACATTATTTTTTTGCTGCAGCTTTGGATAAATCGATTGTCCTCTGCTCATCTTGACTGCTGAGGGACAAGGTTACTCGGGGCAGTAATGGTCCAGAGGTTGTGAGTTGGACACAAAATCCAAAAATATTTCAAAATGTCCAACTTTCAACGTTTGCTATTGTTGTCTGAACTCTACTGTGAACCAAACATACATGTATGAGAGTTATAAATAATTGTGAATCTATTTGATTCACAAGTTGTACAGTCTCTCAGCTTTTTGTGTTGCATTATGACTGGCTGCCCACTAATCATGTGACCGTGAAACAGAAGAAGAGGCTGAGAACACGGGCAGATGTTTACGTCATAAGAAGATCGGACAGACGCTTCCTCCCCCTGCTCACGGCCAAACGTGTTGAGACACTGAGCAGACAGCATTCCTCATCAGTCCTTATTCGTCCCGCCTCGCAGGATCCCTCACGTGGATGTGTCCAGCAGTTAATAATTAATTGCAATTTCCCAATGGTGTAGATTAATTAATAGAGTAACTAAGCATGTGTATGGATTGATTGTCACCTAAATACAGAAACAATGGAGCATCTCCACAGTGCCACATCCACATCCAGTCTTCAGATTCACCTTCCCATCCTGTTTCTCCTTTCATTTTCTCACTAAAACAAATGAAGCCTGTCTGCACCTGCCCGGAACACGGATTTAGGGTTTCTTCTATCTCAAGCTCAGCTTGATGTTTAGCCTCGACAGAAGATTTGAACTTTTGTTACAGTAGAACTTACAAGATCACATCACTTTACAAAATGTCCGAAACATTTACCTGTACATGTTGTAAGCAGTGACGTGCATTTAGCAGAAAGTTGTAAACAAAGTGATTAACATTGCTTTTCAATTATTTAGCTTTTTTTGTAATTTACACAAACATGTTTTTTCACAAAAACATGGAAAAGCTGTACATCTGTTTTAAAAATATGAATAAATAAATAATGATAAGAGAATTATAAATCTATAATTTTATCTATCATTTTAAATTGCCATTTTTTTTAGAGTAAGGAGACAGACATTTATACCTTTATTTAAGTATAAACTGACTACACAAAAGGATGTACATCTTGTTTCTTTTACAAGACTGAAAGAGTAAGTCTTTTTCCATCCCCTCATTCGAAACCTGATCCTTTTCCTTTCCAGCGTCTTTCTCCTTCAAAGACTTTGACTGCTTTGGAAAGAAAGTCTGAAGCCATGTCTGGTCTCCTACTCTGCTTCACCATCCATGAGTAGCAGGAATTAATTCTGCTAAGTTTATGATGGCTCATTTCTCATGATGATTTTTGGTTAATTGTAATATTTCGATTGTTCTCTGACGTTACAACAAAAACACTACATTTCCTGCCACATTAGGGAAAAGGCATTTAAGGTTTAGACACATCTTGAAGTACTTAAACTAAAGATGGAAGTTTCAGACAGTCTCTGGCGGTGCGAAACTTCTGACAGAAAATATTTCAGTGGGTATGGAAAGAAGAAACTTTCTTCATTCACTTTAACTCACATTTACCGTATGGCAAAACAGGCTTCATTGATATATTTCCTCAGTAATTTTAACCCTTAATCATTTTATGCTCTGGTGGGTAAACTTGCGTTTTGGCAGGTTATGACAGAGCACTTTTGCTGGTTTATCTTCATTCTAAGAGGCATCTGTTTCTATGTTTTTTTTTAAGAAGACAAAGCAGTGTGAAAGTATTAAAATCAAACATCAATTGTAACATTTTGGGAATCGAATGTTCTGTATTACTCTCTATTTAGCCAATAAAAAAGACTCCATCACATAGAATATTGATACTTCGTCACACTTCTACAGTTGAACACCTTTCTTAAAATTTTCATTTTGGGGAGTAGGTAATGACAGCTCCATATGTTTTAACTAACAGAACAGACAAGAGATGAAAAGCACAGCTTCTCTAGCATCCTCTGCTGGACAAACACAGCATTTAGTCTAAAACAGAACCTAAAGATACTTGCATTTGCTGAGAATTTTACAACTTTTGTGTATCTAGCAGCATCATATTATTGGCTACTATGTTCATTCATTCATTACCCTCACTAATTTTTTGCTGTTTGTGTTAACAATTTGTGTTGTAATAAAAATTGTGTTCGTATAATATTTAATGTAACCTATTATTTATATTTACACATATGCCAAGAACTTTTTATTCTTTTTATATTCATAGTCTAAATAGAATGTAATACAGATTTCAAAAAGTAAAAAACAAAATCATACAAACATCTCACAGCAGTTAAAGCAAGATCTTCTCTGCCTTTAATCCTCTGAGACCGACTCTACTCTGAGCCAGAAAATCCCTCTCGTCTTGTAAACTTTGTTGTGACAGAGGAAGCGCTCACCAGTGTGTGTAACATCACTTTCTGTGTCTGAGATGCTTTATAACGGGTCGAGTTCTCCAGTCTTCGTCTCTGAGTGTCGAGCTGGCTGTATGCGCATTCTTCAAACGGAACAAACATTGTTTTTTGGGCTTTGCCTCAATATAAACACATCCGACCAAAGTACAAGCTGTTAGAGCTTCTCTACCACTGCTCAAAGAATTAAAGTGTGTCCAGAGAAAACACTCCACACTCTGACATCCCACTTCTCGCTGCGAAGACATGCTTGATGATGGAGGAACCGGAAATGGAGTCCACACTAACATGCTAACCCTTACCGCCTGTATAAACTCGGTTGTGGATGTTTATTATTAAACTGTTGGAGAACAACGTATAATTTTAGATATCTCCCTAAATCACATATTGTGAGAGTCTTACTGACTAAAAATGTCAAGACGAGTCACGCTTAAAGGATTATACCATGCTGCATCACAAAATTCTGAACAAATCAAAGTTGCTTTGTGTTCACTCATTTTTTTTCTCATGCTTTTGACAAAAAACAGTCACCATGTTGAATTTTGAGGGAAGCACTCAGGCCCAATTTCAGAAGCTCAAAAACTTGCAGGGTGCTAATATGTGGTTATTTCAAACATGTGAATAATGTAAGCCCTCATTTCCCCCCGATAATAAGTCGTCTTCATGTAGTGGTGCGCTTCTGTGTTGTGTCCTCTTCTTTTTTTAAAAAATGGTTCCGGAAGCAGACATGCAAATACGCTTTAATTGATGACACAGTGCGAAACTTAGCAGTGGTGAAACAATAAGCATTAAACATTAAACAATTTTTATGTCTACCAAAAACGGATTGGGTTACTGACAGATGTTCTTCTCACCCCAACACTTCAAACACAATTACCGTAAAAAGCAAAGAGGTCTTTACGGGGTAAAGTGCTGCTTCCGTCAGCAGGGGCTATTGACGGGACGCAGTATTTCTGTCTTCACCTCAGCAATACAAAGTCTATACATTTCATTCGTTTCAATCATTGAAACTGAATTGAAATTTCTTTCGATCCTGTCAATAAATATTGCTGCAATTGGTCTTGCTTTTTGCCTACTTATTTAAATACATTTTTAACAGACAAATCTACGATTAAATTTGGTCTGATTTTCAGAATCATGTTGTTATTTTACAGACCAAAGCAATTGTTTAATATTAAATTTCAATTTCAGTTTAATATAAAATTTATTTTAGTCATAAGGAAAACATTATAGCCTCACTGAAGGCACATCTAGTTTCTGTGCGAGTGTTTGAGTGTGTGTGACTGTGTGTGAGAGTTGGGGCTGGGGTATGTTGTTCTCAAAACACAATGTCACATCACTGCTTATGTTAGTCTGTGCTCGTCACCACTAATATAGCTTTTCTGAGCCCTTCGCAAGGCCTTTGACTCTCACTCTCTTGTCTTGGTCCTGCACGGAAAAAACTCACCCCAGGCAACATATCTGACTGCTGAAAATGGGGGGAAAGCCTCAGCCAAGAAGAATTCCAGCGCTGTGAGTCACTGGAGAAGCAAAGCAGCACCTCAGACAGAACAAGACTGGGGAAGTGAGGATCCGTCTGACCTACAAACTTAACATCAACAGCGGGATGCTCTTGGATAAATGAAGAGATTTTAATTTGATAGTTTTAAAACATTTTTTTTAATTATATTTATAATGTATGCTTAATGTGTATTTTGTAGGTCCAAAAAAATAAATAATAATGCTCTATAGAACAGTGTGATTTACAGTGTAAAATTTACAATTAACTATGTATTTGTTCTTTTCTAGTTTGATCAATTACATTTTTATTTTTCTATTCAAGAGTTAACTACCAACCCCCTCTCTGGCTCAGACCTTTTCAGATTAGAAACAGCTGGATGTTCTGGACCACACAGCTGCAAGGCTCTGTGGGGGAGGGGCCACAGCGAGCAGGGGGCGTGACCTTCTAGATGTCTGACTTTAAGAATCCTAATTTGCTGTGATTGGTCAGTTAGGCTCATGCTGGTAAATGGAGGACTGGCAAAATTGTAAACAGCTGAACCGCTTTTTTATTTAGTCACCATGTGCTTGATGTTTTCAGTTATTCTTGGTGACATGGTCTTGAGAAGAGGTGTGAGCAGCTGATCTTAAGCCTCACAGCATGAAGGGCCGAGTTCGAGACCCCAGATTTTGGTCCGGTTGAGTCATGTGTTCCTGAAGATTTCCACGGGATCTTTCAACTTCCACAGGTTCAAAATGCGAAATTATCTATAGTTGTGAATGTGTGTTTTAATAAATTAATTTTGTTTTTTATATTTAGTAACATGCACTGAAAATGTTTTCATTACGTAAGCATTTAATGTACATGCTTAATTAGAGGCTTGGCTGCACAAATGTTGGGTTGTATTTCTGTTTATTCTGTTCCCGTAATATCTGTAATCAAATGCATTGAGATTACAGGGTTTGTTTTGCTTTTCCACCAGTTTAATACTTTGGGATTTTATTTCGTTGTGTTTTTGGCTGCTGATAAAAACATGATTTCCAAAAGAATGTTTATTTCAGTTTATTCTGGCTTGTCTTTCAGGAATTTTGGTCCAGGTCCTTAGAATAACTCTTGGTTTCAAAACAAGGGAAGCAGTACATTTTATTAATAGGGTTTTAATGATGCTTAAAGTATTATTTTTAAAGATTATTAAAGTACTTGTAATTTTTTAAAAACCTCATCCTACACCCAGTGTTTTTAACATGATTCCAAAATTGACCCCTATAAAATAAATCTTCAAAAAAGCCTTGGTTAATGTACCATGTTTTAATTTATACAAAAAGTGAAATGTTATAAATGAAGGTTTGAGAAACCACCTAGACTGTGTATAAACAAGAGCCAGAGAGACAAGCACATCTAGACTCTCTCCTCGTACATCTGGGGCCGTGTTATGCCACCCAATTCGTGAGGGAATACCTGTGGAAATGTCCACTTACTCCAGGAAGTCCGGTTTTCCCACAATTCCCGCTTTCCCTCTTTGATTTCTGAATGTGCCAAAGAATCAACAGGGATCAAATATTGGTCACAAAAACACACAGGTCAGAGGTCAGGCTGAACAGCCTGACTGTTTATTCAAAGACATGTAACCAATCTGATGAAGGCCAAACAGGACATTTACTGGGTGTGAAATGTAAATATTGCTTTTTAAATTTAATATCTATTTAAAAATCCCTGACACTCACATACACGCGCACACACACACACACACACACACACACACACACACACACACACACACACACACACACCTCCTGAACGCTTGTTTTTGACTGTTGGAAGAAACTGAGGACCTGGAAAAAACCCACACAAGTGAAGATTCACTTGAAATAATCAAATTGAAATTAAAATATAGGGGGAAAAATATTGGATATATACTACTGTTTAGCAATAGTAAATAGTTTTACAATAGAAATGTTTTAATAGTGTAGGTTGGTTTGTTTAGATACTACTGATTAACACATTGACTTTCAGATTTCGTGCTATTTAAACTAATTAATTAGAATGCCTAATTTACACACAAAAAGCTCACAATTGATTTGTTAATTTTCATAAATAATCTTCTTGTTTTTATCATTCCTGATATCATTTTCTTGTTTATCACTTCAACTTCTGTTTCCCATGTTTGGCATCTTCTTTTGCCTTCTTCCACTTGAGCTTTTTCTTGATTAAGTAGAGGTCGATGTACACCATGTGTTTGAGGACAGTGGAGGCACAGAGGAGACCCCCATGAACGGCTCCTACCACCCCACAGCTGAACACATCCTGACCTGAACAACCATATCACAAGGGTTCAGACGCATCAATGCCACGGGGAGTGCAAGTGAAGGGTTTATACCTGACATGTAGAGGTTTTTAACGGGAGTATCGCAACGGTTTCGAGCGAGCGATTCAGTGTAAAAGCGCTCCAGGTTGTGGTCAGCGGAGTATATGGAACCTTTTGTACAGCCAAGATAGTGCATGCTTGTCAAAGGAGTGGCTGCTTCCTGGTAAACCAGCTGGAGGAGAGAGATAGTGGAAAAGGTGGAAACAAAAAGAGAGTCAGGGAGAGAGAGAGAGAGAGAGAGAGAGAGAGAGAGAGAGAGAGAGAGAGAGAGAGAGAGAGAGGATAAGTAAAATTAAGCAAAAAATACAGAGAGTAAGAGACGGCGTGAAAGACAGAGTAAAAGAGAGGGAGAGCAAGAACAAGAGATAAAGAACCAGAAAATCAAAAAAAACCAAAACCGAAAAGGCAGAGAAGAGGCAGAGAAAAATATGGGAGAGGCAGAGAACCGGAAAGGGCAAAAAAAAAAGAGATAACCATAAAAGAGAGAGAGAGAGAGAGAGAGAGAGAGAGAGAGAGAGAGAGAGAGAGAGAGAGAGAGAGAGAATGAACAAGAAAGAGAAATATAGAGAGAATGAGAGATTGAAAGCGAGTGAGAAAAACATAATAAGACAAAGGTGAAGTGTCAGTAATAAACAAGTGACAAGTGACATTGATTTTTCAACACCAAAAGAAAAGTGTTAACTCAATCTCTTTGAATACATCTGAACTCATCTTCACAACCAGTCATTTTGTTTTTAGAAATACAAGTATTTATAACAAGTGAATCAATGGCAAGATTATTTGTAGCAAAACAAATATTCTAAGACATCACATTCATCTTCAGGGTTGCGTTCTTCAGTACAGTACCTTCTCTCTCAGCTTGGGGAAGTGTTTGCAGGCCCAGTCAAACACGTGGTTGGCAAACCTCATCTTATAATTGTGATAATCATCCCCTCGCTTTCTAACCGTAGCGTCACTCCATTCCTCAAACCATTCATAGTTTACCAAGGTCAGAATGGTCATCCATGACTTGCCTGACATCCAGAAAAATAAAATGTTCATTTTTATAATCAACCAACATTAATTCATTTCGATGAAAAATATTTTAATATTATAGACATCATATTTTAAATGATGATGATTTAATTCAATAAATATCAATAAGATGGTGTGAATGGTGTGAAGAGAGTGAATGGTCAACGCCTACTGTTGGGGTCTTACCAGGGTGGCGGACCTGTGAGGTGGGGTCTTTAGCTGAGGGGAAGGTGATGAACATCATGGGGACGTTTTCTGGCGCATCATCTTTTTCCATGCTGAAGAAATCATCCATCCTGCAGGTTGAGATTCAAGCTCATGTTACTATTACGATTCATTTACAAACTACTAGAGAACAGAAATATTTGTTTTTATATTTGTTATTTATTAACAATAAATGTTTTCCCACAGGCTGGAAGATATGACAACTGCTTGTTGGACTGGGAGAGGGCGCCAAATCCAGACAAGAAAGCGACAGCAAGCCAAGACGAGACAAACCTGCGACTTTGCTTTGAACGACAGCACCATCTAGTGGGCGCTTTGAAACAAACATGTCCCCTCAACACTACTTTTGTTAGTCACTACTAATTGTTATTCTGCAGTTTAAGAACATCAGTTTCATTGTTTCACGTTTGTTTGTTTGTTTGTTTGTTTGTTTGTTTGTTTGTTTGTTTGTTTTAAAGAAAACTTGTTTTTAGATTTATATTTTTAGAACATTTTACATTTAGAACATTTATGACATCAAGTGCATAATCTGCATCTGCATTTTAAGAGAAGATACAAACACGTTTTCTACAGATCTTCTACTAAGCCAAATGTATACTCACATGGCATCCATGTCATTAGATTTGAAGAGCCAAAAGTTGGTGGACACGATTCCCAACTCTTCCTGGGTTGCATCGAACCCAGAAAACAAGAGAAAAGATCCTTTCCCGGGCTTCATCGTTCCCACGCGCTCACGGACCTCTGCAAGGCATAAGAAGCGAGTGAGAGGGATAATGAGATAATGGAAGTTTGGAGATTATGTTTTTTTCTTTTTTACCTGGTTTAGCACTTATCTCTGGGGGCAAAAGTTTCTGGAAGGTGTTAAAGATGCCACAGTTGGAGATGACAATGGGGGCGCGGACCTCTACATGGCTGTCCCCTTTCTTCACTGCCACTCCTGTCAATCAAACTGTAGTTTCACTTGTGACTCATTTACTTTACATTTTACATTTCATAGATTCTAAAAAATAATATACCACATATGACAATAACCTACGCAAATAATTAGAATACGGTGGTAGAAAACATGAATGTGTGTGTGTGCGTGTGTGTGTGTGTGTGTTTGTGTGTGTGTGTTCACGAGTGTGCTTATTTACACAGATTTTACACGCACTTCAAAAACGATATATTGTTCATGAAAATGTGTTTTCATCTAATTTATGCATTTCCATATTTATAATTATCCAAATTAACACCACTGTTGACACAATTAAATGTACGTATTTATCGTTACTAAAACCTAAAACCTCCTGAAGACTATTTTTCATTTGACGGAAGAATTTTCATGTTTTCTCACCGCAAGCAGTTCCTTTCTCGTCCACCAGGATGCGACTGACAGGGGCACGAACCAGCACATTGCCCCCTGATTTCTGAATGACCTTGGTGATGTGGAAGGGGATCTCACTGGCGCCCCCTTTGGGATAATAGGCTCCTCGCTTGAAATGGTGCAGGAACAGAGCGTTGATCATGCAGCTGGAGTCTCTCGGTGGGTCGCCTGGAACACACCAGATTTTACTAGAACGTTAGCTGTGTGTCGCACTGTATATGGCTGTGTGTAAAGTGTTTCTTTCGAGTATTTGTTTATTTGTGTGTGTGTGTGTGTGTGTGTGTGTGTGTGTGTGTGTGTGTGTGTGTGTGTGTGTGTGTAGGTAACTGTGCTTGTTACATATATAATTAAGAATATACTGTAGACAGATAGAGAAATGGATGAATGGATGGACTGAAAGACAGAGATATGAATGAATGAATGAATGAATGGATGGATGGATGGATGGATGAAATAATGAATTAAACAATGAATGCATGAATGAATGAATGAATGACTGTACAGACAGACTAATTGAGATAGACAGGAAGATGGATGGACAGACAGATTGATAGACATAAAGATTCTAAAAAGCTAAACACTGTGTTTCATTGAGCTCACCATAGAAGAAATATGAGAAGATCAAGTGCAAATCCTTGTTGCTGGTCAGTCTTTTGTTGACCTCAGTGGCACTGGAGGCAGAGAGCGGGCCGATAGAGGTGAAGAGGTCACCAATGCCACTCTTGATCAGGAACATGGCCAACCAGCGCGGAATCATCTTCAGGGTAGCCAGGAACGGAGCCTGGCGGGCAGAGATCTTTGGACAGAACAGTTGGAGATTGTTTTGAGATTCAAGATTTCAGTTCAACTAAGGAAAAAGTGAAGTCAAAGGGTTAAACCAGCTTCTCGTCCAGATCTCATCTAGTCATTGTGTTGTACTACCTTCATCATTTTAAAGAACTCCTCAACAGCTTTGACGTCCTTGGGAAACTGCTTCTTCAGGTGCTCCTCCATCTCGGTCTTGCCAGTGTGGATAGTGTAAGTTCTCTGTTCTTTTCCATGTCCAATAAATATGGTGTCAAAATGCTGATTCAGCTCCACGTAATCCAGCTGGCCTTCTGTGATTTGGTCCATCGCCACCCTGAAGAGGCCATTTTTATGTAGCTGACCGATGTAGTGCAGACCTTTCCACAAGACAAAAAGCATTTTCTTAAAAACAACCAATATTCAAACAAGATTAGATGGATGGATGAATAAATGGTTGCATGGATAATAGGGTTGGAAATTGTCAAAAGCAGGATCAAAAAGCACCCATGCTTCCATTTTCTGAACTGCTTTTATTTTTCTGTGTCACAGGGAGCAGGAGCCAGTCACAACAGCTCTAGGCCTGAAGGTGGTGCAGTACACACCCAAAATAGGAAAACCCATCACAGAGCGGGACGCAAAAACACTTTTTGTTCCATCGATGTGTAATTTCCCATATGTGTTTGGAATGTGAGTGAGAGAGGAAGATGAAACTTAGACCAACGTAAAAACGTACCGACATCAAACTCAAAGCCCTTCTCGGTGAACGTGTGGCAGCAGCCTCCGGCCACGTCGTGCTGCTCCAGCACCAGAACTTTCTGTCCCGCTTTGGCTAATGTAGCAGCAGCCGTCATCCCTCCGATCCCACTGCCAATCACTATGGCATCCAGATTTTCGGGAATTTTGTCCCTGGTGAATCCTGTGTAGATGAGAGTTAGGGTTTTGGGACGAAGAACTACAAATAATATGATTGTTGTAAAAACAAAAGTGAATGTGGAACATTATCTAGCATTAGATGAATTCTCAAGGACAAGAACTTCACCTGTGCTTTACAGGTACTTCACACACAATGTGTGTTAAACTGGGTTAATAAGACAATAGAATTCTGGTACATTACTGATAATGTGTTCTGATAAAAAATGCCATAAAATACACGCAGCCTCATTTTTATCAGCGGTCAAAGCTCTTTAAAGAGGCTGTTATGTGCAATTGTGCGCTAATCTAATTAAGATAAACTGTTGTAAACCCATTGTTTAGCTGCACTGACTAGATCTCAAATTTGACCACTTTTTGATTGGTAATTTTTTTCTCTCAATATTATCTTCACATCTCCAGATTTCATATTTTACAGGGTTTTTTTAATGCTACATTTATCAGCCAAGACCTACATTTAAATTCGCATTACATTCCTAAAATTACTTTTTTATGTTTGTTTTTGTTCAGAAAGAGATTAGGAAAATTTGAAAAAAAAAATGAAAAATGTTGTTAGCAGTATAACATGCTGAGCAATATAAATTTCTTTTTACAATACATTTTAAAAACCATACATAATTATATTGCAGACTATAACCTATTTCACAAAACCACACTGGGAAGTTAACTAAATGCTGAGTTAATGACAAATTCACCTACTTCTGCAGGCTCACAATTTATAGAATAAAGGACATTTAATACCACACATCACCTTGTTTCAAAACTTTGTTCCTTTTCTTCTGATCCATCTCAAAGGGTCCTGGAGGTCTAACCGAATCCAGAGAAAACGTTGATGGTCCGCTGAAGAGATACCAGTACAGACCACCAGCCAAAACAAAAAAGCCCACCAAAAACATTAACAGCCACATCCTAAATAAATTGAATATATAACAATATTAAACAAAAATCAAGCAAAAAAAAAGATCACAAAACTCCCATCTAAATCAAAGCTACTAATCTAATACGCGTGCTATTTACGTTTAATTAATAAAAGAATCCTAATCAAAGAATCAGTGCATGTAACACAGTCGGAGTGAGCGCAGAGAACTGCAGGCCGTTTGGGAAGGAGCTTTGTTTAAAAAGCAGTATTCAAGGAACAAAGGTCTATTTGAACACAGTTATGAAATATCAATAATCACAACAGATAAGAGTGCTGGTGTTTCGGGCAATTATAATTTAATCTATATACTGATACAAAACAGAATTATTCTGTAAGAATCACATTTATATTGACTCTTGCTAGTTGAAGTTTACCACCTTGATTTTTACACTTTTTACACAACACAAATATTCAATATGAAATACTATATATTGGTGGAATATTTTCTTTCTTGTTTTGTCATTAATTACTAAGTCTTTAAATGTTGTATTAAATAATTGCTGCTGTTTAATGTGTGGAAAGTGTGAACTTAAGCAATAGTGCAGTGAAGTTTAATTCGGTCATTGTGACCTGATAAAGTGATTGAGATAAAACGAACAGCTCTGTACACATTTGGTCTTTATCTATATTAGTAACCTATATAGTTATATACCATACACGTACAAGGTTGTCCTGCAGACATCATAGGAAAAAAAATTCTATACTGCATATATGGAGCTGATAGTGTTTAATTCCACATAAATCAATAGCTGCAGATGCATTTGTTTATTCAAATTGTTTAGTTAATTAATAATATTATGAAATTTTGAATAAAAAAATTCCAACATTTTGTTTTTTCCTCTGACTTTAGTTTCATTTACTAATATCTTTTCTTATCAAGATAAGGAAAGAAACATTAAAAATGTAGACCAGTTTTTGTAGAGGTTTATAAATTTTTATACTGTTCTTTGTTGTTTTATCTTTATGATTATCAAGTTAATGTACAAACTAACAAAGAAAGTGTATATACACTTCCGTGCAGAGAGAGAGAGAGAGAGAGAGAGAGAGAGTGTGTGTGTGTGTGTGTGTGTGTGTAGGCACGCGTGTGTGTATGTGTGTGTGTGTGTGTGTTTGAGTGTGCTCATTTCTTTTCTTGCCTAAGAATTGACACACATCCCTGCTGAACCAGTGGATTTCATAAATCTGACACGAACCAGCATGAACGCTTTCTTCACAAACTCGGGCGCTGCAGCAGCAGATCCCCTTGATCCCAATTACAGGCTCAGTGTTTAAATAGAGATGGAGAGATCTAGATCCAGCAGCGCAGAAGAGCTGGAAAACAAGCTTAGAGGATAAAAAGCTAAGGCCTGAGACGCAGATCAGCCAATCAGCTTAAGGTCTCGCAAGACAGGAAGCAGCTTGTCAGCGGGACAAAATGGCCTGACATTTAAATCCTGTTACTGAAGCAGCCGATGAACGAAGAAAGTTGCACGAATCCAGTGTCAAACAAGGGTTTTCTGAACACATCCGTTATTCAAAGCATCAAATTCAACCAGTTTGCTTAGATCGCTAATGTGTTTATTTTACAAAGAGACATCATATCACAAAAGATATTGAACGACATGAGGGTGTCCCCTTTTTTTCCCATAAATATCTGTACAATCTTTTTTGTTGCTACAGAAGATGCTAAAAGCAGAATTTCCACAACTAAAAGACAGATACCGCTCATCATACAAAAGTCAAGCACGGCCATGATGGTGCGAAAGTCGATGCTACGTGATGACACAACCACCCTTCTCCTTGAAGGGGTTCTTATCTTCTGGCACGCCCTTGATCAGGGGGTCTTCAGCAGACTTCTCCTCCACAAACGCAATGATCTCGGGGACTGTTGTAGATATCTGAGAGAATGGAGGAAAAAGACCAGTTACTTACACTGTTAGAAGAGAGTCAGTTTAACTTGTTTCACATATTTATACAACATTATATTACATATTACACATTTAAAACACACACAAAAAACAATGTTCTCACCGCAACTCGAGAGGTGCTCACTTCCACTTTCAGCTGATCCAGCTCCATCTTCAGGATTTCTTTATCGGACATGTCCCGAGCCATTCTGCCTGAATAGAGCATTCAATCAAAAGCGTATTACAGCTCTATATTACCCTTAATGCAACTAATATGATACAATGAGACATAAAATACACATGTATATAAATGTACCTGTTGAATGGTGGGACACCCGTCAGCAAGAGAAATGTCCTGATGTCTCCTAGGAGATCATCAGCTGGAGGTCTTCCTCCTCCTCTCCTGTCTTCTGCGTCTGTGCTCTCGCTGCGTCCGCACCTCTATTTCTCTAGTCGGACCCCCTCCTACTTCTGGCTGTGTCTCAGGTGTAGAGACTGATCCTCTGATGTCATCAATCTCCTCTGATCTCATTAACCCAGTGAGAGGAAGTGAGATGGCAGAGAGAGCGTCACCTCTAAAGAGCATTGACGCCGTAGTGGAAAGGGCAGCAGAAGAGGACGAATGTACTAGAAGATCAATCTGTGATTTCAATAAGACGTGCAGTTTACATGACCAAAAATATTATTTTAGCTGGTTCAAACCCTGCAATAATACGGAATGCTACATTCATGCTAAAAACACAAGCTTGATAAAATAATGACTTTTTTTTAGTATTATCTTATTTTAAGAACTGACTTATTTACCTGTACATATTTTATGAGAACTTTGCCTTGATTGTATGAATGCAATCATGTTTAAACAGCATTTAGTTTAGTAAAGAAATACCAGTACATGTAGAATCCCATCATTTTCTTATAATTAGTTTTTTGAGCTTGGATGTCCTTGAGGACTCAGACATCAACTCGATTCAAGAGAAAGCTGAAGTGAAAAGCTGGTGCAGATCTCGTGTGGGTCTCCTGGCAGAAAGCCAATGCCATAATGACCTGTTAAACTTCTCAAAATAAGAATTATTTCACACTTCTGCCTCTTGGACAATCAGAAATTAACAACTGCATTCAGCAGGTTTGGATTGTTTCCATTTAAATCAATTTTCCATTTGATATAGTTCAAATACAGGCTCTTCTCCAGTGTGTTTTTGCTTTCATCTTATTGAGTCTGCAATCTGAAATTTCACAGACCCAATCTGCACTTAAGAGAATAAATGGTTTGAAAACCAGTTATTTTATAGATAAGTAGTTTTAGATAAGGTGATTATCTCCAACGACATAATGGTGTATCGTGCTCTGAATGTGTTCAAGTTGTATCTATAAATCTTTAGGGAAAGTTTCACAGATTTCTTCTCTCTCTTAAGTGAAATCCTCACGACTGGTAAGCTTGTGGGGATTCTGTCCTTACCTGTAAGCCGGTTTTTCTGGATTTAGGTTAGGCAGCCATTTGTCCAGGATTAACGCAAGGGACCTTGGGGCCCGGATTCGTGACTTCGGCATATGATCCAGTTCTCCTATAGTTCGGGTTTTCAAAAACTGAAAGACAAAATGTATGGAAAGAAGAATAGATGGTCTGAGCAGCACTTTCAGCATCTGACTTTACTCGCACAGCGAGGAGGAGCGCTATCGCCAATCGGACATGGTTTCTCTTTTATGCCATACGTGCATACATGCATGGATTATATGCCATACTCATTGTGTTTAATAATTATCACCCACATTCTACACCTCCATCTGAAAGCTTGTGTTTTTCATCCTTATCCAAAAATGGGAAGAAAAATGTTTAAAAACCATTATTACGTATTTCTGAATAGTAATCTTATACATTGCTTGTATGTTTTTTTTCTTATTGCTGTTCTGGTTTACTGCAATTTCCCCACTGTGGGATCAAAAAGTAAGTTTACTATTATTTTATAAATTATAAAAGAATCGAGTGAGACACTAAAATATTCTAAATGCATCTCAGGAGTGCCAGTGTTTGGACAGTATATTATTCCAAATGTAAATATTATTCAAAGAATAAATAAATAACCCAATCATACAACTACTTTTGGACTACTTTTGCACTGTCCGTAGTATAAGTCAATTTTGTACTGTAAATGTCTCTTGCATTGCACTGAATAGGAGACGTTCTTAATCTCACGGTACATATGTATGATCCAGATTGTATATGTGCACAGTGACAATAAAGGCTTTCTATTCTATTAATATTCTATTACAAGCATTGAAAGCAATGAGACAGACAGACATTTCCCTCCTACAGGAAACCTTTTCTGTGCAGCATAGTGTCTAAAAAGCTGTTTGGGTGACATGCTTTCTCTAAAGCCCGTATTAAAAGCAGTGACAACCAACTTAAATGTTTCCTGGAGACTGTCAGTGTCTAAATCTCTGGTAATTGAGCTAAAGTCTATTATGACTGCCATTGAGGTGGAGCACGAAACAAGAAACACGAAACTTTTGAATACAAACTACAAATTTACACGGAGCCTGTTTATAATAATTAAAGCTTGTTGTAAATCAGACAAGACATTATACATTTAGCTTAATTGTATATACATTAACGTATCGTAATGTATGATTGTGTAAAGGCTTCTTTACTTCAAAGTACAACTGCTTCACTTATCACTCAGATAGTGCTAGAATAGTTATCATAATGAGATATTTCCCCACAAGTGATTGGCATGTTAACACCGCTCACCTTGAAAAGGACTTGTCTTATTTTTTATTAGGTCAGTCTAAGTATTCTTAGGTCTTAAGTACAGCATTATTTTATATTCAGTACAGTCTTAGTACAGTGTAAGTCTAAGTACAGCATTATCTCCTATCATTGCTTCTAATAGTAGGCAGTAACTATACTGATAAAACCTTATAATGTATTTTATAATGCATAATGGCACAAATACTTTTACAAAAGTTTGCTTTTTATTTTCTGCCGCTGAGAAAAGAACTCAGCAGCAGAAAATGAATGAATGGCGTTAATAATTTTTAATTCAATAATGAAATCAATTTTTATTTATTTATTTACAATTGTTTTTCAAGAAAAAAAAACGTGCCAGTAGTTGATCAATTAATTTTCTGTGTCGATAAGGCTTAGTACATTTTTCAGGTTATATTCTGGCGCCACCCAGCGGACATCGACTTTGATTGGTTTGCTCGCTGTTGAAGAGTTGTGAAAATTCGACACGGTTTCGTAAACAGTAGGTTAAAAAACATTGACGCGCTTAAAGTAACCATTGTTCATCATAACGACATGTATGTCCGACCGAAAAGCGGTTTGTAATGTAAATCATCTACAGCGGTTCTATCGAGTCATTAAAAGATTCGACTCAATGCTTCGATCACGATCCATGTGAACAAACGCTGCTTCCGGCATCCCCAGCTATGGCTGCGGCTACACGAAAAAAAGCTTTGAGATTGTTCTCCCAGTTTGGAGCCTTTATTCTGACAAGATTTGGATTCTGGAACTGCTTTAGCATGTTGATGTTGTTCGCAGAGCGGGCTGATGTTAAAAGGTTAGTGATTTTCGAATGAAATGCGCCATGAGTGCCGACTCCGAATATAAACACGTGCACATGCGGCTGTTTTACAAAACATCTCGACTTTTGTGTTTCGGCTTTATTAAGTCAATATCTAAGTTTCCGCTGTGGCATGAACGCGTGTAATGCGTCAGGAATGCGGTTGCTTTTTGAGTAAAAAAAAACGACCAAAAGGTTTCTAGTTCGAATACCAAACCGACGTGTTTCACAACTGGCGCGCTCTTTCTGTCAAACAGACGTTAAACTTGACAGGAGTAACGGACACTTCACTACTCCTCCACTGTTTTTCAGGAAGCCGGACATCCAGGTGCCTTACCTGTACCTCGACCTGGGGGCCGCGGTGCTGTGCGCCAGCTTCATGTCGTTCGGGGTGAAGCGGCGATGGTTCGCCCTGGCCGCCGCCGTCCACTTGGCCCTGAGCACCTACGTGTGTTATGTTGGGGAACAAGTTCATTATGGAGACTGGCTGAAGGTGAGTTGTCGGATTCAAAAAACACAGTCAACTCCTGTTAAATTTGGGACACGGCCGTTTGACCCAATTTGACCAAATGGAAGCTAAAAAGAGCCAGAAAGATAAAAAATGTGTTTCTTTGCAATACTAACCTAACCCTTTCACACTGCAAAGCCAGTGAAATGCAGTCAAAATATCAGAACGACTTTAACGGTAAAGACTGTTCATACAAGCGCTGCTATTCCTGCATTTTAACGGAATAGAACCTTTCACACAGCTGTTTCAAAATCCCAGTATTTTCAGTGACATCTGACAACTGAAATGAGCCAGTGGGTGATGTCAGCGCTTTTGGAACTTCTGCGTGCTTTTCTGGGAATCTTCGTTCCACTTTCACACAGAGCAGAATGCAGGCAATATTCCCGGAACGAATTTCCTGGCATTTGTCTGTTCACACAAGTTGTATTTTGCCAGGAATGTTTGTATGTTTGAAAGGGGCTAATGAGACACAATACACTACTCACAAACACACAGCATCCTTGTTTTATAAACATGTAGCATGGTGTAACATATACGTTAACTGAATCATTATATTATCTATATGATGATTACACCAAATAAGACACGCAGGAGAAGTTTCAAAGTGAAACTACTAGTAAAATACTGGAGTATTTAAAAAAATATTTTTAAAACTTTGAAGACGAGTCAATTTGACCCGAACATAATAGGTGGGTTAAATTCTTCACAGATATTGTCCAAAGAAATGAAATCCTTCACTGAGCACAAGATCTTGAGTGGGAGAAGAATCACCATCACAGCATCGTCATGATTAAAAGCATAGGCAACTTTTAAAACACAAATCCTGAGAATTGCCGAAGATTAATTTTAGTTATTTCTTCAAACATTAAGGACATCTCCACTAACACAAACTCGTTCTCAGTCACTACTTCTCGTTAATACAGCGTTCTGATGGAGCTGTTTCTGGAAGCTTCTTGGCCAGCGGTCTCATTGCTGATGACATTGTTGTGTTTTCAGGTGAGAATGTACTCAAGAACCATGGCCATCATTGGCGGCTTCCTGGTGTTGGCCAGTGGAGCTGGAGAAGTTTACAGACAGAAACCTCGCACTCGTTCCCTGCAGTCCACCGGACAGGTCTTCCTGGGCATCTACTTGATATGCATGGTAGGTTTTGTGAGAAATTTCACATTCAGAAAGGATTACAATAATGCAAACCATGATTGTATATTATTCTAGTTTATCAGTGTTGTTAAAGCCAGTCAGGTATAAAAAGTAACAATTAAAAAAACAAAAGCAAAAATTATGCCTTTATGGAGCCTCGTAGGGTTAAAAATGTGTCAATCTATTAATGTTTTACCACTTGCTCTATTTCTGGGTCACAAGGTGCTGGAGCCAATCCAAAGTCTGGCTTAAAAAGTAAACAGAGCACACAAATATTTCTCATACAGTTTTGACATTATTTAAATTTACCAGTTCCCCTACGGAAGATACCGGTGTCCTTAAATACTGATTAACTTTTAGCCGAGTTTGACTCCTACAAGCACGGATTTAGTGTTTGGATAGATATATGAACAGACAGACAGACCAACATGCGGATTTACATAGACTGTATAAATAAAAAAATAATGAACTGGTTGACCTTCCACAGGTCTACTCACTGCAACACAGCACGGAAGACCGAGTGGCTTACCTGGACCATATCCCCGGTGGTGAGGTCACCATCCAGCTCCTGGTGGTAGTGTTCGGAGTGCTGGCACTCGCCTTCCTGTCTGGCTGCTACGTGCGGGCGGCCTCTCAGATCCTGGCGGTTCTGCTTCCTCTAGTCGTGCTGTTTATCGACGGAAACATCGGTTACTGGCATTACACTCGACGCGTAGAGTTCTGGAACCAGATGAAGCTGATTGGACAGAACATTGGCATTTTCGGGGCTGTGCTGATTCTAGCCACAGACAGCTGATTGGCAGAACAGGGAGGGGTTTTCTCAGGTGTGTTTACGCTTGGTGGTCCGAAGGATACAATTTTCTGCTCGCTCACTCTCCTTCACGTTGGGAAACTGAGCACAAGTGCAACGTCTTTAAAAGACTGTTTACATTGAGCTTTTTCATCTTTTATGCATTATTTAAATAAAAACAGTTGTTTGTCTTAACTTTTAAAGTTGAATGTTTAGTTAAAAGAACAGATGTTTTGTGCTGCATGTTCATTTTGTATTTCTTTATTTGTGCAAAAGCATCACAATGGCATTAAAATAAGCTTTTTGTACAAACCTTGAGTGACTGACAATTCAGTGCCATAAAAAGAAGTGGCTGCAATTCACCATATCTGTAATGATAAGGTTTTTACCATTGCAAAGATTTTTATATAATTACATGCAATGTGCACCATCAAACTGTACAACGTGCAGAACAAAAAATCAGCAAAGAAACAAACAACAAATAGACTTGAAAAAAGAAATGATAATAAGATAAAATGTAAATGTTGTTTTTAACCATTAAACAAATATCACTCAAGCTAGAAACAATGATTTATAGGATAAAACATAAGATGCATCCTTATTAAAACCTTCATTTACAAGTAATTAAGAAAAATCTGGCAGCCTGGAGAAAAAGCGTCTTCATTTTTCACGAGGTTCCCAGGGCGTGGGCTCACTTCCTTGCTTTTCCACGGCCATCTTTTGTTTCTTGCGCTTACGTTCCGCCATAACCACTGCGGCCACAACAGTCACCATCACAGTTCCTGTTATGATCAAGACCGTCGCCGTTTCTGCTACACACAGCTTACTGGCCATTAAACCCAGAGATGTCCCAGCCAGCAAAGGAGGCGCATGACACGTAATGTTCCAGTAGTCGTCAACATAGAGATGCCTGACGTGAAGTATCTTGCTGAAGACGCGATGAAGCTCACAGTCACAAGTCCAAGGGTTGTCGGACATTTGCAGATGAGTGCTGGGTGTCTGGAGGTTTAAGAAGGTTTTGAACTTGAGACTTCTCAGCTGGTTGGCTTCTAAGCTCAGAATGGTGAGGGTCTGCAGGGGGGAGAACGCTTCTGCTTCCAGCTTGGAAATGTTGTTGTGGCCCAAATGCAGAACTCCAAGTCCTTGTTGCATGGAGAGCAGCCCTGCTTGAAGAACCCTCAGCTGATTCCACGCGAGATTCAGATGCCTGAGCTTGGTGAGCCCACGAAAAGCTCCAACCCTGATAACTTGAATACGGTTGTGGCTGAGATCCAACCGTACCAGATTTTCTAGCTTCTCCAAAGACTTGGTTTCAAGACTTTCCAGATTGTTGTGGCCGAGATTGAGGTCTTTAAGAGAGGTTAACCCCGACGAAAAATCTTTTAGAAGGACACGAAGCTCATTGTAAGACAGGTCCAACTTCTCCAGAAAGGTCAGAGAAGAGAGAGCCTGGAATGTCAGAGAACTTTTGCTTTTATTGTCATTTACATAAGTGGTCAAAACACATCTATTAATTATATTCTTTGATTCAAATCAATTTGACGAATTATCAAATAATAAAAAACATACCTGAGACTGGACCATCTGCAAGCTGCTTTGCGAAAGCATCAGCACCCGAAGGGTCCATATTCCAGTGAAGGAAGCGCTCCTCAACTCCACCAAGTTATTCCCACCCAGGTCCAAAAGCCACGTGCTGTGAGGAATACTGTGAGGAACATGCGTGAACCCTCGAGACCGACAGTCCACCAGCTCAGAAGACTCGTAACACAGACACTGGTGAGGACAAAGCTTCGAGCCTCTTACTACAAGAGCCATCACCGGCAAAAACAGAGCCAACAGTATCTTCATCTCGCTCTCAGAGACGCCGTCCAAAAGGCTGAGGAGGTTTTAAACAAACTAGCCGTGTTGACATCCCCCTCGTCTGAATGTCCGAATAAACATCCTGGTATGTTCTCCAGCACTAAAGAGCTTCTAATACCAGCGGTCAACGTTGAAATTATATAAAAAGCTCAATCCCTTAATCCGTTTAGCATTTCATACAATCCGGATCCACAACTGTCATGTTGGTCAACACCCATGAACACTGCTTTACTAAAACGCCCAACCTCTCAGAAATAAAGTATAGTGGAATAGAATGAAAGTGCTCTTAATAAGAGAATAAATCCACCAGGCTGCAATCTCGAGTCCAACTTCACACGTCTGAGCCGGAACATATAGAGCTGAACTTGATTTCAAGTCGACAGCAGGAAACTTGAGCGCTTCACTACGCTGAATATTTCATTGACTGGAATTGTAGAAGCAGGACGTCCAACTGACTAAATCTACTCGCACGTCACATCACGCATCAGCGTGTTCAATCTGTGTGGCGTAGGACAGTGAGATTTGATCACTGGCCAAATCAAACCGAGCTTTAAAACAAATGTGTATTTGTTAATATCGCAACAGCTTTCCTGAATCAGTCAGAACTTGTTGCAGTTGCCAATTAAAGTGTTGATATACAAAGGTGATTAATAATCAATTGAAACTCCATTAACACTTCACGTCCAGTTTCCGAATTCTAAAAATATCTACCAATTAAAAGTTAATAGGCGGTGACCGTGTAGTGGGTCAGACACTTGTTCTCAGCAACACTGGATACTGCAAGCAAATTAGCAGGGCAACCATTAAAAAAAGATCAAATGTACGATATATTAAATTACAAGATAGTGATTTAGACTGTCACCAATTGAAGAGTAAATATTCTCAAGTGTAGCTTTTTAGCAAGATTGTTTTACATTATTTTTGGTAGATAATTAAGAAATCATACATAAAAAAGGCAAGCAACCAGGGAATATTCCGCACAAAAATGCACTGACGACCAGCGATTGAAAAGAAACCACAACAACTACTGAAGAAGCTGCCAAAAGTTTTACAGTCAGAATTTTGTTACTTTTATTTTAGAAAATGTTCTTTGTAACGTGTGGTGTGTGTGATGTCACATTTTGTTTAAAATACAGACAGACAGTTGTAAAACAAACAGTCAAAAGAAATAGAGAAGAAAAAAAAACGCATTGAAAAAGCAAACAAGCTTTTCTGACTGGTGAATTTTTTTTCTTTTTTTGACAAAATGGAATAGAAGATAAGAGGGATGTAAGAGAAGATGATATGGAAAGCTATTTCGGATGAAACATGGGAGGAGAAAGTTGGGGCGGAGAGGGGAATAAGACACTGTTAGTCAAAGAAACTATGGTTGTCTGATGGTTGGTGTTTTAAATTATCTTTATAAAGTCTAATTTAGAATGTACTCTTTTCACTTGCATTTTTTTCTTAAAACATTTTTGCTCTTTTTTTAAGTGTTTTTTTGTTTGTTTCTTTTGTTGATCTTCCAGACCCTAGGCCCTTGGTGCATCCGCCCTCGGACGCTGACGCAGAGGGGGTGGAGCGCCGGTTTCGACCAGCTGATAGGCCCTTGATGCCCGCCGTGCCCTCCCCAGATGAGCCACACCCCCACTCAGGAGGATAAAGACGAGTCCTTCTGTGTTTGCTGTGCTTGTGTACGCTGCTGCACTGACTTCTGGCTTTCCACATCTCTAAAATGTTTCTCAACCTGAAAGAAACAAGAGAAAATCAACTTTCTATCCAGGAACACTCACAATGGGGCATTTGACAGGAGCCTAATAAAGTTTACACTGCATTCCATCCAACAGCTTCATGGCTCGTATTGCTGTAAGTTAATGATGAAGTTTAAACTATTTAACCTATTAATGTTCGTTTCAGAGAAACATCAATAATGTTAGTTTATTTTTAAACTGTTAACACGGGTCAAATTGACCCGAACAGTCTCTATTGTAACAAACATGTAGCATGGTGTTACCAATATGTGAACTGAATCTTTATATTTTTTATGACAAATAGCAGGAAAAATTTTTCTACAAACTTATATAAAATACTTTTATGTATAAACAAAAAAATCTTTAAAAATTTTTTAAACTTTTGAAAATTGGACCCGAACATGGTTAAAAAAAAAAAAGCAGGGTTAAAAAAAAATTACATCACTGCAGTATGGCACATAGAACTTCAGTACTTAAAAATCTCCAGACACTGCTTAAGGAAAATAAATAAATAAACAAATCAGACACCTAGAGGAATAACAAATTCCCCATACACACAACAGCTTCAGAAGTTGAACCAGCATGTGAACCAAAAAGAGGCAAATCTGAAGCACAAAAATGTCCATTCTATATTTTAACTATCCTCCTCGCCTCCACAGGACTTCCTCAGTTTAGGTGCATCTGAACTGCTCAGCGGCTACGTGCCAACTACGCTACGCTAGAGCATCAGCAGTTATGTGCTGCTTCTCCTTTAATTGAAGTGAAATTAAAGTTGTAGTGGTCTGTCACTCACATCAGAACATCCTTAATATGTAAAATGAAAATATTGACTTGCTGTATCTAAACTTGTGAGTTATTTTATCGTAAAGAATAAAGCAATAATTTATTCCAATAAATGTGATTTTGTTTAGGAACTACCTTCTTGGTATTATCTGCATTACAAATCTGAAAATATTTCGTGCTTTGGGAATTAACGCCACAATTGTTTGTGCTGCAAACACCAGTTCCACAGAAAATCTGATGTGAATCAAAACATTTTACAAAACATTCAATCAGTTCATTTTTTGTTGTTTTGAAGATTAGTTTTAGCAGAAACAAAAATGAGCAATAACACAATGTCTGAAGTGTCGAAAAACTATCAAAACCTAAAGCTTAGCTCAAGGTTAACCTATCGTAACCACTCTGTGAATTACCGATAAAGACACAAGGTTCTTAAGATGCTTTTTAATACTCACAATTTTGCGTATATGACTTAAAGCACTTCCCTCTTTGCCTTTGCAGTTATCCACCTGGTATGGTGGGGAGATTACAACATCATCCATCACAATGATGTTCTTCTCCTGCCATTTACAGTCTTTGATGCTGAAAAACAGTGATGAAAAGAACATTATTGCTTTATTAAAAATAAACGAGTGGTTAAGAGCAGCACAATGCAGGCACACAGCACAAACAGCACGCGCACGCACACACACACACACGAAACAAGCCGGACCCCTACGTTTTGTGAATGGTCTGGAACAGCTGCTGGCCCTCAGCTGACACCCCAGCGCTGATTGCATAGGCTTGGGACAACTTGTCTTCTTTTTCCGTCCTTGCTCGACTTGCGAGCTGCAAGGGGAAAAAAAAGACAACGGGGTTTATGTTGAGGCTCAGCTGAAATATAAACTAGTAGGGTTAGAAGTGAGCGGTTTAACGACAGACTTACCTTGCTAACATTCAAGGATGCTAGAGGTGGTGGAGTCTCAGCGTGGTCATTAATAATATCAACCTCTGAAACATAGGCTAAGTTAATCAAGACAACATCGTTGAGGTTGGATTTACCGCTGGAAGAAGGGCATTCTGGGAGATGGGTTAAAGAAGAATCAACAAATGACAGGCATGATTCAACGAGGCTCGCTCACACACAAATACACCAAACTAAATGGACTTTCATTGTGAGAATAACTCAGATCCACAACAGCAAAGTTGTTTTTCCACACAAACACTGCATCAATCTTCAAATGCAGTGGCACCACAAGCATCTGCGTGCGAGCAAAATACAGGTTACATTTCCTTTCCAGAGGGCCATAAACCTCCAGGACAGACGGGAAACAAATCCACCAGAAAGGCTGTACATTATGGGCCATTTAAAACCGAAAGCTAAAAACGCACATCACGTGTGATTGATTTCACACAGACTGGTATTCTGCTCTGGTTACAGCGAGATCACAGGATGTAAACGCTCTCCGTGCTGGACATCTGAAGAATTTTACTCCACGCATAAAGCCTGGTTTAAAAGCCACATGAGCACATAAACCCAGACCCAAATTTATAGCGCACAATATTTTTGTATAACACTGGGAAATACATAATAAAGCACACATCTTTGCTAGGAAATTTTCTTTGAAAGAAAAGTATCTTACCTACACAAGAATGCAAGTATTTATGACCGATTCGAAAACACAGCAGCAGGGAACCTTGGATATTGGCAAGCTAGTGGGATCCAACTACACAGTAAACGTACCGTTTTCTCTTAAAACATCCACACGACTTGGAAAGTTGCGCCTTGTGACACGGAAGTTGTGTTGATGGGGTAAAGGATGCTCCGTGTATTCTGCCATTTTTGCTTTGAAGAGACGTTAGCTTAGCGCACATGCTAATGCCTCGGTCGCGAGGACATGCTAACCATAACGCTAACCACAACCAAGTCTGATTGCAAAACGATTTCAACAACAAACACCCGTCACACTAACTAACCGCAGAAAAAGCAGAGTGACAGACTTTACCGAGCCTGATCGGATTTAACAGCAAGTGTCGGCGAGGCAGGATTGAGGTTTGAATGAGGCTACTAGCACATACATAAACACGCTCGCGGAAAGCCTCCGCTTGACACATTACAGTTGCACTCGCGCGAAACCGGCCGCTTAACACGTTTCCCCGGACAAGAAAGGATACTGAGAGTCAACATCTTGGACGGGTAATCAAAAGCCACCACTTCTCCCTGCAAACGTTGGCCTAAACAGGTGAGGCAAGAGACATGGCTCCCGACACTGAAATACTCCCCCGGTCCAGGAGCCGCCATCTTCTCCGCCAGGGAAACGGGGAGCGCGAGCTTTACGTAAACGCACGCGACTGCGTGACTACGACACCAGGGGCGCGTCAGGTGACGGTAAAAAAAAAAAAAAATGGTCTTTCGCCTTGCTGTGTGTGTACTTGTGTGTGTGTGTGTGTGTGTACAGCAAAATTTTATTACCAGAAGATTTCGGCGGTAGTTTAAATAAGGGTTATGCAATGTATGCATTAAAATGCTAAATGCTTTTCGACGAATTCATTCAACGCTACACAATTTTATTCTCATAACTGCGAATAAGATCAAGCGATTTTAGAGGAATCAAAATTCTAACACGTCATTAGTTTTTTTTTATTTAAAACAACACGACACGATCAAAAGATGGACTTCACATTTTTAAAATCATAAAAAAACGAAGATTAAATGCATAACGTTCTGCGTTTCATAAAGTGCTTGGAAATTATTTCCTGTATTTCATTCATCACGAATTACCGAATCGAGAATATAGATGTTTGTGCTACTGCGGCTCCCGTAGCGCATCAACTAACGGAAACAACCACACGGACCGTCCGTCACATAGTTACGTGTTTCTGTTTATCCGTATCTGATGTGGTCAGGAGAGATGACCAGGGAGCCGTAAGAGCCGTCTCGCTGCGATGGAGAGCGTGTACCGACACGGCATTAGAGTAGCGGAGACTCTGCAGGGCTCGACCAGGCACTGGGAGGATTTCTGGCTGGTCGCTTCACATCTGGGAGACCCGAAAGCCGCAGTCCTCCTGCTGTTTCCGATCGTCTTTTACTCACACAGACGCTCCGGCATCGCTGTCCTGTGGGTCGCTGCCGTATCAGAGTGGCTTAATCTGATCCTGAAATGGTAACGAACTCAACAAATTCTCTCTATAAACTCTATACATATTCTATAAATATCTACATGAAATACACAGTTATTTACTATACGTAAGAGTTAATTTACACACGCGCACACGCACACGCACACGCACACGCACACGCACACGCACACGCACACACACACACACACACACACACACACACACACACACACAGTTCATGTAAGTATTTTCATTGATAGTACCCTTTTAGTCAAGTCTCGTGTTCAACAACAAACTACTACTACAATCATGTGGCAGAGGCTTTAATCCACAGTGACTCAAACAGTGAAAACAAGTTGTCACGAAAGAAAAACAATAAATACAGAAGTTTATATTCAGTCATAATAACAACTAGACAAATGTTTGGAAACACCAAATATCAGAGTTGGATCTTATTTTTTTATAGTAAATATTATATAGTTACATTAAATAAAGTGACATCTCCTAATTTGCCTTCTTGTTTTCCAATCGTTTATGTGTCCTAGAAATGTCATTCGCGTGCCGGGAGGAAAGCTCAAACTAGAGTGTTGTTGAATGGGTGGAATGTTCTGTAACCATAGCAACAGACACAAACGGTTAGACTCGATTCTGACCTGAGCACATATGCAACAGAGCTGACCACAACAATAACACACAAACGCACACACACATTAGCACAGTATCTACCATATCCATTTATCCATTCATAGAGGCAGGACCCGGAGAAAACCAATGCAATACCATACCATACAATATTTTTCACTTAAAAGTTGGGACTTTGAATCACATGATTTTTTTTCCAACACAAAATGACATTTAGGATCCTGCTGGGCGAGAGACCTTATTGGTGGATCCACGAATCTGGCCTGTTTTCTAACAGCACACCACAACTCCAGCAGTTCCAGTCCACGTGTGAAACTGGTCCAGGTAAAGCCGCAGTTAATTCCTTCTTTTATTCAACTGTCAGATGAAGTGATTGTGGTTGTGAATGTGGCAGGCAGTCCGTCTGGTCATGTCATGGTCACCGCTGCTGTGTGGTGGGTGACGGCCTCCTCTCTGGCGTCCATCATCCACGCCCGCACGGACAGGTCAGTGTACACACATCAAGCTTCACACAGAGGAGTCGTGAGTAATAGTATTAATGTTGCTTTTGTAATCTTTTTTTTGTCAGCAAAATATTATCTGGAGTGCCGTATCTTCTCTACACGGTGTTTTTGGGATGTGTAGGCCTGTCTCGCATCTTCCTCTTGGCTCATTTCCCCCATCAAGTTGTTGCAGGACTCCTAACAGGTCAGACCTACAAATTAATACACCTGCCTATGAAAAGTTAGTTTCTCCAAAATACCAATATTTTGATGCTGCAGTCTCAGATCTTCTCTGAAAATAAAACTGAGACACATGTCAGCAAATTGATTTTATCACGGTTTTATCACGGTCACCAAAACACGTTTTGTAGATTGAATGGATTCATTTCAGTCGCTAAAAACAGGCCAAAAAGCAACCATTATGCCTTAAAATGGGGCAATTAAAACAATTTTATGTTTTATTCAGTACCTTGGAGCCGGAAAAAGAGGATTGAAACTATACACATATTTTATTTACTGTACCGTAATTAATTAGTGGCTTTTCCGCAGGGCTTGTGCTGGGAGAGTTTTTGAACCAGACCGTGCCTGAACAGCGCCCTCTGCTGTTCTACTCATATTGCAGTATAACGCTTCTTTTTGGGGCTCTTTTCCTGCACAGATTTCTGTTGTATATTGGGTATAACTTGTCCTGGTAAGTTTCTTTTTAAGTTTTGTTCCTTCACATTTTTTAGAAAATTATTGTCTTGAAATATCCTTGTTAATATACTACATGTTGACATTCAGGTCCATCGGAATGGCTAAGAAGTGGTGTTTGCACTCAGAGTGGGTTCGTATTGATACAGCGCCATTCTCCTCTCTGAACCGAGATGCCGGGGTTGTACTGGGAATTGGACTGGCGGAGTATTGGAAGCCTGGTGGATGGGTTCTCCCCTGGGCCCCCAGGGCTCTTGGTCTGGCCCTCTCATCATTTGCTCTTTATTACATCAGTCGGTTTCCTATCCCCACCGTGCCTTCGTTTCTCTTCTACTCCTTCTTCTTTCTCAAGCACGCCATCATTCCCCAGCTGGTCATGGTATGGGTGCCATGGCTTGTGCATCTACTAACAGCCAAGTCCAAGCCCGAATGAAAGCGACTCCCTCTCTGTGGACACTTCCTCCCGCTCTTCTGGGGAAACACTGGACGTTCCCAGCCCAGCCTAGAACATGACATGGTCATTACCCGAAAATGGTGTAAAATCTAGATTTGTGATTGATTGAAAATGACTCAAGTGGCCTAAAGACAGCTATGAAACCATATATATGATGAAGGAAACTGTTTGTTCATTGCAAATTGAATTTGAATGAATGAATGAATGACTTTATTTATCCCACAAGGGGAAATTTCTTTGTTTGCAGCAGCAACAGGGAGGCGGTACAACATAGAAACAGTAATGAAGGGTACATAACAAAAAACTTGTAAAAGAAAGTATAGTAACAAAATGTGCAAAAGCAAATAAAGATACAATAACTAAATGGTGCAAAAACAACAACAGTATAAAGAGCAAACTGTGCAGCAGCGATGATGACGACGAGAGTGTTGTTCACTGCATTCACTTAGAATTTGCTTCTTGCTTTCCAAACAAATGCAACCCGCTCACGTTGGCTTTTAAATGTTGGCACACTAAGGATCATAAATGCCAGTGCGAATACCGTTTTATAAGAAATAGACACATAAAAAGGGAGCCTTTTACTCAAGTGTTTTGCCAGAACTCAGTACTCAAGTGTTTTGCCTGAACATTTTTGTGAAATTGCAAAACAACTATTTTTTGTGCCCAAAAAGAATCTTAGAATGGTACAACAAATATTGTATAATTTATTTTTTGTACTATCTATTAAGTTTGCTTTACATTATCTTAGCTTGTGATAAGGGATTTTTTGGTAATTATCTCACCAGTGTTGAAATGTTTCCGTTCACTGGATTCTGTTTCTTTCATGGTATATATTTGAGTCACGTACACGAGAAAATAAACAGACAAAACAAGGAGATAAAAACACATTCTGGTTTATTGAAGTCATTGAACGTCATCACAGCGCTCTGAAAGCTCACATTTACAGACAAGAAACTCTGCTTAGCAAGCATGTACAGTAAAATCAACTCAAATATAACTGAAAAAGAAGAGCAACCGTTCAGTTTCCGCTGCAATCTGTTAGGCCTGAACTACATTAGATTGGTTTAGTTTGTTTTTTCAAAGACACAAATCCGCCAATCTCCGTGTCTTTCAGGGGGGTGAATGGAGAATAAAACATGCGTGAGATTATGTACAGCAAAAAAAGCCAAACTGTCCCAAAGAGCCTTTGAAAACACAAAGGAGACAAGTGTTCGGCTCGTCTTCTATTTTTTGCTTTGAATTAGCATGAGATGTCTCAATGTCCAAGCAAGTTTACAAGAAAAATGTTGCCTAGATATCCATTTACATACTGTGTTTTTGAGAAGACCCGACCAAAGCCACGTTTTAAGCTTTGCGTGAATATAATATTGCATTCTGAAGCAGAGAACTGCAGAGAATCCACCAGCTGGATAATGTTTTCACACCACAGATACACTATTGTAAGGCTGGTCTGCTTTTGGGGGAATGTCTGATGCCACCGAACAGCGTCTGACACGGCGATGCATTTGCAGCGGCAGATTTGCGTGTGCATTAACACGTTTGGCCACTATATATACAGCTAGTACACTGCTCTATAAAGGCTGTTATGTACACAGTTCTTATATCCTTTTTAAAACAATCTTGCTTTTATATTATTGTTCATTCGTTTGCCTGAAAACTTCCAAACGCACCAGGACGACAGCTATTTTGTTTTCTAGCACAACTAATCACAAGTTTTTCTCCTCGTGTTCACTGAATATTTGTAATGGTGTTCCACAAAACGAACAAAAACATATTCAGTCTCGAATATTCACATTCCACATAATCATGAAACGAATAAAGTGCTCTTTTCTTCAAAAGGTTTAAGTCCACGTTTAGAATGTTAGAACTTGATATAATGATTTCTCTCGTTTTTTCCTGACAGACTCCCCTGAATCTTTGCGTAGTGTATAAAACATAAGACGTCTAAGGCGTGATACATTCTTCCACTTAAAATACGGCAGGTTTGCCAAAATAAACACATTTTTATTTGGGGGAAAAAATCCAAAATAAACAAAATGTGACGAATAAAAAGTCAAGACATACACTAGATCCTCCCAAAACATTATTCAAAAAATATTATTGCCACTCCTCGACTTCAAAATTTCTATAAAGACAACATGTCTGCATGACAGCCAGAGGTCATTTTAAATAAAATTCAGCAATAGTTAAACTCCTGAACCAGTGTTTTTAAAATAGTTGAAGCAATTTTTAATTGTCCATAGATACAACACAAAAAACTGCCACAAAAACTGTTTAATATTTCTATACATCATATAATTTAATTATAAATATTCCTATTTTCCCTTCTCTTATAAGCGCCACTTCACTTTTTACAGTAGAGAGAGAGAGAGAGAGAGAGAGAGAGAGACTGAATGAGAGGTAAATAGATATACACAGATTTCCAGGTTCATACACACTACATTGCTGGGTACTACTCTTCTGAATGCATGTCTCTGTAGTCAAGCTTTAATAAATGTGCTTTTATATGAAGTGCATTAGCTTTTTTTGTTCACTGTTAGTGCCATAGGATTTTACCTACAGACCGAGTTTGCCTAAAACAGGCACGGGTTACTTTACACATTGTATAATTCAATTTTAATTTGAGTTTCCTCTATGCTTTAAAAGAAATACTGTCGTATTATCCCGGCACCTTCACCAACAGTTCCATTAATACCGTTGCGCCCACCCGTCCGAGTGCATGTTAAACATTTGATTCCACAAAGGGTCTCTTTGGTTTGATGGGCGAGGTGGGGCCTTGTCTGGGATCGCGGGAAAGTTGGCGATACATATTTTCCTGGTAGGCTTGTGCCACAGGCATCGTCCGTGCCACTTTAATATCTTGGTACGTAGGTACCTGACTCACTCGCTCTAGAAGGTCTCGATCCCGAGCCCCTCCATTGGCAAGCTTGCCCAGGGATGATGGCTGCGGTTGGACATAATATTCCTCATCCAGCATGTGTCCATTCTGGGCATTATTGGTCTTATTGTAGTAGGCGATGTTTCCAAGAGATGTAGGTGGGCTGTAGGAGGAAGCCGTAGAGGACTGATGGATCAAATTGCCAGGGGATGTGGGACTAGTCATAACGGATTCAAGGGAAGACACAGGCCAGGCCCGGGAAGGCTGGTGAAGGTACTGCTGCTGAGTTCTTGCGGTCTTGTCAATGACACCCATGAAAGGAGTGGTCCGGGATCTGGCAGGTTCACCAGGGTAAAGCCCGCCTTGAGAGGGTGAGAGTGTTGACGGCTCATCGAAGCTTCTGTCGTATGCCACTTGCAATGGTATTTCCATTTGGGCCAAAGAAGATGAGGGTCTGAAGCTTGGAGCCAGGTTGCAAGTGGAACCTGAGGAGATACTACTGCTTGAAGGAGAAAAGCGAAGATTCACACTCTGGGAGTGAATCAGGGGTCTAGGAGGGGGTGCATGCTGCTTTAGGTCACTTGTATTGGCACTGATTGGCCTTCGTACTAGGTGCGGGATCTCTGGAGAGCCGAGTTGGCTTGGCGGCAAAGCAGAGGCGGCCACTGCTCTCTCAATTTCATGTTTGGAGACAGGATAGTATGCGGCAGACTGACTGCGGCTGATCTGGGGAGTCTGGCTGAAGCGCATGCCTCCAGGTCCTCCAGTGGTGGAACGGTAAGCCGAAGCGGGACGCTGAGGGAGCTCATCTTTGCCTAAGCTGGATTCCAGAACTCCACCTGGTCCACCACGCTCACCATGCTGACAAAGAGCTCCAATGCTGAGGCTGGACTGCACTTGGGACATGGATCGACCATCAAGAGAGGGCTGGTAAACCAGTCTCGGCTCCCGCTCTCTTTCTCGGTCAATGTCCATGGAACTACCCTGGTACCTGCTGCTGAGTGGATGTGCCAATTGGCTGTACATGCTGTTACTGGGCTGATTGGTGCGTACAATCTGTGCCACAGAAGGTTGTAGACGCAGGCCTTGAACCTGGTGGTGTTGACTAGTCTGTGAACTCTGGGACGGCTGGGTTTGAAGTTGGAAAGAACGTTGGCTGCTCATCTTAAGCAGTGGAGATTTAGGTCTGCTAGGCAAAGGCTCCTGTTGGTAACGGACAGGTGAGCCAGACTGAGAGCGATACAGGCACACACTCTCTAATGGAGGACTTGCTCTGAATGGGACTCCACGTCGGAGAGGAGAAGAAGGAGGGCTTTGGTAATCCATTCCCTGGCTCCCGCCACTTCCCATGGGTGGGGGGCTAAACCGGTATGAAGACTGATGGGCGGGCGATGTGTGTGGTGGACTCTGGCGGTAGTGGGAGTTCTGATGTGTAGGGGAGATACATGGAGAGGTGGACTGGTAACCAGTGTGATGAGTAGGGGAGGACATGGAGGAGGCACTGGGGTGGAAATCAAAAGCCTGCCCACCAGATAGGTACCCAGTGTCGTGATGGGCAGGAGAAAGGGGAGGACTGTGTATAATAGCAAGGCTCGATGTGTTTGAGCGGATGTCAGAGGCGAGACCTATAGACACGGCCTCCAGCTCTTGTTCCAGGAAGTCATCATCTTCAAACAAGTCTTGAACTGGCTCCATGTCATCCAGCCTTGGTTCGGGAGGAGGTGTATGATGAGGGGGTTCCTCATCTTCTTCCACTGGTAGAGGGGAGGGTGGTGGAGATGGTGGAGGTTCGAGGTCTGGCTCTTCCGATCTGATAATCTGTCTATATTCCTCTTCTACACGTTGAAGAAGGCGTTGGATTTCGCGATTGCTGGGACATAGCTTAATGGCTTCCCGCAGGTCTTCCAGAGCTTCAGCAAATTGTCTACAGAACAGAATATTTTTACTACAAAACCCTGTTGTGCACATGTAATAAATAGACAAAAAGCAACAATAGGAAGCAACCTGCTGCTACGCTTGGCACGGGCTCTGGCATAGTAGGCCTCGTAAGATTTAGGCTTCAGTTCAAGAGCCTTGGATGCAAACTCTTCTGCCATGCCGAAGTCCTGAGGGAAGATTCAGAAAAACAAAAGCCAGCCATTACTACATATTTAATTGATATCACATCCAACCATGTCAGGATTCAGAGCTCTCTTGTGTCTCCACAGATGGTAATTAAAACTTAGAGTAATGTTTTGCCTTCTGAGCAAATTCATGCTGTCTTTAACTGGCCACTAGTTAAAACGAGTAGGTACTATAACAGGGTAAAAAATATGGATCTCTTACATTCATTTTTCTCCGGCAGCGAGACAAATTCAGGAACAGGGACACTTTTAGCTCCTTAAATGTCTTCAAATCCTCACTGAGACCCTCTCTGGGAAATTTCTTCAGGGCGTACTGATAGCGCTGAGCTGCCTCTTTCACTTTACCCTTCTGCAAAACAAATAAACCAGCTAAACAACTACACAGATCCGAGGAGACATCGGAAATAGAAAATGTAAGTAAACCTTACCTTGTAGAAGCTATCACCCTCTTCTAAAAGCTTACTCAAAAGGATAATCATGATGTCCGGTTTAGATGTGGCCATGGCCCAGGTGGCAGGACCTACGGGGTAACAGGATGTTTGATGGGTCAAAATGAGCAGTTAAGAGTTTGAGGGGAAACATGGAGAGAGACGGAAGAGTCACAGCACGTTATGGCAAAAGATGAAAAGGATTGAAAGTCTTTCCACAAAACGTAATTTACAGCTGTGAATAAATAACATTTAAAATAGATTTAAAGGTTATCAATGATCGTTATATTATGATTAATCAGTCTTTCTATGAAATCTAACTATAGAACATAATCAATCCATGAAAGCAGGAAAACGCATGTGCCATTGATAAGTAAGAAATGCTGAAGCGCTAAATACTGTATTATTAATTATATACCCGCAGTGAGTACTCAACACTAACTCAAGACGCAAGATAACTCTGCAACACAGAACATAAGGAGGAAAGCTGTCAAAAAGCCCGAGGAAAGATGACTGCCCATTGTTTCGCTTGACCATTACCTCCTTTGTGCCGACTCGGCAGCGTCTGACATCCTGCGGCCGGAGCGGTGTGAGAGCAAGTGAGTCAGGATTAAGGTTACAGAAAGAGTGCAATGATTTCAATGGGACGAGCAGAGGTGGTGTGTGTAGGTGAGCGGAAGTGAGAAGAGGCGATGGGCGTGGAGTGAGAGAAAACATAAAAAAGCAGCCGTGAGGCAAAGTGCTTCAGCTGGAAAGTAAAATAAAATAAAGCTAGCAAAGGAGAAATAAACAACACAAGCAGTTCCTGAGAGACATTAGCAACGACTGAACTAACCAAAGTAAGAAGGCAAGATCACATTAGCGTTGCCAAGCGCACTGGTGGCACATGCTGAGCTAAAATATTCACCCCTCCACTCCATTTCCACATGATGGGTCTATCTCTTGATATTAAATGTTTTATAATGAGTCTCATTAATTGGAGGCAAAAAGCATTGCATAAACTACTTTTTCATACACAGCCTTACCAATTTTAGCTCCTTTCTTTAGCAGTGCGACCACCACTGAGGCATTCCTGCAGCCTACAGCCCGGTCCAGCGGATGCATCCCACTGTGGTCCACATGCTCGATCAAAGCTCCATGATCCACCAGGTACTGCACCTGCAAGAACAACAGTTTCATTTCTAGTTTGCAAGTGTAAAGAGCACCTGAAAATCATTCTTGAGTAAAAGTATGGATACCTTACTGGAAAAATTACTCCATTACAAGTTTCAACTCGCCACTTCCAAAAAAACTTGAGTAAAAGTCGTGAAGTATTCAATTTTAATGGAACCTAAGTATTTTACTTGTACTGAACTGTACAGGCTCAGAAAACACCAACGTTGAGATGTGAAAAACAAGAAACAGTCAGTCTCAGTCAAACTAAAACTCATACTTCAGAAGCATGACATCAATTGACGTCAGAAGCACGACATCAAAAAAGACCTTTAATGGAGTGATGTAACGCAGATACACAGAGCTTGTAGCTCATTCAAAAAGAGTTGTTTTTACTAGGGTGACCATATTTTGATTTCCTATTTGATTTCTACATTTTGAATACTTTATTATGCTGCATATTATGTGTATATTATATCACTTGCTTCATTGTACTTGATTTATAATAGTGTAAATTACCTTCTGTAATAAAATCAAATCTGTAAATAATAATGTTAGATTAGATTCTCTTAGATTATTTTATTCTATAAATAAAAACAAATAATGTCCTATATAGGAACTCTTCTGTTCGAAAATCCAGCTTCAACAATAAACAGTTTCTCCTAATAATTATACAAGATAAATAAATGAAGATTATTTGCACAAACCAATAGATTGTCGTGATGATACGTGTTCATACGTCTCACCAACCACAATAAAGTTTACCGTAACGGACCGGATGGCGCGATTTATCTGGAGGTTTTTATAGATCGATGACAACACGGAAATAAAACTAACCGAAATGAAATTGGAGTAATGGGGCTAGTTTTTAAAATGTAACAAGTTGAAAGTAAATATATTTGCTTTTAAAAAAGTAAGAAGTAGAAGTAAACAGTAGGCGGGGGAAAATTACTCAAGTAAAGTAAAAGTAAGCCAAAATACTAGTAACAAAGTTGTTATTACTTTGATACTTGACACCTCTGGTAATGATTAATGCAACAGTAAGTGTAGTGGAGTAAAGAGTACAGATACGCAATCACAATTGTAGTCAAGTAGAGAGTAAAAGTTTCTATTTAGCTTATATTTTGATACTCAGTACAAGTACAAAGTAGCCAAAAAAGTAAAGTAACAAAGTTCATTTTACTCATGTAGCTACACCACTGCTTTTAGATAAACATCCCACAACTGACCACTTCAGAGTCCCCGTAGAAGGCAGCAAGATCCAGTGGTGTCCGTCCGTTTTTATCTGCGTGGTCTGTTAATGCCCCTCTTTCCACCAAGCAGTGAACCACTGGTAAATGCCCCTTCAGACAAGCCCAGCTGAGCGCAGTGAGACCCTCTTTGTCCATCAGATCCATAGATGCCCCTAGATACAAACATCAGCCATTAGGTGAAACATTATTGGTTAAAATAATTTAACTAAACTTTTCCGCAAAACGAACCCTGAGCCAGAAGGAAGTCCACAGTGTCCTGGTGACCTTCTGAAGCTGCCATCATGAGTGGAGTTCGGCCATGTTTGTCAGCCAGGTTCACATCTGCACCATGGGTCACCAGCAAGTCCACGATCTGGTAAGATGGTACAGATGAAGATGTATATACGTATGCTCCTCTCAGGGTAAGGGGGTCTGACATAATCACCTGCCAGTGGCCTTGACGCACGGAGCAGAAGAGCGGCACCACCCCTCTGCGGTTGGGCTGGGTCACAGAAGAGCCTTGCTCCAGCAGCAGCTGACAGACCTCCAGCTTTCCTCGGCCCGCTGCTGCAGACAGGGCTACGAACAGGAGACTCCTGTCAGTCATGAGGCATGGACTAGAACAACAGATGCCCTAAAAAAAATCTTGGTAAAAAATGAACGCTAAATGTTATATAAAATGCAAACTAAATTAGCAGAAAACATCAATTACAGTTTACAAAATATGGACATTATTAATTTATAATACAAATTTAAATAATCAAGTTTTTACCAAAAAATTGAACATACTTAATGCAAATTTAGCTTTAGCGTACAGTACTGCTAATTTTGAAAGAATTCAGAGCGTAGAGTTTCTAAAAACTAAGAAACTACTTCTAAAAATATTGTAGAATTTTATGTGAAAATGTTTGCTCCAGGTTTCATATCCTAGTTTCAGTGTGAGCTTTGTATATAGGGAACACACTGCATTTGTTAAACAAAACTGCAATAGCAAAAATGTAGTTTATATCTGTTACAGATATACAGATATCTGTTACAGATATAAACCCAAAATGCATATATAACAGCATGTATAATGCTACTTAATATTTAAGTTATTTCCCCAAATTTGATTTGAACATTTTGACAAATGTATCTTTAGCATACTCCTAAAATGTAGAGTTTGAAGTGAATATAAATATTGTATAAATAGAGAACACAAAAAAAACCATTAGAAAAAATGCAGTTATTGTGTGATAAAAATATAGACCTGTCTCTCCCCAAAGGCTGTCAAAGTTGTTAATCTGTGCGCACTGCGTGTCATCTTCATCTCTCTCAGGCAAGTCCAAGAGATAAGACACAATCTAAAGAGAAATGCAACAGTTGGTGTGTCTGTGTAAAAAAATGAAACAATCAAAGACTTCAGAGAGGACCTACATCTCTGTAGCCCATGCTGGCCGCGGCGATGAGGGCCTGTTGGACCGCCAGGCTCTTGTTGAAGGCCACAGCTTGTGGCATTGTGGACTGCTTGGACTCTGCATCTCCTTGTTTATGTAGCTCCAGCTCCCCTTGCGTCTCATTTTGCTCTTCTGTTCTGTTCTCCTCTTGATCAGGGTCTTTTTCCAGTGTTTCCTGTTCTCCATCTTGCTCAGGCTGCTCGTGATTGGAGGGCTGTGGGTCATGGGGCACGGTGGCCACCGACTCCGGGGATGCTGGAGAGGGTGTGGCCTGTGGTGCAGTTGGGGATGGGGTGTCCTGTGATTGAGTGGGAGAAGGCGTCTCCAAAGTATTGTGAGCTCCAAACCCCCAGTCACTGTGAATGAGGAACTTCACCACCTCCAGGTGCCCCCTCAGAGCGGCGTGAACCAGAGCGCATTGACCGTTTTTGTCCAGGTGGTCAATCTATGAAGCAGATTTAATGCCATTATACACCAGACGTCTCCTGAAACTTCTATGGGTCTAAGACTCTTGTACCTTTGCTCTTCTTTTGCAGAGGACTGTTACTATCCCCATGTGCCCAGCTGCTGCGGCGTAGCCCAGAGGTGTGAGCCCACTCTCAGACACAGAGTCAACACTGGCACCGTACTCCAGCAGAAGGTTCACCATGTCCATGTAGCCCAAATGAGCATGAACACACAGCGCCGGAGCATTGTTCAACACCTCTGTACGATAGTTCACATTCGCGCCACCCAGCATCAGCAGACGTGACACCTAAACCATTTAAAGTCAGTCAGGCTTGTGTGTACAATCCTAAATATTTGTAATAACACGTACCTTTATGTTAGGGGTGTAGAGGTTCCTAAGAGATGAAAGAGCAGCGGATAGAGTCTCAGTACTGTACGACACCCACAGTCCTTGCAAGATGGACGATGAAACCCCAACCTTCTTACTCAGACCCTACATCAGGAAATGAACAAAGCCCTAACCATTTAAGCAACTGTAATGTGTGTGTGTGTGTGTGTGTGTCTGTCTGAAGTTTCTTTCTGCATTCTTACCTTGAAAATATGTGCTTTGAGTATATGGTGACCGAGCTCGATAGTTTGCTGTCGGTTTAGTTTGTTTTCTTGTCTGGAGAACCAGAAAGCCAGAAGTGTGTGCCCATTCCTTAAAAACAAAAAAAAAAACAGTATTTGTAAAAGAAAGGGACACTAAAATAATGCTAGTTACTTATGTGTTAAATGAACAAATGATTCATATGACGGGATGAATGAAAGTCCCCTTATTGAACGATTCATGAATTAGTAGTGAGAAGAATCCCTTCAGTTCATTTGTGATTTGTTATTACAGTTTTTATAAATTGTTTGTTCGTCCACTTGTCATGTGACAGCCAAGACGCGCAGGCTCTGTAGCAAGCAGCATCACTCAAGTTCGTTAGTGATTTTCACATGAATTGAAAATGCTTTCAGCATTTTGTATATTATATATTGTCCTCAGCATATATTGTTTGAGAGTGCGGCCATTTTTCCAAAACACCAAGTGCTGCTTGTTGTAAAAAAACGAATGACTCAAAATGAATCGTTCACATTACTCTTCAAGAGTTAAAGATTCAAGTCAGTTAAACAAATCGAACTTCCCATCACTAATGCAAGTATGAGTTTAGTGGTTTGTCATTTAACAAATCTGGTGCGCAGCTTCACCAACCTCGGATCGCAGAGGAATTTTGTCTTCTCTCCTTCCTCTCTCCATATCAACCATTCCCTAAAAGAAGGGTGCACAAACATGCGTGTTCCGTCTCGCCTTTTCACCAGAAACACAGACAGGTTGTCCATCCTCTGCTGGAAGTCCTCCCAGTCCAGAGTTCCCTTGACAGAGCCAGCGTTAATGGCTTGGTAGATCTGCTCGTCGGTCAGGGGATGCAGGGATGCCAGAGCCACGTTGAGCAGTGGCAGCGCCCTTTCGAAGGATGACTGTGTAGGGAAGCGCATGTTGCACTGCAGAAGGTAGACTTCAGCCAGGCTCACGGGCACCACCTTGTAATTGGAGCTTTTGAGAACCAGGTAGCCACGTTCGATCAGGTCAAAGGTGAGTTTCAGGTAGAGTAAGGATCCCTGGCTTAGAACCTTCAGGTGAGAACTAAGTTTGCTGAAGCTGGTGTTGTCCATCTTGCCATTGAGCGAGATGTTGTTCTGGATCTCGGCACTGCTGTGGATGCGGTTCAGGATGTAACCTTGCAGATCATGGTCAATGGCGTCGTTTTCCTCCAGATCGTCCAGAGAAATTTGGTAGAAAGGGAGAGATTTTGTAATTTCCTAGAAAAAAATTACATGAAAATGTGTAACTTATGACAAAAAGTGTAATACATTTATCTACAATATTATATATAAGCCACCGAGTATACTTCAAGAAATTTTAGTTTGTAAAGTACATTAAATTCATTGTAAACCTCAACAAAACCAAAGTTATTGGCACGTTGTGTGCAATGTCGAGTTCTTTCAGTCTCGAATGCCACTTAAACGCAAAGCATCTCTTAGCTAATGCGGAACATTCAGTGTTCATTTAGATTAATCTAGAATTAACACTTTTATGCTTTAACTCAGAGTTTGCAAGTTAAAAAAAACAAACAATTGCCATGATTCAATTTACTTTCAATGACAACTAAACCTATCAAGCTCCAATTCATCACAATTCCTATATTAATACATCAGTGATAACTCACTGTGCAAATCGCACAATATTTAGTGTGTGTATATATATATATATATATATATATATATATATATGTATTTGTAGCTCTCTAGTGTATATATTATTCCAAAATGTATATATTATGCAAAATAAACCCTCAACATGCCAAGATTTAGTTTTTTAATCATATCATATGTAAATATTGTGCTGTAATTTTTTTTAGAATGCTGCACTGAATAATAAGATGCTCTTAATTTCATAGTACATGTGTGTAATTTACATTGGATACGAGCACAGTGACAAAAAAGCTTTCTAATCTGTTCAATAATAAACAGAAAGATTCAGAATTACAACATTTAGATTATACAGATATGCTGCATGGTTTGGATGATTACCTGTAGTGAAGTCCTAACTGTCACCACCAATTTGAGCCAGGCTGGAAACATGTGGATGGTCTTGCAGAGAAACGAAACAATAGTGTCACCATAGTCTGGCTTGTGAAATTCAGCCTCGTTCAGCCCATCAATGAGGATGATGAGGTCCTCTTCTGGAGTGATCTTCCTCTCTGAACGGCAAAAAAAAAAACATTACGGACTCACCATCAGACACTTTTTATGACTGCACTTATGACTCTGCTTTCATGCCTTTATAAAGTGCATCCAGTGGCTCGAGCACACCACGTCTGAAGGCGGCAGGTGGGTCCTGGACGCAGGAGCGCAGACTGAGCATGCTCTGTGTGTGCGGCTCTTTCAGCAGCAGCTCTCGGTAAGCGGCGAGCTGTGGTGAGCGACACAGCAGCGCCGACACGTTGTGCACAAACTCCGGCACCAGACAGGTGTAGGCGTTGTCCGCTTGACAGTAGTGATAGGCAACAACCTATAGGGGGCAGTATAAAAGAGGAAATGCAGGAGGCATGAGCACAGACTTGAACACAGACCAGGTATATAAACGATATATACACACACACACACAGTATATACGTATAAGGCCAACAAAGGTCTTAGTAACATTTGAGAACAGTGAGTTAATCAACCACCGCAGCATTTTTATTCGTTGCAATTTTGGGCTGAAAATCTCATCTCCGTCTAATTTGGACGGAGGGCCCAGCATGCTTTTATCTCGAGTTTCTGCGGGACGCCCGTCTCTGAGACATGAGCACTTAATTGGTTTCATTAAAGAAACAATTAGTTTAATTAGCTCATAAATTTGAAAGGGGTGGGGAAAAAATCAGTCATACTGAGGGAATTCAGGCTGACAGCAACAGAGCTGAAAGGGAAGGAAAAGCCAAAGTGTGAGGACAATGAAACTAAGACATCACAGTCGAGTTGTTGTTGAAAATGTATAATAATTATAAAAAAACAACAACACAAGAAACATTTTGGTTCTTCATAATTTTGGTAGCCGAAATAACCACATAGAACAAAATGAAGCCAGACTTGTGGTGTGGACATAAAACACAGAAATGCACAAACGTATGTATTATGCTATTACACATTTGTAATAGATATATAAATAAACAACAACAATGGAATAAACAACATTTTATACATGAATTAATTAATTAATTAATTAATTAAAAATACATTTAAACATTGAAATTTCATTAAATATCAACCATAATCTTATTTTTAACCCAAAAATATTTTAAACACATTTTTTGAAGCTGTCGGTAGTATTTTTGCTCTGTCTTTAGCCCATGAAAAATAAAAGTTTTTAGAGCACTGTTTTCTTTTTTCTCTTTAGGTAATGTAAAGTAAAGTGAGTGAGATTGTCAATATGGCATATCGAACCATATCGAAATTGGTGCTCTGCTTTTAACCTATTCTCAGCAGAAGTATGATTCTGAACGTTAGACTCTGCAAACAAGTCAAAGGAAAGCGTGACTGAAAAAAACATGCGACTCAAATTGGTACATTTTGGAAATCCGGCTGCAATTTCACATACATTCAGTTAGAGTCTAAGACATATTTATCTCACTGTAACAACAGGAAACAGCAGCAGCAGAAGTGAGATTAAGAAAAAAAAAACATTGTGTTTGTGGTTTCCCTGGGAATAGAGAGTGCTGCGCTCAAAGGGAATCAGCACAATGTAGTGACACCTTCCCAGCTTCCATTTCACCTTCGTCTGTCCCGGCGTTCATTATTCCACACTTCTGAAATAAGCGTGAAGCAGACAGAGCAGCGGCTCAGAGCTGCTTCTAATTCACTGGAACTTTACATAAAGAGAAAAACAAATTGACTGTCATCCAGAATAGTCCAGTGAGATAAAACGCAATTAACAAAAGGAAAGAGAATGTTAAACTTTTTTCCCCACCCATTGTCTTAAACACACAACTGAGAAACATAGCAGAAGATCTTAGAGAACTAACAACAAATCTAACAGACTTTTTGATAGGTAAATTAAAAATGTATCAGTCTCTTAGTCATCTCAGCGTGAGATCATGGCTCCGCGGGGGCCAAACTATTATTTCCATGCCTAATCACAGATCTTAATGATAAAGACATTAAGTTCATGTACATCAATATTGACTGAATAAACATTCACCTTGATTAAACGTATTCTTGCACCTAGTTTTGTTTTCTGTCTGTCTGTCTATGAGTGTGTCATCAATTTTTACAAGTAAAATAAGAGTCCAAAGACTTAAAAAGAAAAATCCACCTAACATGTCAGTGTTTTGGTGAAATGAAGATGCATTTGGGTCCAGGTGCCTGAAGCTCTGTGCTCTTTGAAGCAGCACAAATCAAGCAAATGAGATGACAGAGAAAAATGAGTGATCAGGAGGAGAATCAACCGCATCTGAATACTAATTTACACCAACAAATGTTAAAAAATGCCTAATCCATCCAGAAAGAGCTAGCCAACGAGATCTGACTTCTAACACGCTGACTTACTAGATCTAATAGCTTGGCAAAAGAATTGCTTTGAATGAATAAATATTTTATGAGGCTTAGTGGCAAACCTACTCTTCTTTTTTAAACATATCTACATAATGCATAAAGGCTAAGAAGACAGCGCTCCTGGACAGGTTAAGAACGTCTTTTGTCTGTGACCACAAAAGAAGAAAAACATTCTATAAAGGCAAACAGAGAGCGCTAGAGAGACGTGGAGGTTCTGATACCAACTGCCAAAGCAAATCTGATTTCATGGTGCTAGATTGGCTGGAATGGATTTTTCTTGAGTTGATGCACCCAATTGAAATTGAAAAATAAATTGAAAATTGGCTTTCAAAATTCCAAAAGAAACCAAAGAGCCACGGAGAACAGCTCATAAGTGGGCCAAACTTGACCAGTGCAACAAGTGGGAAAAATGATTAAAAGGAATTAACATCTAAAATGGAATTAGTATCTCAACAAAGTGGCGGGGAAAACACTTGTTAATCACATAATAGCTGTGCATAGTGACGTGCACTTTAGTGTATCAAACCAGACTCAGACCTGTGCTGCGAGCCTCCTCATGGCTTCCTCTTGTCTTCTTCGCATTTCTGGTGTTCCAGGGCAACTTCCTCCTCCCAGTGTTCCATGGGAAGGCTGAGGTTGTGTGAGAGGGATTCCTTCACCACCATCTGCCCACATATAAAGACGATTGGAAAATATCCCCAAAAAAACTCTCCATATGGAGTGTGAAATCTTACGTTTGGGTGACGCCTGCGGACTGTCTGAGGCGATCTGTCGCATGCGATTGCCATGGCAGCTGAGAGCCACCAGGCGGGAGATGATGGCCGTCTTGCCATAGCCGATGTTGCCCACCAGGACCACGCCACGATTTGTGACAGAGTGGGCGGTTCGCAGGTAGGCGTCGATATCCTGGAAGAGCCAATCCCGGCCATTAAACACAGAATCCACGGTGATGCTGGGAACTTCAAAAAGCAGCGGCTTTAGTGCGATGTCCTGAAGCCTGTATGGAGCGAACCGCACTGGGGAAGAAAAAAATTATATATCAGATTATGAATGTTTCTCAAAGAAAACAGTTATGTATGCATGCCATTTCTTAAAAAAAACACAAGTGCAGAGGAAACACAGAAGGAAAAAAACAACCTGATAAACCGAAACAAACACTAAGACGTTCTCAACCAAGACAGAAATAATCTATTGGTAATTGAATACTAATCATTGTTTGTTGATTTTTCTTTCAACTGATTGTCAAAATGGCATCTCTAAAAGTATACATACAAAATTGATACAAATTATATTGTATCAGATTGCATTTTTAATGCTGTGTTGGTTTTAGTGTAAAGTTTATAATGCTGACATTAAACAACAACCAGAACAGAAACACGTCATGTGCAAAGATAGTAGTCTAGACCATCAACAACGTTTCAACCACTAAAATTAATTTTGGTGTCTCACTAGTTGTGATCTAAAAAAATGAAAACCCTCGACTTTGTCCACATCACAGAAACGACAGAAAACAACACGGCACATGTTCCAGAAGACGACAGGCCACTGCTGCCACAATAAGACACTTGACACAGCACTGAAAAGAAACTGAGGTTGTGAGAAGCCACACTTACGTGACTGCGACTGCCAGGCATGACTGTTAGCGGAAGCTGAGACAGACACAGACAGGCGACAGGGGAGAGACGGATAGAGAGAAAGAGAGAGCTTGCACTGAAACAGCAAATCACTCCAATAAAGCCTTGTAAGTGAGAACTACAAGTAAAAGGTGCAAATGTGAGGATACCCGAAAAGTGTAGAGTTAAAGAGGTGTCAGAATAACACAGGATGTCCGAGACATGGACTCATCATCACTCCAACAGGAAAGGTCAAGATCATCTGAGCGTGGCTTGTGAATGACTTAATAATGAAAGCTGCTGGTGCTAATTGGGTGCGTAGTTATGTCATTTTTTGTTCCCAAGACGACCACAAACTTCTTGCTATGGATGTGAACATCAGCTGCTGAAGATGTGACGTGGTTTTGGAAAACAAGGGAACCTTTGGCCATTTACAGGTTTTAAAAGCATTCTTAAAGATTTTGCTGTATATTTAGAAAGATATACAATCAATATTGACTTAAAATAGAATCTATTTGTAAAAATGAATTTTATGTTTTGTTTTGAGGAGATATTAAAGCAACAAAACATATTGTAAATGTTGCTATGAAAGCATATAATAAAAAAGCATGATAGAGGAATCACTGATTGGAGTTTTTTTCTGCGTTAATTAGTTCTATCAAATTTGGAAAGCATCTCTGGAAATAACAGACTTGTTTTTTATACTTATTTATAATTTATAAATTTTTACATTTGAACTCTTTAAAAACTGAATTCACTGTTAAATGTTTCCAGTCCCATTTACTCCACAATTTACGGTACATTGAAAGTAAATCCTTAGCCTGTATTTTTTTTTCCTGTAATGCATTAATTCTGCAAAAGAGACATTTGCAATACATTGTGTTCTTTGGCTTTTATCTGGTTACATAAATAATCTAAGAGATTTACTTATAGTGTTTGTGGCAGCAGCCGGATGTGTAAACAAAACTCAGAGTGTACATTAAATCCTGTCCTCACTACAGCCACTGTTTAATGATAAATTATAATGTTGTGACAAGAGTCACCTTCACATCACTAACTGGATGGGGCCGGCTATTTTAATTATTCACAGAGAGAAGTGGCTTGGCGGACAGCGGCCATAACACAGCCACACATCACTGACGGGGTGTGTGTGTGTGTGTGTGTATGTGTATCGAGGGAAATAGAGGATTTGAGGTCACACCAAGGCCCTGGATTCCTTATTAGCTGATGGAGATAAACGACGAGGAGAGTGAGCGTGTGATGTGTGTGCACCCCATGGACATCATTTGAGGCCTGTTTTAAATCTGGCTCTACTTCCTTGGATCCGTGAGCGTGTGGATCCCTGCTGAGAGGTTAAACCCAGCGTCTCGAGGGTACAGTGACCAGTGCAAACACATGGCTGCCAAAAAGTAGCAGGAGTCAAAAGATACAGTAAATAAAAGAGTCAGATTCAGATGGACTAAACGATGTCTGAGATTTAGGTCCGGATGCGAAGGTCGGAGAGTGATGACGGAGGAAGTGTCTCACCTCTCAGGTCCTGCCCGGAGCGGCCCGCAGCCATGTTTTGCCTGGGCATGCGCAGGGAGGCGCGCAGGGGCGTGTGTCTCTGATCATCCAGGTAGGCCAAATCCTCCAGGTGGGCTGAACTGGTAGCTAATGGGAGGGTGTGAAAAGAGAGACAATTAGGGTTATGTGTTATATATTATTAATACATTTCTGTAGTCCTGTTTTTCGCACTAAACATTAATCATCCTGTAAACATTGGAAAACAAACGGAATTAAATAAGCATTATAGTAACCTCCAATGTTGAAGAAACTGCACAGAGAAAATATCCTTGAAGTCTCTTTCTAATGTCTGGGCAGATCCACTGCACACATATTCCCTGAACAGCTAACTTAAACAACCTTTTATAATCTGTGGTGTGTGTGTGTGTGTGTGTGTGTGTGTGTGTGTGTGTGTACCTGTAGTGGTTTAGCTCTGCTCTGAAGATTCCTGTACTGAACTGAATGTGAGTTTCTGACTGGGAATCATGGGAAGTAAACTGGGCAGAGATCTTCTGTATATGGGCTGAGTAGAGCAGCTGGGAATGTCAAGGAGGGGTTGGAGCCAGAGTGGAGCCACGGAGGCTAACGGAAAGATCCCGCCGGCTAGTTGGGATGGAGCTTGGAGGAGGAGTTGCTGCGCTGCTAATGTTAACAATTAGTGCAACCATTCCAGCTATTTTCTTGTCTTAAAGAGACACTTCAGTTTGATTGGATGTAAATGGATAATAATCCCATTCTCCAATCTAGTGGTAATTCTCACTGGTAGTGGTATCTACATCTAAAACACAATATGAGAAATCAATATTTTAATAATTCTTGATGTCATTCTTAAAGTGACCCGAGTGTGTGGATGTGTGTAGACAGTCAGAGAGACAAAGAATGGGCGAATGAATGAATGGTGGACAGAAAGTTAAATGGAGGATGGACAGACAGACATATAGATAGATGGACACATACAGTAGTCCTTCACACAGAGACGAATGCCAAGACATGGATGTCAAGAAGTCAGAGTATCAGGAGTTCAGGATACAATAAATAAACCAAATATTCAACAGTCAGATTGAGATGAATTATACGATAGCTGAGAATTGGGTCGGGATGAAGGAGTTTGGGAACTATTTTGAGATGGACTATGATGTCCAATTCCATTCTAGTGTAATCAAGTTTCTAGATTTTCTTTATTTCTTATTTTCCTTCATTGCATTCCTCTTCTGAAAAATTTATTCTGTAATTGACCCTTTGCCATGCTTTTTGCTATTATCGTTAAGAGTTTGTGAGAACAAGATTCTGAGGTAATACTCTGAAACGGAGGGTTTGAAAATGTGTGGCACAGGTACGCGCTATTCTTAGAAGAGCCAGGGGTGCGACTCTGAAACCAGCAATTGGTTCTGGTGTGGGAAAGGAAAACAAGCAATTACCACAGTTTTAGAATTAAAAGAAAAAAAAAGTTCTGTTCTTAAGGAAATATAATACACGGAGTCAGGTTGAACTACCCTTACTGGATCAGAAAGACCCTCATTTTGTAAAAGAGGAAGTACAAACGGAATGGAAATGATTTCTGCTTGTCGAAACAGCCTGAATTTACCTGCTGTTTGAAATTGCGACACTTTTTCTTCTGCTGACTCAATGAGAGTCTTTTACAATGAAAGTAAGTGGAGTCTGGATCAGAAAAAGTGGTCTATACCACTTGTCTTCAGAAACCATGCGACCAATTTGTATGAATAAGGGCTAAAGAAAATGTGAGGGAAGGACGAAGAAATGCACTGTTTCTTAATATAGAAGCAGAAGAACATTCTGACAAGACTTTCAGGCACATTTAGCAATTATTTGAAGTATTAGATGAAGTATTAAACACCTTTGAAGCCAAACAGCTAAACTACGTGGTGTAAAGTAGTTACAGTGTAATAAACTGTATTTTTTTGGGCTACTTGAATGTGATCTGGTGGTTGCAACTTTTTGAGTTTGCCTGAGACTGGCTTTGTTTTTTCTCTATTTTGTTCTGTTATTGTGAAACACTGAGGTGTAAAATTTCATTTCTATATTAATAAATAAAACCTCTTGCTTTTATTTGTTTGGTGTTTTTGGATCCTAAATTCAGTACAAGTAATACATTTAAGTTCTTTTGAAATTAAATACTTGAGTTTTACTCAAGACATCAAGGAATTGGTGACTTGTAATGGAGTACATTTTACAGTAAGGCATCCATACTTTTACACATGGATGGTTTTCAGGTGCCCTTTACACCTCTGTGGAATATAAAAAAATATTTATATACCATAAAAACATAAATTTTCATTAATGTGTTGAAGAATTTGGAGAACTTAACTTATATGAAACAACAATAACATAAATGCAATTCCAAAATTTACTCAGATACTGTAAAACAATGAAGAAATAAAGGCCCTGTACCTAAAAAAAACAAACCTCAGTATATTACCATGTATTTAAGAGCGAAATACCATTACTGTTAATCCAAAAAAAAGGATAAATACACACATGATGAATTTTGAGTCAAACTGCATTTCACGCTCAGGTTTAATACTTCGTAATGTACTGACTGTTATATCACCCCCCTCCTGAATCTCTTTTGGAAAGCTCTAATTAGGTCATTAATGGGTGTTTGGTAACTCTTTCAGCTACCATCTACAATATTACATAATCTAGGATCCACACTCCTCCAGCTCCATTGACACCTCCTCAAGTCCCCAGTTTTTCATCCTCCCGCTCTGCAGATGCGAATCTGGCCACGTGCCCTGGGGGTTTGAGCCAGTTAAAGCCTGCAGCTTTGATCTCCTCCACCACGGGAGCTCAGCCAATCCACAGACCCCCTTCCTTCTTCTGCACCACTCTGCTTTCTCTATCTCTCTTCCTGCATCACATCTCCATCTCTTCTCACCCGTAATCCCTTACCGTACCCATTATCATCTGCTTTTCTCCTTTCATCCTCCTCCTCTCTTTTCTTTATCATCTCCTTTTGATTCATATATACCTTCAAAATTCAGTTGATATTATGGAGCGTGTTCCTGCTCTGTTTCTCACTGACATCATCACTTACCTCAGTGCATTATTTATATCAACTGCCCTTTCATCTTTCTTTTTTTCAGATCATTCGCTCCTTCCTCCTCCACATCTCCCCTTCAGACAGGATTAGTTTTCTAAATGTTTGAGTAACAGTTATAACCAGGGAATATCTGTCAGTTCACAAAAATAATGCACAAAAATTAGCATGCTGCATCCCCGTGTGTGTGTGTATCTAGAACAAACACACAAACCCTAAACCTTTACCTAATTTAGGAAAACTAACAATTTTGTTTTTCATTTGAATGTTGCTCGCTGCCTATCTTCAGTCTTCACTTGTGTTTCTCGCGCATACGTTTTTATGCCTTTTCATCACTTCAGCTGATTATTTGGCAACACTTTTTATAGTCTACTGTAGCTCCAAATCTGGATTCTGACAGACAGATTGCTGTTTTAAAATCATGTGAAAGATTCAAAGACTCCTTTTTGCAAACTCATTTTTAGCTTCAGGATAAAACTTTTAATTAAATTTAAGGTGGATAAAATGTAGTTTAGTTGTTAAAAGGGCCTTTTAGAACCCTTGCTCTTAGAACCCAAGTAAAGGACTGAAACCCAGATGTGATGTATTTTAATTAAATATATAATGACTAAAATATTATTATAAAATATTGTTATAATTACAAACAAAGTACAAAATAAATTACAAGAACAAAAAAATCTCCATCTTTCTCCATCTCCATCTTTACAATCCTGGAGTCAGATTGACACTGGATTAATGTGGCCAATTATGTTGGAAGCTTTTTACGTGCGTCTGCATCGCTCGTGATCGCAGGGCGTGAATATCACTCGTTTTTTCAATTAAGAAATTATCTTTTAAATCACTTGCCCTTTAGAGAGCCACTTTTCTTTAAGCTTGCCATAACTCACTGCCTTCTCTCCTAAAGGAAAAACAATACTCATCTCAAAAATACAACAATGCTGATTACTTCAACAATAACACTACCAGCCCAATATGAAGAAGCCCAGAGTTATATAAGAAACAGATCAACATCATCATGCGGATTTAGCCTGGTCTTCAGGGAGCTGTATTCCAGAAGGCTCCTCATTATGGCTCCTATTAGAAGCTTCTTATTTACCAATAATGCCACCCAGAGAAGGCAGAGCTAAAAATACTGTCCATGATTTTGTCCCTATCTGCATTGAGTGGCTACACAAATACACACGCATCTAGAATGTAGGTAATAATTTTTAAAACATTGGGATGGTAAAACAAACTACAAAATAAATTGTTGAAGACATTTTAGAATCTTAATGTAAGAATTAAATGGATGGATTGATGGATGGAAGAAAGAAAGGACAAAAAGACATGTAGATGAAAGGACACATGGATAGATGTAGCATGGATAGGCAGAGAGACAGACAGACAGACAGATAAATAGGTAGATAGACTGATGGATGGATGGATTGATCGACGGACAGATAGATGAACAGAAAGCAACACAGACAATCAATCAATCAATCAATCAATCAATCAATCAATCAATCACGCAACGATCAGCAATCGATCTAGGATCTAAGCGAGCTATCTATCTATCGTAGCACGACTATCAGCATCGTATCTATCTATCTATCTATTATCATCTCTCTCTCTTCTGCTCTGCGATCTTCTCTCCTTCATCTTCTCTCTATCTATCTATCTATCTATCTCTCTCTCTCTCTCTCTCTCTCTCTTCTATCTATCTATCATCTATCTATCTATCTATCTATCTATCTATCTATCTATCTATCTATCTATGTGGACAAATAGATGAACAGTGTTTAAAATCCTTTAAAACATAAGAACCGTAAATAAATACAACAACTAAGTCATTATATGTACATTCACTGGTCTCTAACGTGACTTCAGAACATGTTTGTTTTGGATTTGCTACAGGAAGCTATTCCAAAACGGAAGTGGCGCTAATGTGAATGGAGCAGCCCAACAGGAAAGGACCATCCTGATGAAGAGATGAAGCAAACCACAGCACACAGAAGAGGAGCTGGAGACGGAGACTCACCTGCAACCGAGTTGGGACGTGGCATGAGGTAGAGGGGAGTGGGGTGGGAGGAATAGTGAGTGGAGCTGGCTTCGGGCATTTTGTTGAGGCTGTAGGTGGAAGCAGCCATGTTCTCATCCACACGGTACAAGCCGGAATCCAGGGTGGATCTGTGTGAGTGCCAGAGCTTCAGACTACTACCCCGAGAACTGTCGCTGTGCTTCCCGCTCCTGTCCGCCGCTTCAGAGTAACTGGTCAGAGTGGCTAGAAAAAGTGAGGCAGAACACTCAATACACTCAAGGGTTTCAGTCTTAACACTTATATCTGCTTTTGTATCAATGCAAAATCAATTTCATGACTTTTCCGTCTTGAAAAGGGGATATACAGTAATAAAGTGCAACTAAAGACCACAAAAAAGAAAATTGTACTGAAACTAACAGAATTATCTAAGAACTGAACAATGGATTTTCCAGTGATTAGAATGGCCACATTCAACACAATTATCAGGCTGATATGTGCCTTATTCCTCTCTATCCAACAATCCCAGGCTGTCTTGATTATCTGGAGCAATGATCTTATCCAACTGTCCACTGGACAAAAGTGTGTTAACAGACGGAATTGGCTCAGAAGTTCACAGTAGAGGTTTCAATCACAAATTGAAAATGCTGAAGAAATTGAATATTTATCATCAGAAATCTTTGTGTGCTGATCCGCGAGGAGAATCAGTTGCGTACGCTTCGAGATTATTGCGGAAATGAGGCAGTATCCAATCAGAGAGCGAGCGACAGAAGACGAAAGAAAAAGCCAATCGCAGCGTATCTTTGGTGATTTAACAAACTGCTGCTCAAAATCTGTTAAATCATCATATTTTCAGTTCACGCCTACAAAGTTTTTTTTTCTAATGCAGCATTTTTGATTTCGATTGTTTTGTTAAAGAGGCATTACATTTTTTTTTATAGTAGGTAGATTTGTCTGTATCCCTGTATTAGGGATGTTCAACTGTAATCATATCTACATTTAGCGAGCAATATGGCAAGATCATTGAAAGCAATCTGCTTTATTAAAAAAAAACAGAGCTGAGTTCTATAAAAGTTTAAAATTAGGTTTAAAAGTTGAATTCACTGAGCTCAAACATTATTGTTATTATTATTATTATTATTATTATTATTAATTTATTATATTATTTTTAGTGCATTCAAAGTCTCAAAGCGCATAAAGTTCATAAATTGAATAATTTTCTCTTACCAATAATGCCACTGTCTCGGCTCTCCAGTGTGGATGAGGGGCTGGTGACAGCCTGTCCCGGGGCAGCAGGAGGAAGAGTAGAGCAGGGGCTGCAGGCGGGAGGGGAGGTGGTGCTGCTGGTCAGGGTGGAACATGGACTCATCCTCCCGCCGACTCCTAAACCCTGCAGCACAAGAAATCTCTCCACTTAATGTTTGTACTCGGTGTCTCTTATCAGCACAGGAAGTCCACAGCCAGGCAGCAGGAAACGCTCTCTCACTTTCTCTCCCTCCTTCAGTCAGGTGCCAGTGTCAGTGGGTGACAGTGAGGTTGTGGTAATTCGCCCGCTGAGGCCTCAGGCGAGGCATAATTAACCGTGACATGGCTAATCTGCCCACTTCCCCGATTAACATCAAACATCACAACAGGCACCGCTCCTTGCCTTAAAACACTCACAAACACTTAAGGTCAAGCCAAGCCGGGAAGAGCTTCTAGGTTATTTTAAAACCTACAGCCTTTGAGAACCTTTCTTATTAACTTTATTACAGCTGCTCAGACAATATTAGCTCACCAGATAACACAAGGCATTAGATAAAGCCCACAGCATGGCAAACGTGTTCTGCCTGATACGCAGGACTGCACACATGGTGACACAGACTTCACGGTATCAATTTCAGAATCGCAATTTCAATGGAGGAAAGTCATATTTATGCAATTACCGAATTAGAGACGAACCTGATTTGCATATCAAAAGTCTTACCTTATCTGCACAGGTAAAAAAAAACAATAGTCTAAATAAAACCAAAACCTGAAAAAAATGCGTTTGCATCCATTGGAATTTCTGAGTTGATTCTCTGGAGATTTAGAATGAATGTATTTTTTATGCATCGAGAAATTAGTAAAATAAGCTTTCATTATTAGAAGTTTCAACCCAAAATCTCTTTAAGAGTGTGAAATGAATGATTCAATGAGTGAAATAATTATTTATAAAATTCAAAAGATAATTATTTTTAAAATAAAAGCACAAGCAGCTTGAAAAAAATTCTAAAATTGAGAATTCCACTTCACTGCCTTTCCTCTGTGTTAATATCTGTGCACAAACTGAATATGGAAATGTAAGGAAATGAATCCAGACAATAAACATGCAACAATAAATTGCTATGACAAAGGTGAAATCTGTCCTAAAACTGTCCAAACTGTGACTAAAATGATGGTAAAACTACATCAAATGATGAACACTTAAATGTATTAAGCAGCCCAAACAACTCAAAAAGGGAATTTGAAATGCAAAGTACTATGGGAAATACCCATAGATGAATATATAAGTGGTGTGCATATATAAGAAGAAATAACCCACCTGTATGTCATCCGGCTCCTCCATGCTGTACAGCGGACCTTGAGACCCCTCCATCACTTTGTCTCCCAATAAAAAGCCAAGACGAGTCATTAAAGTGTTTGCTGCCTCGTCCACAGAGGGAGGGGGGCCGAGCTCAGGACCTAACCCCCCTAAAAGAGACATAAAAATACAACTGATCAGCAAATGTCACCAGGAATAATGAGCTTCGATGACAACAGCATCATTATGGCTTTCACAGACAAATCAACAGTCTAATGACTGATTTCTCACATATCTTCATTAGACATAATGATGTCATAGATAATGCCATGGGAGTCTCTCTCTCTCTCTCTCTCTCTCTTTCTCTCACTATTGCTATGTAACTTTCCCTGCATCATTTCTCTAGTGCAGCGAAACAATGCTACAGGACAAGACTTACCGAGTCCCAACACACATCAAGCTACTCACGACGCAGCACAATATCAGCACAAGTTGTCCAAAACACTTTTTTGTTCAGATAAAGTTTCACGTACTGTAGTCTTGCTTGAAAAAAAGACGAATGGTTGGTAAAAGTGTATTTTACAATATATTAAAATTAATCATCTAATATAAATTACATGAAAAAAAAAATAATAAAAAAATTAATTAATTAGTCAGCCAAACAAAGTTACATTTTCTGACATTTTGGTGGTTAAACATATTTAAGAGGCTTTGTACAACAGTTGCCGTATTACAGCTACAACGTGTGTTACCGTATATTATAGGTTTATTCTATTCTATATAATAGCATACATTATATAGAGTATACACATATATGTGTGTGTGTGTGTGTGTGTGTGTGTGTGTGTGTGTGTGTGCGTGTGCGTGTGTGTGTGTGTTGTACATTTTTGAACTTTACTTTACCGTCATTTAGCAGACACTTTAATCCAAAGCGACTAAAATGTCATTACAATTTTACACAGCAGCAACTTCATGCTTTCCCTGGGAATTGAACCCATGATCTGACGTTTGTGTTTACAATAGATACACACTTTTGTTTTACAAAATATAAATTAACGAGTGATACACTCAGTGATACTACAGTTATTTACCCAAAAAATAATTTCTGGGAATTAGAAAATACAAAATGAGTTACGTTATACTAAATGCTCTAAACACTGTGAGGTTTAGGTAACAATGACAGGCACACATTACAGTAAGAACAAACACACACAAACCTTCATTGGTAAAAATCCACGAAATGTGAGAAAATCTAATCCTCAGAAAATACTGAGGTAAGGAAAGGACAAAGAGGAACAGAGAGGAACGCACCTGTTCCCTGGCACGCCATTCCTTCAACACATTACAGATTAATCCGGCGTGCGTCCCGACGGAGAGACTGCGAACACGAGTGTGTGTGAAGCCGTAGGTGAACACGCCTACTAACACAACCACAGCGCCATTCTGGGAGGGACCAGGCAACGTGTATATGTGTGTGTGCGCGTCTGCAATCATTGTGTCTCCAGCGTAACACTCGCTATTTAAAGAAGGTCAGAGTGTAAGACTAACAACCATGCCGAAGATGATCCGACACCACAAACGCATTACTTAGTTTGTCTTTGCATTGCTTCTCAGCGTCCCAACGGCACACAAACCCCACAAAACTCCCACGCCGTTTACATATGATTCCTACCATCACACTGGTTGCAACAATTCTCTTCCTGCAGAAACAACAGACAAACCAGACGATCTGCTTCTCGGAATCAGCCTCCAGCCATAACGTGCACCAGTCTGATAGCATCTTAAAAGGCCGAGCAACTGACCCCAAACAGACCGTGTCAACAACAAACAACCGTCTCCACTCGTCTGGCTGACACACCCTTCGTATTAATAATAGAAAACTTAAGGGAACAGAACTCATGCTGGATTTGACTATATATATATTAGATTAGCTGTTTTTTCCCCATCTAGACTATAAAGTGTGAATCCAACAGTGCGTAACTACTTAGGATAAGGTTACAAGGGTGCTAAACACTGAGGCAAGTTTGAATCTGAGACTCATCGGAGCTAATCTGAGACGGACAGGTCAGACCTGACTGTCAGGCAACACCAAATTCACCAAGCGTGTGGAGATGACCTGGATGTTTCCTCATGACTCACACTCAAAAAGTTTTTTCCACTTATGACATTTCAATTCCTGAAAAATGTTCAAACAAGTGCAGATTATTTTACTTTTATTGTGTATGTGCTACGCATCAAGTACGTACTTATTTACGCAGATATGCAGCGCTACCGCTAGCTTCTGTATAGTCCCGTTCCGTTAGCTCAATAGAAGGAACTGCACTGCACACACACTCTGCAACTTTACAAAACACAAGTTGATATAAGCACCCCCCTGGTTTTTCATGCACAAAATTGAAAAAAAAAAAACCCTTAAATTCCTGGGCAAATTATTTTAAACAACCTAACTTGGGATTAGTATCACTTCAATTTTCTTTACTTGAATAATAGAAAACAAAATGTATTTTCCAGTGATCAGCAATCTCAGCGGGTCACCTCCCATGAGCCATTAGCCGGTCTTCATCAGACGCTACGCAATGATGATCTATACCAGCTGTTTAGACTGTCATCTGTCTTTTCCAATATTAATTATTGCATTTAGTTAATTTTTTATTTCTCACACTTTGTTTAGCCACTGCTAAGTTTAGTCGCTGCGTGATTAATGTTTCTTCATTTTTGTCATTGAGCCAATACAATCATAAATGCTTGTCTGCCTCTGGAACAATTTTTTAAAGAAAGAAAAGAGGACGCAATTGAAAAGAGGACCTCTACAAAAAGAGACATATTTCCATTTATTTGTGATTGCTCCTGACTTGAAATATGGAAAAATGGACGCTTACATTTTGGCACATATAAGCACCCACAAGTCTTTGAGCGTCTAAAATTAGAAAAAAGCGGTGCTCATATTCGTGAAAATATTGTACATAGTTATTATAATATCCAAATAAAAAACAATAATTGTATTTCAACATACTACAGGCTTTATCTAGCTTAAAGCAGTCAGCCATGAAAGGCTTAGCTAACCCAAACCGTAAGACTACAGACTCAAGAGAGATAAAATCTCAATTCTGAATCACACACACAAGTTCTTGCTGGACGCTGCACTGAAATGACCCATGTTAAAAACGAGAGAGGCTTTGCAGATGGGAAAAGAAAGCATAAAGCACTTCCTTGTCCCGAACCCCCTCCCTCCCTCCCTCCCTCCGTCATCTTTGCATTCCTGTACAACAGAGAAGACAGATGGTTGCTATGGCAACAGGCTGTGCTGTAGGAAGGACGGCTGTAGTTTCACCGGGAGTGTACGTTGTCTCTCTCCCGGTGGTGAGCGCATGTGTGTGTTTTTATTTTCACCCTTTTCCCGCATGCTCGCTCAGCAGGAGCGCCGCCGGGCATGTAACGCCAGTGCCGTGGCGCAGGTACGGGCATGTGAGATTTAAGGTCTGGCAGAAGCAGCATTCATGAGAGGCGGTGTGCAGATTTATCATCCACTGAGAGCCACGGCAGGTAGTGAAAGACGAGCAGCATCCCAAACAACAGCGTGTCTGAAGTGACAGAGACACAGAGGCAGGCGCAGAAGTCTCCGTTCAGGCCAGCTGACTCACGCCTGTAAATGATTCTAGTCATTACTCGTCTCGCAGACACACAGCAGCTGCGCAGCCGCTCGAGACAACACCTGCGAAAGCTCGCTGACACGTGTACATCTACGTATATAGAATTACATGCGTATTCATCTCTGATCACGTGGCATAAAAATCTAAACGTGCATTTGGACATACACATGTTTGTATTCTTATATAGTACACATTGTGTGTTCATGTGTACAAATACTGTATGGTACCTGTTTTTCTGTGTATTTTGCCTATAGAAATTAAACTTATATATAGTGAATATATATAGTTTTGATGCCATCTGTGTGAATCTAAAACTTTCATAGTCATGTCAAAAAAAAACTCTTTGAATGAGAAGGTGTGTCCAAACGTTTGGACTGTACTGTATACATATAATATAAAAATGGCTAAAATTGAAATAAATTAATTTTAAATAATTTCTAACACAATGACTTGACTCTAACTGAGGTTTCATTTCAGTTGGTTTTCAGCTGTTTATCGGTGAAATTAGTCAAATTGGTCAGAATTTCTTAAGCCAAATCGGGACACAAACCCGAGTGAAGACACGTGAAATAACTCAAACAGCTTTGATTTCATAAAGTGTGGAGTAAAGAAGGACAAGTTTCGTTCATTGTGTTTAAGATAAATCAAATATCTGGATCGAAAAAAGTTTTTCTTATCATCTGATACAGTAAATCCAAATTATTGAAAAAGATACAAAACATGAACCCAGTTTGAGTCGATGAACGGAGTTATCGATTTTAATTTAAATTAATTACCTTATTTTAGCTTTCTTTTCAGTTGTAGTGTTTATTATTCACTACATTTTGCCCATAGTGGCAGTTTAAGTTGCCTTAAAAGGCTTTCTCGTGCTTGCTTGGATATCATTCGGGTCTCCACAGTCCAAAAATGTGTTCAGGAGAATTAGAGTCGGGACAGTTGCCCATAGGTGTGAGTGTCTGTGTGTTCTGCTCTGTGATTGGTCGGCCACCATTCTAGGGTATGTGTCCCGCCTTCAGACCCCGAGTTGCTGGAATTGGCTTCAGCTACACTGAATAAGCAATCTAAATGTGGTTCTGAAAATGGATGGCCTGAACGCAAACATTTACATACAAAAAGGCTTGGATTTGAATAAACTAAAATAAAAAACTTTTACAAACTTCATTATCGTTACAAAGAAAAACAGGCCTTTTTCTCAGCGACTCATCTCACTCAGGGCCCAAGCGCCGCTGTCAGGACACACACACAAATCACCCGCCGCTATCATGAAGCGCATCAGCTCTATAAATTCCACACAGGTTCAAGCGCCGCGGATGCATTGCAATGAAGTCATTGTCATTCGTTTCAGTTCTCAGATGGTCTTCTTTCTGAGCACGAGGCTTTATAGATTGCACAGGTTTGCGCTATTTGTCCAGCATAATTAGCTTTGCACTATTATCATTCTCAGAAACGACATGAATTTCACAAAGGCACGCTAGTGTATATTTCATACTAGACGTGGCAGGGGTAAATCAAAGAGAAGAGTGTCACTGTGAACACAAAAATTATTCAAGTCTTGTACAAACATCTCACAGCCGTTACGTAAGTAAGCAAGGTGAATTAAGACTCCACAAGGCCGACCGGTAGCGATGCAAACACAGGTTTTTGTTATCGACAGATTTTAATGTGAAACAGTCAGTATTTTACAGAGACGAGGGACCAAGCTCCTAAAACAGCCTAAGACAAGCCACTCTGGAGATCACACACGGCAGGAATACCGATGAGGTGGAACTGTGGAGAAACAGTGGAAACAGCAAAGATGCCTTCACAATGCAGAATTTGGCTCATCGAAACTAAACACGACAACAGGTATGAAACGTGTTTTATCGTGGGCCCAAAAAAACTATTAGTGGAAACACAAAGGCCACGTGCAGCCCAGGTAATCTAAAGTCACACAATGCTGCATGGTAATTCACAAATGTGGTCACAAAACTGCTCTCGCAATTCAATTAGTTTACCATTGTTCTAAAACAAATTAAAAGGGAAATTGAAATTACGCTTCCACAAAAGAGAAAAACACAATTAGAAGCTCAAAAATTACTAAATTTAATTTAGAAAAACAATTAAACAAGTTTCAAACTTGGTTTGCTAACATTCATCTGTCAAACAAAAAATGTCTTTGACAGGTCAAGAAAAGGGACTCAGTCAGTTCCACAGAAAATTCAGAGCTGCGCATAAAACTGTCTCTTTTCCCAGAGAGGCTGAGACAGCATGATTGCACACACACAAGCACGCACGCATGCATGCACAAATGCATGCCAACACGCAAGCATGCTTGCCCGCATATACAAACATATTCATCTACACACACACACACACACACACACACACACACACACACTTGGGTGTTGATGACAGAGCAGGGTTATAAGCCAAGGTCAGAGTAAAAGACAGAACAGATGGATAGAGCCAAAGCGTATGTAAAGGGAAGATAGAGTTTCACTGATAGCAGAACATTGCTTTATTCAGACATGACAGACTGTCGAAGCTATAGAAAAAACCACCAGATTAATTTCACATACATGTTTTTTACAATGATTTTTTTTTTTACAATAGACCATATAAATCAATAAGATAACATATTACGAAGGCAGCCATAACTGCTTTATCATAAATCGTATAGTATATGTATGTATATAAACAGTACAAGCATAAATACATTTTCAGCGAGCATTACTGTTTCAAAGCCAGACAGAAAGAAACACATTATGAAAATAAATTGTATAATTATAATACATCGGAATCAAACAGAATTCTCACCAAAACCTGAAAATAATACAGTATCGCCACGCCTGAAACAATATAATTGTTATATATGATTTCACCCCTGAAATCAAATAACCAAATAATGTGTGTTTTCCCTTCAACACACAAGTCGGACAGCACAAAAGTTCCAGTTGCAGCACATTCCGCGAGATGTTTAGCGGGTGAACATGAAACCGGCTCACTGGGAAATGTGAAGCATTCGCTAAGAACGCACACTGACAGATGCCGGAACAACATGTGTTCATGCGACTCTCCTAAACCTGTTCTCAGAAAACAACATCACACTGTGACTCCAGCCACGGCTCTGCACTCAAGAGCTGCGTGGACGTGTGTTCCCATGTGTGAAGTCTCTCCTGGCATGATGCTGAACTCTCACAGTTACGCAAGAACTAACAGACTATTGTTTGCAAACTTGAACACTGTCATTCCACATCAAACTGCTCCATTCATGACCTCCGATGCCGAACCGGAATCAAGTCGCAGACACATAGGAGCATTAAGACCAGGCTCTCCGAGAATCAATAGTTCTCGTCTCCAAGCACAAAATGCACCATGTTGTGTATTGTCTTCATAATATGAATGGAAATTATATATTCACAGAGAGAGAGAGAGAGAGAGAGAGAGAGAGAGAGAGAGAGAGAGAGGAGAGCGAGAGAGAGAGATAGATAAAGAGAGAGAGAGACACACACACACACACACACAGACACACGGACATTTCGTTATTCATACTTACACTTATTCCTAACACGACTCCTACACAGGGCTCAACACTGTGTGACTAATACGCCTTTATTATTCAGCGAGAGAAGAGGCATATACACCGATTCACTGATGCCGAACCACTGGCCTGCTCCCATTCAAGTTCACGTCAGGTCAGGCTCAAATCTTCAGCTGAGACAAAAAGCCAGATATTATTCCTGAATTACAGAACTGACCGAAATTATAAATAGATGTTCTTGAGAAAAAGGAAGCGTGATGGAAAAGTAAAATTCTTTAAATTCTTCTCGATCCTCCGCAGTGAAACCGGAAGGATCGAGTGGAACGTCATTCAGCAGGGTACAATAAGAGTGTGATTAAAAAGAACATACTTTTATTTACACTTCGCCATTGGATTGTAATAATGCTACCGACCGAGGAACTTAATTATGCGAAACCGTTCAACACTAAAATTGTGCATCATTAGAAGAAAAACAAGCATCTGGAGAGAAACGTGATTCCGCTGAAAGTGCCAGACCGTATTCTCTTCTAGAAAACCGCAACAGCGTCAAACAGATGTCAGTGATACAAAAAAAAAACAAGAGTGAGGATGTCGGCAGAAAGGTTACACTGCCAAGGTAAAGAAAGTGCTTTTGTGAACTTGATCAGGATTGTAAAGAACTAAAATAACCTTCTATATCTGACGGTCAGAGTACGTAGTAGGTTGAAGGTAGTTAAAATACAACCATTGAGGTCACAGAACACCTTAAATAAGTCAAGGAATGGGTTAAAAGAACAGATGGTTGTTAGATTGAATGGGGTAGGACGGATGGATATTTGTGAGAAAAGATATGATAGTTGTGAGGTTGTAGGATGGATGGATGGATGGATGGATGGATGAATGAGTGGATGGATGTTGATAAGAATGAATAGATGATTGCAAGAATGTATGGATTGCTGTAACAATGGATGAAAGGTTGTAAGAATGGATGGATGGATGGATGGATGAATGAATGGGTGGACGGATTAAATCGACAGTTGTGAGAATGGTTGGTCGATTGTAAAGGTGAATTGAGGGATAGTTTGATAGAAGGATGGTTGGAGAAATGTTTGGATTGATGGATTGTTGAAAGGATGGATAGATGACTGGATACTTTTGAAGATAAATGATGGATAATTTTAAAGATAGATATTGTAAGGATGGTAGAAAGATGGATGAATAAGATAAAGATTGAAAGATTATTTGGATGGTTGCAAAAATGAATGGATTAATATATGTAGCGTTGTAAGAATGGATGGATACTGTAAGTATGGTTGAATATGTGAATGAATGAGTAGATATAAGTATATATGGTTGAATGAGTAGTTGTAAGAGTGGTCGGACGTTGCAAGGATTAATGAAGGGTTTTGAAGAAGAATGGATTGTTGAAGGGAGGAATATGACGGATGGTTAGATGAAAGAGTTATAAGGAATAGCAAATTACAGAAAGTGTCTTTGAGAAACCAAAGCATCAGTGAGCTGCAGGGATGTTTGGTGATGTGTGTCGGGTCTAGAGGTCTCCGACACCACCAGTGTTAATGAGCTGAAGAAAACACAGTTAATAACCTCAGCCACCAAACTCACACAATCTCTCCTCGGCCGGGACTTTGGAGAGCTAATCGAAATGGCATCTTTTCCATCTATGTGTTGATTGTGAACACTGAAGAAGAGAAAGGATATTAAAAGAAGATGGGTGGTTATTTAATGTGCCTGCTGCATCTTCTGCCTGGGCATCCTGCCATCTCTCTCACATTAATGAGCCTGACACAGAATAGCAGAGCAGTCTTTCTCCAAAACCTGCTGTCCAAATAAATTCAATAGAACAATATGTGTTTGTTATATTTGAGATTGAATTGACAAATGACACATAATACACATAAAAGCTCAGTCGATAGAGCATCAGGCTTTACATCTGTGGGTCCATGGGTCAAGTCCATAAATTAAAACAAAACAAAAGTTTTTCACAACTATCCACTTCCTGTATCCATTCTTACAATCATACAGCAAGCATTCTTAACAATCCATAAAATTTCCTCTATCCATAAAAGCATCCATCCATCCATGCATCCATCCCATCTTGGCCACCATCCAGCCAGCCTGCCATCAATCAATCAATCAATCCATTCTTCCATCCATCCATTGATCCATCCAATCTTGGCCACCATCCATCCAGCCATCCATCTATCCATAAACTCATCTATCCATTCATTCAACCATCTAATGTTGGGTTGGTCCCCATCCACCCATCCATCCATCTAACTAGCCATAAAATTATTCATCCATCCAATCTTGGCCACCATCTATTTATAAACCCATCTATGAAATGATATGTATTGAGTCATTTGTAACTAAACTGAACTTTTTGCTCATAAAACACATTACTTTCCAATGATTTCTTGCTTTTTATTAAACTCGAATAAATTGTTATAGAGATGCTGTCAAACGAAACAAGAGGGTGAGCAACAGCTCTCACACCTGTGGGCAGCCCAGGCACACACACACACACGCACACACACACACACACACACACACACACACACACACACGCACACAATGACAGCACACTTGGAGCACAGCTAGATCATGAATGTGCGGCGCGGATCACCATGGTAACCGAGAGAGAACGGGAGCTCCAGCAGGTCCTTGCGCACATTCTCCAGCTAAACAGCCAAACATCTATTCATGGTGCAGCACAAACATCTCCACTAAACCCTCACAGCAATACAACCATTAAAACTGATGGTCTGAGGCATGTATTCTTTAGCAGATAAACTAAAAATAAATTTGGCCAGAAGCAACTCTGGCTCCTCTAGATCTAGCAGCACCATTAGCATCGTCTCAAACAGAAAAAAAAAAAAACATGCGGCAGATGTCCCAGCACAAATCATTCCAAGTCTTCTGCTTTATACTGGAATAAGGACTGAAGCTAAGTATAGCTGTTGTTTCCATAATCCTGCAGCCTATTCACTTAGCACTGATAGGAATAATTCCATCAGAAGATGAAAAATAGATGAGAGTGACGGGGGATCCTCAGTGAAGAGCAATCCAAGCTCAGCAGCAGTCTCGCTTGAGTCCAATATAGCTCATCATCAGCTCCATTTTGGCTTAACCTCAGCATGTTTTACACCAGACACACACTAAATAAAGGGATTATCGTCTCTCAAATGCCTTCAACAACAAAACAACACTTAAAGATGGTAAATATGCCTTACAGTAAATCTCTTTGTAATTGTATTTGGTTTAATTTTTAGTAACTGTTCAGGTATTTGTCTATAATGAAAAATGCTGTGTAGGAACAGATACTATAGATTAAATGAACAAGTCAAAATTTAAAAAGACGTAAATACTGGGACCATATTTTCCCATATTAGTATTAGTAACTCTATAAAATATAACATACATTATTTCATAAACTTCAAATAAGGAATCAATTTTATAACATTAAAACTATATATAAAACCGGAAAAGGTGAAAAGTGTAAATATTTAAAATGACATATACCGTATATAAATGCATGTCAATAATTATAAGAAAGAAGGAAGGTGGGAGCAAATAAAATTCTTCGTTTTTACAATATCTTGCAATAAATTCAGTGTTGCAGTCTTACTTGGTTGGGCATTAAAAAAAGAAAGATGTAAGAATGTAAGAATAAAGAAACTTTTATTAGTCGCACAGTTGGGGACATTGCAAGCTTAAAGCATCTAGGTAAATCAGTACACCAACGAATAGTGTAGTTATTTCAAAGTCAATGATAGCTGTTCCGTATCCATCAGAGAAGAAAACACGGACACAACTGGTGTAATCAGAAATGCTGCTGTGTGGTTTCGACGAAAATAATAGTGACGGGAGATGCAGGGAATAATGGAGCAGAAAACCGTACAGAGGAAACAGTGAAGTGTCGCTGAAGCTTTCAGGACCGATGACAGTTATGATGATGATGTAACATTATCAGCAGGCAGATGTTTGAGCAACTAAACAGATGTGTCGCTCATTACATTAGCCAACAACGGTAACGTGCTAATACTGCTAGAATGTGAAGTTCACAACAACACGTTAAGGTTAGATAATCAATTAATGTGAAAACTGTATCAGCAAACTTTTTTGACTGATTTGAAATAACATAAAAAGGTTTAAATTCTAGAATGTATTTTTCTTATATTGTTATTCCTGTTTAAATTATTGCTAAATTTTACACTCAAACACACACACACACACACGCACTCACTCACACACACACACACACACACACACACACACACACTCACGCACACACACTAAATGATAATAAATATATATTATCATTGTTTGTTTGGAATTTAAAACACATATTTGTTTCACTTTAAACATTTGACCATATTTTCATTTCACTCGCTCCTCTTCCTTCCTTCATTAGTGTCTGCACAGACACAAAAAACTCTTAAGTAAAATGACAGGTAACTAACTATAATATAAATTATAATATTTGTTTTATAAATATGTAATGTAAAAATACAATCTAAAACAAAATACAAAAACAATGTAAAAATACAATCAAAACATGAGATTAGGAGCGTCGATAGCTGTGGGAAAAGAGCCGATACGTTGCTAATCCCACAGCTCTGTTTTGTAAGCAAATCATTATCAAGACTATTAATGGCACACTGCAGAACACTCCCACCCACCACCCCTCCCTCTCTCTCACTATATTTACCGAATATACTGTACTAAGACAGAAAAATAGACCAGACAGACAGAAAATCAGACAGACATAGATGAACATACCTACTCTCCCTCTCTAAACAACACAAACACACACACACACACACACACACACACACACACACGCACACACCCACACACACATGACTCGGCCTTTTCTCACCATCCATTTCTCCCATCTACCATAATAACCCTTACCTTTCTTTAATATTCCAGGGTTTGTCAGCAACTCTTTCAACAATTTCAGCAAACCAAAATTTCCTGAATATTTATAGTTTTCATGTTTATGTTTTGCATTATAATTATTGTATATGAATTTTGCCTTAAAGTGCTGTAAATGTTGCATTATAAACTTCTCAAAATGAACCTTTGCTATTTAGTCAATCTTTTTAGTTCCAACCAAAAAAATACAAATTTTAACCCACGAAAAATACATTAGGTCATAGAGAAATTAATCCATACGAGCTGGGTAGCTTAATCTGATTTAATCTTCCGAGAACCCTTTAATATGACAAAAACACAAGTCGAGCTTTGATTAAAACAAGGATCGCTGCACAAACGCTTATGTGAGAGCAAATCACATAGCTGGAAAGCGTCTCGTTTGGTTAACGCTGCTGATATTCACGCTGCTTGGTTTCAGTATGCAGCTTCACACTTTTATCTTAGCGACATGCTAATGCCACACTCGGTTTGAATCAAAGTAGGCATGGAAAGTTTGGGAAGAGTGCTGGTCTTTCTTCTGAAAAGCGCAGCGTGAGACAGACGTGAGGGGACGTCAGCCTCCTGCGGATTCCGTTCACACGCGGCCTGTACGGGAACAATGCTGCTGAAGTTTTCAGCTAAAGAAATGTAAAAGATACAAACAGAAAAGACAGAAGAGCGAGAGATACCGATCTGGTTTATGAAGTGAATTTAATAAACAGAACATTCAGTCCGGCGTTGGTTAGGTCTTATAAATTAAAAACGTTGGATTCTTTTAGAACTTTTAAACGAGAATTTTTACCTCTTACTCATGTTTTCCCAGTGTTTGCGAGGGTTTCTTGCAGCTAGTCAATTTACTGACTAGAGTTCAGTCTATGCATAGGTGTGAATGAATAAGTGAATCAGTGGGCTTTTGTTATCTTGGTTACTGGCAGACCACCTGCTTCAGGCCCAGAGATGCTGCGTTTGAATATGTTTCCAATTGAAAATCCTTTTGATGATACATACGTGCATTGTAGAAACGCAGTATATATGTTAGTACGTAATAAATATATGATGCTGATTCAACCAAATAATTCGTGGCAAATTATTTAATTAAAATTATTATTATAAAAAAAATGTAAAAAATAACAGGAAGCGATCTTTGTTCATTCACAGCTTTTCAAGTTTTTCCTACATAGGTCACACACACACACACACACACACACACACACACACGCACGCACGCACGCACGCACACACACACACACACTTCTACAAATCTACAATATATATACAGTAGTCTAACCCTTGAAATATATATACAGTTTATTTATTTACTCGTTACTCATTATAAATGAGTCATTTCGGAAGGATACTTTATAATGGAATAGATTTATAATGGAATATATTATACGTATTCTATTCCATTATAAGTATAAATCTAATCAGATTATTTAAAATTGTACTGACTTAGTTTTGTCTAAAAACTGGGCAATGTACATGTAATACACATGTAAAACACAAGCCAGGACAAAAAGAAAGCGAGAGGATTAAGATACAAGGACGAGTAAAAATAAACAGTGGAGGAGTTGGGCACTGTTTACATCCGCAAGAGTCTTGAATACACAAATGCATCCACAGTTGAAACTGCGCAAGGTCCATTTTTAAACATACTGAACACAACATGATCGGAAGGTAGATTTCTAAAAGGATCACTCAACTCTGCTAAACGTTAATTTCATTTGAATTCAGCAAACAGCAAATTATACTCTCGAACCAGAGAACACTAAACAGAGGTGGACGTCAGTAAAGCTAAAATCAAGTCAGCAGCATCCTCCGTTTTATTCCTTCCGATGAAATGCAAACACTGGGAACTCATTCAAACAGCTTTAACTGCACAAAGTCTTCCCAACTCTTCCGCACGTCACTGACACTACCTCTGAAATGAAATTGGGCTGTTTGGCACTGCGAGGACAAAACCAAACAGCTCAGGCTAAACAGAAAACCTCCTCCAGCATTGGCAAAGCGTTTCACAAGACATCACAGATACCACCACTAGAAAAAGGACTGGAGAATCAGACAGGATGAAGAGAAATGTGGAGGGTGGGGTTCAGTAGCTCACCATGCTCAACCCAAACCCCGCATTGGGCTGGCAGGCGGGTGTAGATCTGTCCTCCCTCTCCGTCCACGGACACGTACAGCCCCCGTGAGCGTCTCAGCGACGGCCAGCTCATCCACAGCACCTCTCTGCGTGCCGATACGCACAAAGTCTGGATTGACAGCAGGCGGTATCTCCTCCAGAAGATTGAGGAATCAGAAGTAAGCGAGAAGCGTCTGATTCGACGAGCAGATAAAGTTAACGCCGCTTTCTTAGTCCCTAACTGCTTTCTTGTTTCTCCGCAGCGAGCAGGCGAAGGATTCGGCGTCTTTATTCCCGGCGTTTCTAACTGAAGTGTTCACCGGAGAAGCCCTCGACAGAACTGGAGAGGAGCGATCAACACAAGCATCAAGAGGGAGGGAGAGACGGTGTGTGTCTGCCGCTACAGTCCATGAATGGTGCAGTGCTGCTGTTGTCATGGAAACCACTGGGGAGGAGGCCGGTAAAGTGGTGAGGGGGAGTGAGAGAACGAGAGAGAGAGAGAGAGAGAGAGAGAGAGAGAGAGTAGGTGCTTTGCTGGAATGGCAGATTATGTGGGGAGAAAAGTAATTGCAGCTGCTTTACAACAAGAGAGTTCAAGTCTGATCCATCAGGCGGCGTGACCTTATGCTACCCTTGAAAATGCCATTCTGCCATCTATTCAGTCATCAGTCAGTCGGTCCATCCATTCATTCATCCATCCATCCATCCATCCATCCATCCATCCATCCAGCCATCAGCAATGCAGGGTATAAAAAAGGAAACCACACATCGAACATCCTAGTTGTTCAAAAAAAAGGATCAAAGTTGTGGATTCTTGTATGGAGTTTAATTCTATGAGTTGTTTGAGCGTCACGTTAGGCTAAAAAAAGACATTTGCAACAATGGGTAAAACTGTTAGTCCTTTAAATGCATATAACATACAAAAACACACAAAAATGAAATATGAATTCATAATTTTACCCTATTTAAAACTGAATTCATAACTGATTGCCTTTAACTATTATCAGTTTATATAAATAATAACGGAAGTTGAGAAATTCAGATGAATGGATGGATGGATGGTCAGTTTCTAACATCACTCAAGATCACAACCAAGATTCTGACTTAAGTTTCCTGTAGAGTTAAGTATTTCTGTATTAGACTGAAGTTGGTTAAAATGTTTATACGGTGTTTGTTTAATACATCTCTTCACTTTTCACTCTGAGCAGTGAGTGTTTTCATGACGGTTGGAGATCATTAGTGACTCTTGCTGCTCTTGTTAATGTTCTGTTTGAATGATACTGCTGTAATCGTGCTCTCATCTTCTTAATCTCACTGATCTGAAAGATAATTCACGGCACTCCAGCGATCAGCCACTTTAAAAAATAGATAACGCTTACAAAATGGTAAAAGACAAGGGTAAATTGCAGTTGCATTTTAATATGTATAAACTTTCAATGAAAATGTATATATATATATATATTTTTTTTTTTCTTTACCTAAAAATACAGTACAATGTATGTGTGTGTGTGTGTACTGTACAATATTTTGTTAAAATATTTAGATTATGACTATTAAAAGAAAACTTTTGGATGTAGATGTCAGCGATGCATGTCTGAATACAGAAGATTAAACCCAACACCCTGCTGTTGCAGACCCTGAACATTTCAGTAAGAAGTGTAATTGGCAGCTCAATCGGGCTGAATGTTAGTCAGTGACCCGGCCAAAATTATCCTCCAACTTTCCGACAGCCTTGATTTCACTGGCTCTGGAGTAGCACTTGTTCTGGTAAAATGGACATAGATTTATGAGTTTAATATCACTAGATGTCTTTCTGTCCTCTGAATGTCAACCAACTCCCCAGCATGATAAACGCTCCACGGTCCTACACACTGAATGCTGGAGCACAAACAGAGCGGACTTTGTATTGAAATCCTAATGCAAAATGACACTAAAAGATAACACAAAAAAGCTGGAAGTGCATTTATTAAATATGTATTCACCAAGTACATCAACTCCGTTTCCAAAAAGCAATACTATGCGTGACTTCACTTTGGAAATAATTCATAAGAAAAAAAGATTGCGTGTGAACAAATCATTGATTGTGATAGAGTTTATATGATTTTATTTTCTGCAAACTAAATAAAGCATCAAATGATGATCAGAAGGTTTGTTGTATTGTTATTGCCTCAAAGCCAGAGTATAATTCCCATTTGCAGGATTACGGATTTGTTGGCCATTTATCGGTTATTCTCTGACTAAGCTCCGTCAGTACAGAAAAGCCATGCAAACACAAATTACATTATACACTTCTTCATTAAAAAACAATCAAGGAAGCAGTGATTTCTGTGCATGTTTTATTTAAATATCCTGGAATAAACTATTTTAAATTAAACTGAATCTTAAAACATGTATACAACTACGTTTGAGTACAACTCACAAACTACACACATGTATGTTTATTGAATTTGGCAAAACACAGATTTTTTATCTTGAATTTATATATTCAGTACTTTTAAATCAGCAACAGTTAATTATTAGAACATGCAAAATTTGTGGAGAAAAATCCAGTGAGTACACGGACCCTGAGGTCAAGTTGGAGTAATTGAAGAGTGAATAAAAACAACCTTTCAGGGTTTTCTTATCATGGAAGGTACCAGAAGATTATACTCATCACAGGAGGTCAAATCCAAATGAGACAGGGAGGAGCACAAACACGAGAAGAGCTTATTCATATAGTCAATAACACATGCAGAGGTACATTTGGTTGAAAACACCATTTGTCCTGGTTTTTCTTGTGACGGACCACCTACTCATCTGCCAATCAAAACAGACTTTTATACGCTGGCTGATTAGCAAACCTTTGAAAAGAGCTTAAACATACAGTACATTTCGGTTAAAAAACATGTTAATTAAAAAAGATTAAGCTCACAAAGCTATTGTTTTGTTATACCTTACATGTCCAAAGTGTGTCTGTGTGCGCGTGTCTTTAAATAATCATCTCAGCACACACCCATTCACAGTTGGAAATGGAAATGTGACATTTAAAACAAGAACTAGTCACAAATGGCTCAGGGAGAAGAGTTGTTAACAGGTGTAAACCTGCTATCGCTCTCATCTGAGCACTTGAGATATGACCACACAAGATTAATATCAGCGCAGGTAATATGAAGGTGTGAAGTAAGACCTGTTACAACTCCTCGAGGAGACAGAGGAACCAGTTGTTCTCAAAAAGAAGTCTCCGGAGAATTCTACAAACGTTATGGCAGTTATTCCGTTCAGTTTGTCTGAGCTGCATTGTAAATATAGACTGAAAAAAAGCTATCAATACCAGCTCGGCAGTGTAATCTCATCAAGCCAATTAATGGACATTGAGGGAAAACGTTATTTTGCTACTTTTTTAAGTCAATCTATAAGGATGCTGTAATCCTATTGATTGTAGTAGCTCTTTGAGGTTTGGATGAGAGGAAGGAGTAAATCCAGTGATCCAAACTGGAATTTAATGGCAAAGACGAGTTCACGGTCCACCTGAAGAATTACCTAATTCGGCGGAACTGTTGCATAAATAGCAACAACCCGGCATCACCTCACAGCATGGAGCATTTTTATAAGAACCAGGTTTGATTTCGCTTCGGTTCATTGCGTGTGTGCATCTTCTCTTTTTGTGTTTCTTCGATTCTTCCTCTCATCTGGAAGAAGAAACATGTATTCCAAAGAACTGGAGTATCAGTGGGAGTGTGATTGTGTGTTTTAATCCTCCAACGTAAAATCCTGCTTTGAGGCCAAAAGATGCTCAGATTGGATGCAACTGGATGTATCGTATTTTTCGCTGTATAAGACGCACTTTTTCTTCCCCAAAACTGAGGGGGAAAAGTTGGTGCGTCTTATACGGCAAATGCAGAGATCCGCGGAGCTGAGCGCGGTCACCGCCATAGGAAAGGCTTAGTACACCCGGTGGTGTGCGCTGACGTCATCACGCCCTCTGCTCGATCAATCCTACCATAGCGCGGGTCGTCAGCGAGGTGAGGAACGGCGATGCTATGTTACTCGCTATTCTTGCTAATGTGGCGGCAGTGTTACTGGCTATTTCACTGTTTTTATGACTTTACTGACTGTTCATGTTACATGTTTGGCATACAATTGTTCTTAAACTGCTGTTAACTTTTATACAGTTGATATAAAATATTTTACTACAGTATTTGGTTCAGAATTTTTTTTTCTAGATTTTCCTCGCGTCTTATATGCCGGTGCGTCTTATATGGCGAAAAATACGGTAAATAGATGTATTGCTCTTTCGCCTTCCCTTATGTGAGGATACTGCAGCGATCAATCCTATGGATAATTCGGATCATTGTTGTACACCAGATGCCCGTACTGATGCAAACCTCTCTATTTATCAGGACTTGGGACCGGCCCAACGTTAATGATCTGCAACTACAGCGGCCAGATTTTATATATTTATTTATTTATCTTAAACACTGCAAATGTTGGCTTTCAACGATGAATACATTTTTCACTACTTCATTCATGATAAGATTGACACCAGCTCCCCAACATTTTAACTTATTTATTGCTCGTCAAGAAACGACAAGCATTTCCACTTTGGGGAAAGTGGATGGATGAACGGTTGATTGAATAAAATCCTATATGGAAGTTTAATTACTTATTAGAACTATTGTTGCTGTTGCTACATATGAAACGTCTACGGCTCAAGACAGCCCACTGCTCCGGGTTTGTGTGTGTTCACTTTACTGTGTGTAACTTCCCTAGATGGTTAAATTTCAATATGGTCCCTAGTGGCCATATTGAAAATCTCACTTTTTTTCTCTATTCCCATTACCCCTAATAAAATGACAATAATCCAAAAAAAATCCACAGTGCATCCACACAGGCAACACCTATATTCTCATGAAGCCTGAATAAATCCACTAAGCCACACTAGGGGTCCGTCTCTCGGACCCTGTTGTGCCCAGAGGTGCGTCGAATGCCTCCGTGCTCGTGTCGATAGAAGTTAATTGACGATGCCTCTCTGCAACCAAATTCAATCTGCAAAATCAAAACCCTACTGGCATCTCCAATCAAAACCTGCATGTTGTGGGGTAGCGTCTGCACACCTTGCTGGGTCTGGACTGTTGGAGGAGGGTCTGCGTAAGACCCCCTGCCTCGCCTCAGGAGGTTTAAATCAGGATGTGATTGATCTGGTAAAAAGGTCACTGCACTCTTGCTGCGCTTTGTTCGAATATGAAGGTGAGGAGATTGATACAATCTGCCATTTGCTCCATCTCTTCTCCACTATGTAATCAGACACAAATTCGATGAAAGATAAAACCCAAAAATGACAATAGAGGATTCAGGAGTCACATTGATGCAGCAAAATATTCTTTTGTTCCAAGCAGGTTGGAAGTTTTGTTGATATTGGAGATCAGTGTTGGGAGTAACACGTTACAAAAGTAACATATTACACTAATATATTACTTTTTGCTGTAACGCAGTATTGTAACTTAGTACTTATTGTATTTTCAGTAATATATTACTCGTTACATGCAAGTAACGCTTGCGTTACATCAAATCTTTCACATTCAAGACAATAAATCAAACATTTAATATTTCCTGTTCGTAAATAGACGCGTAAGTCATTCGCTGGAGGAGCGTTGTATTTTGTAACGCTGCACTGAGCTCGAGGTGTGCAGCTATTGGCTTTGAGCTCGAAGTGTGCAGCTATTGGCTCCGACTGGCTTGCGTAACTGCGGCCGGCGCACGGCACAGTGTGGGTCGCGGCAAATCCGAACGTACATTCGCTAGATGGTCTTATGCGCATTATTTCAGTTTTGTAAAAAACAAGAACATTGTGGTGAAATGCGACCGCTGTGTAAACGCAAAACAATGGTCGACATAAAAAACAGCACTAGGAATAAAAAAAAAAAACAGCTGGAGCGGTGCCATCTGAACGTTCGATCTGGGAAGAGAAAGAAAACAGCAACGCCAATGTCGTCTAGGATCAAAGTGTCGTCGCACTTTATGGCCAGAAAGCAGGACAGTATTGTGTGGTAAGTCATTCAAAATTAATAAAACGCACTGAAGTTTACATAGTCATGTTGTGTCTGATATAAAATATACCCAGGCTATTCACAGACATTGTAGGAAAATCGCTTTATGTCTACCATACTTTTAACACGTATTAATGTTAATTATTAGTGTTGCCAAGCGTCTTTTCCATAGACATCCGGGCGGATTTTATAAATTCACAATAATGTCCGGTTTTTCATCTTTTTCAAAGGACCATTACACGTGTATGTAGGTTCGCCACCCTTGCTTAAATTATTTGAGAACGGAAAATGAACTAATCCATTGAAACTTTAATGTATATTATGTATACTATATTATTAAATTATCTGTCAAATACAAACGTTTTAATGACAACTGCCCACTAATAGAGATATTATATATTATTAGATATATTGTTGAAGCTGGATTTTTAAACAAAAGAGACAGACGTATATGATTTTATTTTATATTATTAATTTATTAATTTATTGTGGAAAAAAGTCAGGCTAAAATTGTTACATATTTGAGTTTTTACTTTTTTTTATGCATATTAAGGCATGTTCATCAACCTCCGAGAAGCCTGTCTAAAATTTGTTGAGGCCGCGCCGGTTTTCCTCTTTTTTGAAAATCAAAATATATGGTCATTCTACAATTATAGACTATGTATATTGTAGCTTGGATAGGCCACATTCATTAGGCTACATAACTATGCCTTCTACTGGATGTAACAAACTACTGTTTGTAAAAGTAAAAGGTTATTTTATGTAAAATGTTTAATTAATTTCTACTTGGTGAAGTAACTTAAAAGTAATACAGAAGTCATGTAATTATTACTTTTTTGTGTGTCTTATTACTTTATTCAAACAGTAATAAGTAATATGTAATATATTACAAATTTGAAGTAACTTGCACAACACTGTTGGAGATAAATATAGAATTCCAAAAAAAATGGAACGGGAAAATATTACAAGTTGGATATTGAAACAACTTTCCCACAATACACCCAAAACTCAATGTGTCAGATCAAGTCAAAATATGCAACTGAAGGAAAAGGAAAGGAAAGGAAAGTGAGGTGACGGCAATATGGCCACTAGGGACCATACTGAATTTGTGCTCTGCATTTAACCCATCCGTGAAAGTGCACATACACACAGTGAAGTGAACACACACAAACCCGGAGCAGTGGGCAGCCTAAGCCGTGGCGCCCAGGGGGCATGTGGGGTTCAGTGTCTTGCCCAAGGACACTTAGTTGCAGAAGTGTCCTTGGGCCCTCGAATCCCCGTAGTAGGGGGGATTCGAACCTGCAACCTTTCGGTCACGAGTCCATGTCCCCTACCACTGGACAACTCCCCTGAAAATATCAATTCCAGATATTTAAATTCCAGATAGTTTAATATTCAGATTACAGATCCTTTTTTTTCTTCATGCTGATTAAACAAAAATATAACATAAATGATTCCAACAGAAGCAGGTTCGAATTGGAGAGTATAATTTCACAATTGAATAAAATGGTCCTGATATAAAACCTGACACCGGTTGACATCACAATTTTCATTTAAATATTTACTAACCAGATAAGGCAATTAAAAATCAATTCTCATTTACACTAACAACCAAGGATGTGATTTAGTTATTCAAAGTGCTCATCCCTTCTGCAAACTTTTGCTTACAAAAAACTAACCTAAAAATATTCTGTACCGTTTCCTCACATGAGATCACACCGTCTTCATTACGGCTACACAAACATGGAAGAGTTCTCTCTTCATGTGGATTGTTTATTACTCGATGTTTCCCAACTCCATAATAACAGGACAGTCATTTAATGCAAAAGCAACACCTGATTAGCTTCTCATGAATATGCAGAAAAGGGATAAAAAACGGGATGAAACCGAGCTCATAAAGAGGGCTGACTTTCATTAGCAGAGATGAGAAGCTCGGCGCTGCTGCTTACACCAGAGAATTACAAATCATCCAGCGAAACCATGCTGCAATTAACGCTGGGAGCCATTCAAGACGACCCCCCAAACTACTGGAACTACTACTCAACTCCTAAACAAGGTTTAGAACACATTGCAGATGTAAACTGCTTACATAAGACAGAGCTTTCTTCTGCTATGATCTGTTAAGCTTGTGGATTATAAGTCTGTGGGTGGGAAGGAGAAATCATTCGCTTCTCCCCCTCCATACGCTTCATGCCAATGACACTGCTGCCATTTTGTTTTCTGTCAACAATCATGCAAAATAGTGAAGCAAAGTGAAAGTGAGCCTTAAATCTCAACCGCAAATGACATTAACCTCACAAAGAGCCATTTCTGAGCCATTGAGTGACTCATATAAACAGCACTGCTGTCCTTTACAGCTAAACACCTACAATGCACTTCAGCTCACAACACGTGGAAGTGTGAGGACGCGTTTGGTTGTTGCGTCTTTGACAAGAATTCTATTAAACAGTATCAGCGTTCACAAAGACACATTTTTAGTTATTTCAAGCCTCAGACACAGAAATGCAGACTAGTTCAAACCGATTGTGTTGATTCAGCCTGCAGCTTTTCTAGTCTTGAGAGTCGCTGGCTCACCCTAGTGGTCATCTGCATGTCCAGCCAAAGAATTTTGGTGCTACTGTACTTCTATTCTTTCTCATAGGGCTATGACATTTAGGCTTTTTTTTTCGATTTGAAAACAAGAAAATAAAAGCCTCATTATAACCCTATGACATTGTTATGGCATTGATTTGTACCTGTGGCTGTAGCAAAGGCCTTCCTGAAGGGCGGCGGTCTTGAACCAGCTATCTGGTGGGCAAGCAGAGGGGATGAAGGGAGAGACTGGGACACTCCTTCTATCAGACGGAGGTGCTGCAGTCCCTCAGCTGAAGCAGGTGGGGCGCCATAGTCCTCAAAGACATAGTCACTGTCTATGCTGCTCCCTACAAAGTTAAACAACACATCAGCAAACCTATAAGACTAATGCAAAATTGAGAAATGTGGCCTGGTATGTTCATTAGGAAGCACACAATAATCTTGGACTAACACAAGCAATAATAAAGGAATAATGGCCTATTGTGGTTACTATGAGGTTACATATCTAAAGGAAAGGTCCAATAAAATGAATGATGAAAGCTTTGCATTTTGGTTAAACTTTCCAGTAAAAAGTACAGTATTAACAAAAATAGATTTAATATGAGGATAAATGGGCAGACAGACTGCTTAAATTGAACAGTAGAGAAAAGACTTTAAGTTGTGCTTAAAATAACTGAAATTGCAAGTACTGTAATGTTCAGACTTTAAGGTTCCCTTAAAATATGCAAAAAAAAAAACAACAACGAACATGTGTCTTATAATCAGTGTGTTCTGTGAAAATATGTGCTTCTCAATGGAAAAATTATTTTTAAAAAAAATAGAGGGTTATACATGGTGTGCTTTATAGTCCAATAAATGCAGTACACAAATTTCCATCAGATGTCTACAATGCTAAATCTTAATCTCAATCTAGTAGACACCGACTTCAAAGTATTAAACCTCACCTTGTCTGCAAAAGCTCTCAAGGGGCTTGACCCTGCCACTCTGCAGGTTTTCCGTCTCGTCGCTCCCTCCATCTGTAAAATATTTTCGAGAAAAACACTTGAGTGACTGTGTCCGGAGAGGAGGTGTAGGACCGGCTTGTGTCTGTTCCAGCAGGTTTATCAGCTGAGCATCCAGCAGCCAGGTTTTGGAATGTAAGACCCCCAGAAGAGTGCTGGCACACAGGCCCTCCACACTCCGCCAGCGGTGGGATTTGCCCCTTATTGTGGCCAAGCGTGAAACTGATGGAAGTTTCCATTTTAATATCTTCCCCATTAATTCTCAATCAAAGAGCAGTTCAAGGCATATCGAAAGGGATGAAAACGCAGTGAGTGCTGAGGCTGGAAGGGCATTGCTGCAAACTTCTCCGCTTTTTTATTGGTTATGGGACTGTGAAGAAGGCGGAGCTAGACTGAGCAGGAGAGGGTTGAGAGTGCAGTGGCACACTGTACATGTGAGTTCTCTGATGGATTAGCACAGTGCTAACGATAGCAGGATCAATTACTTTAAGCCTTAGGGGACGGGGATGATGGTCAGCGCTGTTTAAACGGGAGTCTAATGTGGCACTGGGTATTAAGGTCTTTGCGCAAATGAAAAAAATGTCATCACCGGATGAACAAAGTCATCTTATTGCAGAAGCCTTGTGAAAAGAAAAGCAAATATTAAATATATCACACATCAGTCTGGTCAGGTGTGCCTATTAATCTATAGATTGTCTGGAATCTCAGGGTGAAACACTCCAATTGTTTAGGTTTTCAATAATGCACAGCTTAGTCATAACAGACGAGGAAATGCATTGACGAGTGCAGAAATAATATGATAAAAAAGGCCTTGAAAAGCAAATAACACACACAAGAGCGGGTGGAAAGATCAACCAAATCAATGCATGAATATTAGCCGCCCGAGGGTCGGGCGCTGCACCACACCATACGCAAACGTGCAAAATAGGACAAAGCTGGTCAGACTGACGGCGAACGGCCTGGCTGTTCTGTCACTGAACTACAACTACTCTGCATCATACGGATACACTGAAATCAGTCTTTTCTGGGATTCAAACCCATGACTTGCAAGCCACAAACTGAAAACTATCGATTGTGATTTCAGAAATTGAAAGAAAAAATATTAGGGTCTGACCCAATCATTGTGAAGCGAGTATGAAGATTGCCATTATTGCTATTAAGATTTGTAATGCTTTAACTAAAATATGACTATAGTATGAAACCATAGTAACCTTACAATTTCGTAATTTAATAAAATGCACTTCAAAAGAACTGTATGCATATTCTTGTGGTAAATGAATATACACTACTTCTGATCTCCTTAAGCATCAAAAGACAAATGAAAAATGATTAGATTTTTATATGACATGATTTCACTTTTTTATATTATATTGTCCTTCTATTGTATTGCAAACTATCAGTCTATCTTATACAGTATATATCATTTTGATTAAACGGATGTTGTTTTTTCTATGTTGCATGTTTTTTTTTTTTTTTTATTTAATTGTATTCTTAATTGTTACGGTAAGTATTCTTACTGTGCTCATGTCTGAATGTTGTAAAAACATTGATATTAAAGTCATAAGTAAGTACATGCTTTATTTTGTACTTTATATTTGACTGTATAAAATGATAAGATCTTGCATGGAATCCTGGTTCCACTATTCCTCACTTAGACGTTTTAATCTCTGCTGGTCTTGTTGGGTTTGACTACCAGATCAGGCAGTTAAATGGCAATTAATTGGACAGTTCTGCCTGCTAAGAGGATAACTGGTACACTCCTGCTCGCTCTCCAGGGCTTTCACGGCTCTGGAAGGATAAGAACAAGACAGCAATGAGACAGCAAATACAAAAATCTATTCTGCTGTTGGGCAGGAACAGCCTGATGCTTTGATCGTCTAGGTATACACTACATAAACAGCTATTAGAAATAAATTAATTATTTGAATATTCATAAAGAAACAGGTATTTGATTTACAAAATCCAGCAAAGGAAATTATAAAATTTCATATATAGTACATTCATTGTATCAGAAAATTGTATCGGTAAACAGGCAGAACTGCAACTAAACTAACCATTTATATTCATATGTAATGATTGTACAGTCCAGTCTTTTGTAATTGGCTCACATAATATACTGTACAAGTTTCACAAATACAACTATGGAGGACATTTTTTCTTTACATTTTTCTTATTTTACACCTAAAATGTATTCTGTAACACAACACAAACACACACAGACACACTGTGTGTCCATGCAACGTGCAGATGAAGGTTTCTTCTAGCTGTGGTAGTCTATATAAAGATATAATTCTCTATATTACGTGTGTGTGTCCAGGGTGTACGTGTGTCCTCATATAAGGGCGTAAAGTGGTTTTAGGTTCGCTCTTCTGTTTAAAGTGAACAGACGCACTTCAATGAATCATCAGTAAAAGAGCGATTACAGACATCTGTTCAAAGCAGAGCACCATCTACAACCGCATTACTCATCAGACACACAGTAACTTTCTCATTAGAAGTAAAAAAAAAACACTAATTAAAGTGTTTAAATATATAAGTATTAAATATATAATATATAAGTTTAAATAAAATAAGTAATTAAATATGAAAAACAAGTTTATGTACAAAAATCGTAACAATTTTGTCCGTACCTTTTTCTCAGGAGTTTCTAATTCTCCATTATTTTTCTTGCTAATCTAAAATTCACATGCTGAAAAGTCCCTTAACAGCAAGTGTTTTTGCAGAAACACAGCAGCTTTTTAAATTATTCACAGGTAGAGACCAATTAGATGTCAATTGTTCCCTCAATAAGCCACGTGTTCCTCATCGGTTTCTCTTTTCTGAAAAGTGTTGTTTTCAACTGAGAGTCTGTGAGATGTGACCACAATGTCAATCTCAGTCCAAATTCAATTCAGAAATGATCATGGCATTCTGCGTAGATGCCAATATAACGTCAAATCTTATAACGGTCTTACAACAGCTAGATGAAAGCTCTCCAAACTGCTGTTGAACATTAAATATCCTGTCAAATTCCCACTCAAGAAATTCTGTCTAATGAACAAACAACATTTTAGTTTTCACCATAAAACAGTGTTCATAAAAATTGCTTTATATAAAAAAAATAAAATAAAAAGGACCAATTCACAATTGGTTAGAATGGATTCAAACCTAGCCAGACACTAGGAACAGAAGCTGCTGAGAAGGTTCCAGCCAACGACAGCCCAAATTTCTGTTCACCTCAAGTGTCTACATCAGAACAGACTCAACACATCGCACTCGTCCATCAAACAGATTGTTTTGGATCCACCGCCTACTGAAATTCCTGCTAGACAAAATCCTTGCATCATTGGCAGAGCAGCGATGGAGAAGCCGGAGAAGCAACAGGTCCTCTTCATAAATGAGAGGCTCTTCAATCTGTTCCTGGTGGACATGAGGGCAAAATAACGGAGGCGGAAACTGGGTGTCTAGGATGCATTTGGATATTCTCAAGTACAATGAATAACACACTTTAGACACAATGATACTGACAAATAACAGACTGAGGGACTAATAAAGGTTCAATTATTATTATTATTATTATTATTATTATTATTATATTGATTTGATAGTGGTGATGCAATCCTACTGGGCCAAACACTGTTGCTAAAGAACAAAAGTGTTTTGAAAATGATTCAACAACCACAAAGAGATTATAACTAACTAAATAGTATACATATTCTAAGCCATTCATCCTTTTAGACAGTTTGGCAGCCGTTGATTAGAGGTAAAGAGCTGGACTTTTTTTTTTTTTTTTTTGGAGAGGTTGCAAGTTTTAAATCCCGGGCCGGTGGGTTTTACTGAAGTGCCATTGAGCAAGTAGCCCACATTCTCATAATGTAAAGCACTTTTGATAAAACACTTATACATGTGTTTTATCTACATGCCAATACATGTAAAAAGGTGTAAAGTGGACTCCTAGACGACAAAACCTTAAAAAAAAGATCAAATTACTATAATTAATAGTATGAAGATTATATTGACAGAATTCAGAATTTCTATGAACGTTACACACAAATTATTTCCGTAAGCAATTTTTATGACTTCCTGTGCGCCACACCAGAAGAGGGAGCTCTCACCAGAGTTCTCACAGCCTCTGCTCTCTCTAACTTCCTGTCGGGAAAACATTTCGTTCAATGTACTACCAGATATCCCATTAGTAGTATCTTGTTCATTGTCAATGAGCTTTTAATTATACCAATCCAGAGTGCGTGTGTCCCGCCTCAAGCCCAGAGTGGCTGCGACGTGCTCCAGCTCCCCCTGACCCAGAAATGAAATAAGCAATAAAAGCACTTTTATATTTGAAATACTTTAGTTTAATTTATCTGGAATTGAGCTTCGTATTCTGGTTCTTCTTCGAGTGACTTGACAGCCATATGAGAAACAAGTCTGCTATTTAATTATCTTCTTTCGGATTCTACATCTGTTACATGAAAACATTGTTATTTTATAGGACTGGTTGTTTTTTTACTTGGTTTGTTATCACTTCAGATTCTACAATCAACATTCAATCACTGTTAATGCCAGTGAGATTCTCCTCATATCATTCTAGCTGTAATGTTCCTGAAGAAATGGTCCATGAATCAAAGAAGGCTCAAGGACCACAGATCCTGTGCCATCCTTGCAATTTAGACTTTTATCATTGCAGAATTCCAATAAGTTTCGTGGCCTTGCCAATAAACATTAAGGGGAGCTCAAGTCATTGAGACTTGAGCTGTCGGCAATAGCATCAGCCGGGGGAATGAAGCCTCCGAACACTGGCTTCTTCAGACGCAGCATCTTCTCAACCACAGCCTCGTAAGGTTGATGTAACACAAAACACTTTGCTTTGCCTTCTTTAAAATCACTTGCTAAATGTTATTCCAGCTTCTGAAAAGGTCATGGAGGTGACTATGCATGTGTCAAGTGTATGGAGATGTTTTGAAACATCACACGCACACACACACACACCTGCACACACACACACACCTGCACACACACACACACACACACACACTTGTGTGGCTTAGCTAACAGATCTGAAATCAACAATCTTAATCAGTTATTGCAAGCGCACAACAATAGGATTAACAGAGAACAAGCTGTATTGATCACGGGGATTCTAATAGATTCAACTAGACTAATGAAAATATGCTTTCAACTGAAGATTGAAAGAAGCAGAAAGAGAAATGTTCATAACAAGCGTGACAGACACAGCATGCACAAAGCCCCCCATTGGATTTTATCAGAGTAAAGTGACTTAAATATTCTTTTTCACATCTTTTGTGCCGCATGTTGCTGAACTCTACGTAACCCGACACTGACATCGTTTTTATTTAATGTGCTGCTCAAATTGGAGAAATTGATTTCTACAACATATGGACACCCACCAGATTACCTTAATATTTTAACCAAAAAATCATTCCCACAGTCATTTTTAAACACATTGCGACTGAGCGGCGCAAAAAGCAACATAAAACCTAAAGCCTCTCATCAGCCTCTAGAGCCTTTAGACAGTGAGAGAAGTCAGAGTGAAACTGACAGAGAATTTGGGTAACAAAAGAAAACCTACGTCATGTCGACATGAACCACAAAACCCAGGATTCCTTGTTTTCTGTCATGCCAGTGTTTTGTAGTAATGTGTTTCAATATGAGTTTCACAGGTTTTTTTTTTTATTATTATTACTTTTTGTGCTTGTATTTAAACAAAATTTCAATTTACAATTTGTGGTGCAAACAGAGGGACCTTTATTTTCAACAATTAGAGTGTTTACGTGTAAAATTGGCGAAATTTTCCACTTACCAAACTGGTTTTGGCACTAATTAATAAATTAAGGACCTCTTCTGAATTTTGGAGTTTGCAAGTACTCATGTGAACAATTTTGCCACAAATTAAAATAATTTTAATTACGGAACTTTAATGGCCTACAGTACATCCCGATTTATTTCACACCCATCTCTCAGATTTGATATGTGCTGGTTGATTTGACTCACCAGTTTAAAGGACAGGATTTAAAAAATCACCCAGACATTGAATCTAACGAGGGCTCATGCTCCTTTCAAGTGTTGCGAGTAATATGAATCAGACAGACAGTGCGGACTGTGGGCGGCCTGTGGACGAACTGTCTGAAGCTCAGACTCAAGAAATTGCTCATTCTTTCCCATGTGTGGCTTTTGAAGTACCAGCATTGGCTGAGTGATTCCCGAAAGCAGGACTTGGCTGTTTGAATGTAACTACATTCGTTTTAAATTCAGTTTAGTGATAAAGACCATTCTAAATACATCAGAACAAAAACATCAAGACTAACCGCTGCTGTTCCGGCTCTTTCTGCTGCTCTTTCCCCCTGTCAGCAGCATCTTCAAGCTGTTCCTGAACATGGTGGTGGAAGGTCAGGAAGGCTAAAAATATGCCTGCAGGAAGGAGAGAAAGAGGGACGAGTTTAACAAAGTGGAGGATGGATTTTGAAACCCAGCATATGCAATGACCTCTCTGGCTCTCAGCATCCTTTACTGGTCAGTGGGTGTGAAATGTGATGCTGACAAAGCTAAACGCGTATCAAGGAAATGTATGGTTCAAGGCGCAATTCAAATAACTGTTGACAAATTGTACTAAGCGTGTAGTGAAATATAAATGACATTGCATAACCTTTCTCATACACAGCTTTAGCAAGGATTGCACTTAGAAAGCTCTGACATGCTTATTGCTTCCAGACATACAATCTAGTCAAAAGTAGCAAGGAAATGAAATAAAAACAATCATGTATATGGACGATTTGAATGTATAATATTCCTAAATGCATAAAAACAAACCATACCCAATATCAGAGCCACGAACCAAAATGTGTTTGAAGTGTCGGCTGTGTGGAGATGAGCATTTACATAAAAACTAAGTTACCGTCTCGTGGTAAATTGTTTACTAAGGCTGGTTACTCTACTTGAAGTTAATCATAAGGTAAAGAACCATCATTCTCCTCTTTGAAAGTTTAGATTCAGACAGTCTGTAATGAAAAACTAGACGCATACTGAAATATACAGGGTGGCCAATATATTCAGATGCTACTATCGCAAATATAACCTCACTTTTTTGGGAAAAGAAACTCAAAGTTCTTTTAAAGTGACATGACACAGTGCCTTCATAAACGTCTTATTAGGACAAACATTTTTGTCATACATCATATGAGGAAGGAATACACAAGATCCGGTGCTTTATTTGTTAATATTTTTTTAATGCTCAGAGAGAATTAAAACATAGCATTAAAGCTCTCAAAACATTGTTTTGACACAATACTTGTCACGATTGTAGGCACAGATGACTGGGAATTTGGAAAATCAAACCTGTATTACATACAATAATGACTGACACTCACTACATAAACATGGGAGGTAATTAGGATCTATAAAAAGCAACTGCTAAAGCTAATGAACCATGTGACAAAAAAGGAGGTTTAGATGAGGAGAATTGTGGGAACTGGAGTACATACAGACTAGATTTGCCTTACCAAATCATTAAGACAAATACAAATTTTAAGTGGAGGAACCAAACTTCTGTGGTTTCCAAAAGCCAATGAGAAAACTCTAATAGACCGGCTTAATTTGCAAAATAAATATCTTTCTATATATTAGAAAGCAGATGTGGAAACATGTAACCGACACGCTAGTCTAGCTAGTCACTTTACTGTTCTGTCCTGGTGACAAAACTAAGAAGACCTCTACTAAACTTCACAGCTTGGAATGAATCAGGATTGCAAGAGGAAAGCTCCAGAGTCCAACAGGAAGGAATACCAAAGAACAGGCCTCATATAGTAGAAAGCAAAGAAGAAACTGTCCTCGCATCACCCAGAAAATTGGATTGTTCCGGTTGGAACGGATTTGTACTGTTTTAGCTAGCCCTGACAGTCTGCGGAGAACAAACCCTGACTGAAGGAAGGTAAAGTGGGGTAAGTGACACGCTTGAGAGCGTATGAGGGGAATGCCTTTGGACTGCCTGGTGAAAAACTGAATCTCTTGAGGAAAAGCATCAGTGGAGAATCTCAACTGTGGAAAAAGGTCTTGGAGGTAAAGATCCTGATCTTATGTCAGCACCCTGCTGGCACTTCCGATTACCTTTTTACTCACGTCCCATAGAGCTAGGGCCAATCAGCTTCACCACAGGTATCTGCTAAAGAGACATTAGTTTACTCCATTTGCTGGTTCCATCACTCCATCACTTCTCATTCCATCCATTGGGGGCAAAGCTACCGAGATGCATCATTTTGACATATTTACCCTACAGTCCATTAGCAGACACGTTTATTGTTATGGACTTACATGTCATTGCAGTTTCAACCACTAGCGCTCTACTGACTGAGCTACTGGTAAAGCCACCGGACATCTTGTAAAGACCAACAGGGCACTTCATTGTCCACGTGTAAATCCTCTAAATATTTCATACAATGTTTCTAAATGGTTCTTTCACAAAATGAGTGAAGCCAGTCAATTAAAAAAGTCTCAAGTTTTTCAAGCTCAGAAGCTGAGTGGTTCTCAAGCAAACTCCCTACAGTCATTACTACGGCACAACGCCAAAAGACTGACAGAAACTGTACGGAAACATTTAATAACTATCAACAATTATTCCAGAGTTAATAGGTGCAATGTCACACTGTTGATTAGAAAACCAATTTGGAGTTCTAGCAAACAAAGCGTTTTCCAAACAAACCGTTATCAGCATCTTCCACATTGGAAACCTGTGAATTGTCTGTCATTGCATGTCGCACAAATGACGACAGAAGAACCTCGTATCGGATATCTCACAAAATCACGAGATTTACAATTAGGAAATGACACAAAACGAATCGATGCAAAACTCAATGACTTTGTATTTGTTTACACAGATAAATAACGCAATCAGCTAATTGCAACAGTGGCTGCCAAAATCAAAAGATAATTGATGAGCGGAAATAATCCTGGCTGGGGATCTGCAGAGATCAAATTTATGCACTAGAACGAAGCTTCAGACGTTCTATTCAATAAACAGCTTTTAGACACCATGTCACGCATAAAAAAACACGTTAAACAAAAGGCCAATTATGCTACTTGTGCCCCTCTTAAAAAACAGTAAGCCGGAAAGTGTGTGTTTGCCACTCAAACAGCAGCCCTACACTCAAGGGCTTCGCTGAGACTTTCGCTAAGAGTCTTGGCAAAGAAAACAACGAACACAAGCCTTCAATTCAGTGAACAATAAACAACAATTTTACAACATTTTTTTATCATTGTAACAAAAATCGTTTGATAATCCTATTTTCTGGAATTAACCTGCGTTCTACAAGACAAATAAATGAGTATTTCAGGATGAAGCACTTAATTGAAAACACAACAAAAACAAACTATACGACCATAGTTCAATATTTCTAATAAGTGGTTTGCAAAGACCTAGCGTCTGAAATATTCCAGGGTTTGCGTATTTCTTTAGAGTTAAGCTTAGTTGAAGGAGCGCAAACCTTATTCTGCGAGGTGCTCGTCAAAAAAAGTCTGCACATACAGTTTAGACATTACAGCACACATCACACATTTCATGGACGTGTTAACAAAATCCCCTGTCAAATCTATTTAGATCAACCTCTGAGGTCTGAAAGAAAACAGACTCATATGGGCTAAAAATAGCGTCGCATGAAATGACAGAGCAGAACAAACCCAACACCTCCACAAGCTGCTAAAGGTCTGCAGCTACATGAGTAGGAAGCAGACAAGACGCAAAGCAGCTTTTCTCAGGTACGCACAAACACACACGCCTACATACAGTAGGTCCAACAATCATCACTGAGAGCTTTAGTCTCAAAAACAGATGAATCTATCATTTACAATCATTTTGTAACATTTATGTGAAATAAATATTTGAGTAATAATTATATTAAATATGTATAGTTGGGGGCCACCCCATGACAGTGTGCTTGCTTGGGTTTCCTCCATGTCTCCAGTTTCCATCCACAGTCTAAACACATGTGTTTCACGTGAACTAGAAAAGAGTGTGTCCCGCTCTGCAATTAGTTGGCCATGAAACCAGTGTGTGTGTACCACCTCAAGCCAAAAATGGTTGAGATTGACCCAGAAATGGAGAAAGCTGGAGAAAATGGATGGATAGTTGTACGGATGTATAACCACATAAACTTCACTCAATAGAAAAAAAAGTATATTGATCCCACTATAGCTCGCTGTCATGTATTCCATTCATCTAAACAAGCAAACACAAAGCAAGTGCTCTTTCCTTTCCTACTTTGTCAGATCGCATTTGGCTCTTTCACTGTTCATAAAGCAGAGCTGCTCCCTCTGAAACACCGGCAACAAGCCAAGTGTCACAGTATATTTAGTCGAAAAAATCAAACCGAATCCCTCGGCCCCTTAAGTCAGGGGGACTGAAGACACCCACTACTGAGAACAAAACACAGGTCAGGCAGAAGAAAAGAGTGTCATGATATTAAAACTATGATCCAGTGACATTGACATTTTGTCAAGGCAAGCAATTAACCACTTGAATTTCAAACAATATTCAGACTGCTGATATTATTAATGAATATTTAGGGAGAATATTTAAGGAGTAATGCATTATTAAAGTATATTTAAATATTAAAGGATATTTAAAGATTTTTAAAGATATTTAAAGATTTAAGGAGTAACACATTATTGAACAATTCTTATTATTTAGACACACAGACTCTCTTCCGGTTTTTAAATCTCTCTTAAAAACACATTATTTTTCCTTGGCATTTTAACCGGTATGAGTTGTTGGCTTTTACTGTTTTATTGATCTTAATTGTTTTAAATATTTTATTGATTTCTGTGTTTTTATATCAACATACTGAATTTGATGGTTTTATTGTTCATGTACAGCACTTTGGCCAACACTTGTTGTTTTTAAGGTGCTTTATAAATAAAGCTGAATTGAATTGAATTGAATTATTAAAGGATATTTAAGGAAAATATTTACAAAAAAAAATTGTAAAACCTACAAACATGTAAGTCCACTTTGTACCAATAGCAGCGTCCTTATAATGTCTCAACACATTAACACTATTTTCTTTAAAAATAATTTCAATTATTCAAGATCACGATTATTTCACAATTCTGGATATTTTTTTATTTAAAATATTTAACTGTGAAAATCAGGTTGTCAAACAGAAATATAATAACACATATTACTCCTTGTTTTAAACAAATTTCATTCCATTTATTTGTATAACTTAAAAAAAATGTAATGGAAAAATTATGTAATGTAAAAGTAATTTTTTTCAAAGTAATGAAAAAAAATCACTATAAAATTATTAGCTCTGTTTAAAAGCCATTTTTAAATACTTATCAAACTGTTTTCGAATCACTCGTATAAATTCTGGATTAATTGTGTTAATATTTGTATTTGAAATGTGATTAACAGCCACAATGACCAATCAGTGGCCAGCCCGATGCCACACCCCTTTAAATAGCAGGTACACAGCAAGAGTACAATAAGAGAAATAAGGTTAAATATTCCTTCCAAAACATTTGTAAACTAAAGTCTCCAGTGGTGGTTGGCCTTTTATGTCATCAAGGTGCCAACAGGAAGTTTGCCCACCAATTCCCGGTCACCGCCTACAAATAATATAATTAGGCCAATTTTGGGTGTAACACTGTGCAAAATGGCTAGCTGGCATTTTAGGTTTTAGTGTTATAACAGGAAATGCTAAAAAAGTAGTCAAACAGAGAGATTCATTCAAAGAGCACAACCAGCTAGTTCAAACCAAAAAAAAGACCTAGGTAAAACAAATGCATGCACTTGACTTCTCGGTTTGAAAAACCGCATTCGTTGGAACAGTGACAATACCACAGCGAGTTTAATTAATACTGAGGGAACAGCAGGAGAGAGATGGGGTGACTGCTGCTGTGAACGCTAATGAATCTTTGCTAAAGGTTAGAGTTTCAAAGGTTTCTGTCATGGCACCACTTCAATGACTCAAAATCTGGACAGAGACGATCTTACAGAGAAAAGAGAGAACCCAACGAAGAACAGAACAGAAGCCTCTCACCTCCAACCGGCACCGAGTTCTCATTAATTACATCCACATCCAAACAATAATGCTCCGTATTGATATGCTATAAATTAAAAAGAAAATATTTCTTTACATCCTATATTTTACTGAATTTTCTGTGCAATCTGAGCGCCAAATCTCAAAATTCAGTCGAGGTCTACAGACAAAAAGTGTGGTTGTTATAGTGGAAATATGGATTTGCTTCAGCAGGTCTATTAGTATGCTGCCAGTGCCCTCCGTCTGCCACAGCAAAAACAGAGACAGAGCCAGTGATGAAGGGAGGGAAGAGGGAAAGAGTGAGACAGAGACAGAGAGAACGATAAAAAACTCTGTGTGTGAGAGAGAGAAAGATGTAAAAGCATTAGTGAAAATAAAAAGATGAAAGAGTGCAAGAAGCAGAAAGAAATTGAGAGCAAGTGAACAAAAAAAAGTGTGATGGAGAAAGAGAAAGCGACAGAGAGGAAAAAGGAATTTGAAAGAGAGGGAGAAAAATATTCGAACAAGAGAAAGTACGAATGAAATACAGTAGTCAGAAGGTGAAAGACAATGAAAGAAGAGAAATATATGTATATGAAAAAAAAAGACAGTGCAAGTCTCATGACAGGTGTTGAACAAGAGCAAATGAAGTTGTGACCCGGGGCAGAAAGGCTTTACCACAATAAGAACATAATCAATAATGTAATCAATGTTGGCAGACAACTACATTAGCATCAAGATGAAGAGATTTCATTTGTCTGTATCCAATGCATGAATCCACTCCAGTCAATCTATTTAAATATTTAAGCATGACTAATACCTTCAGTAATTAAAGTGTAAAGCAGACAGTTTTTTTCCCCACCAACTGAACAAAATGAAGAAGCAGTGTAAGGATGAATAAACCAGTCGTCTTTAAGACACAGACTCGTGTATTCATTGCGCAATACTTAATTTACAATTTATAATTGATATTAAAAGAGTGCAAAATGTGTTGGTAGAAATTTATAAAACGTCAAAGCAGGTATTTCAACTTTCAAAACATTATTAAACTTCATCATTTCACATTTTTATCAAAGCCTAATGTACTTTTACTCAACAAAACTGCAAGTATTATATTAACAGCAAACATTAACATGTTGACATTTTCCAATTACCTGCTTTGTAAACATAAAGCAATTGTTTGCTTGTTTATTTACAAAAAGAGGGAACAAAATGAACTCAGTTTGTTTACGCACCATGTACTGATTAGCACTTTTATACCGTAGTATTATTATTATTTGTATTTATTGCATTATTGATTTGTTTGTTATTATTGTTCTTTATTGAGCGAGGTTGTGCTTTGTGTGTGTCTGCTGCCGGACACCCAAACTTCTCCCTTGGGAGATTAATAAAGGTTCATTCGTGCATTCGTTCCCTCTCTCTCTTTTTCTCCTGATCTTCTCTACCAGATCCCTCTTCGTTTCTCTGCTGAAATATTCCCGGCAGGTTTGAGATGAGAAATGAGTGTTTGACTGGGTGACTTACGTAAGTTCTCTCATTAAAGACACCCCCAGATGACAGACCTCACCTCTGTCTCACACTACAAACCAGCATCTCCTGCTCCCGAAATAACTTCAACCTCTTCAGCTTCTATAAATTACTGTCTCAATAAGTTAAATGAGGTGAGAGATAAATCCAATTTAGTTGATTCACATAGATCAGAACCAAATAACAAATATTCTGGAAGCCGGAAGGGTTTCTTCAGTGAGACAGAGATTAATTCTGGATCCCATTATTTAGATTTTAGGAGTTATACACAGGATGTTGAAACATGTAAATCTAAATTGAATAAAACATCAATTTACAGATAAAGACAAAATAAATACAAGTTAGAGCTGCACGATTCTGGATAAATTAAGAATACCGATTTTTTTTCACGTGTCAAGATCACACACACACACACACACACACACACACACATATATATATATATATATATATATATATATATATATATATATATATTAGGGCTGTCAAAGTTAACGCGTTAACTTATGCGATTAATGAAATTAGTTTAATCGCGTCAAATTATATTAATGCCATTAATCGCACTTCCGTGTTTTTTTGCCGGTTTTTCCGATTTGTGAGTTTCACTTCAAAACCATTCAGTATTATTTGTACAGTTTTTTGCAAATCTGAAATCACAGCGCACTTATAGAAAGAATAGTGTGCAATTCAATTATTTGCAGCCATATGTCAGACTTTTGTTCCTTTAGTTAAAAATGTGTGATCAGTCGTTTCAGCTAGACTAATTATCAGTGCCATACTTTTGCCACACAAATATACAAATACATTTCCGTTGTCTCTTTTCCTCAAAATAAATTACTTATTTCTTTTTTAATTATTATGACCGGCTTACCCATTGTTTTCTTTAGTCAAAACGGTATATTGCAGTATTTAAACAAGTGTTTATTTTGTGCTGAGTTTACATTAATTGACATTTTACACTTCAATATTCAATATTACAAGATTCTATACTTGGTCATGTTATTAATAATTGTTAAAACTTAAGAATTATTAATAATAAATATTATTATTATTTGTGATTTACTTGCGATTAATCGCGATTAATTTGGTTGAGGAAGTGCGATTAACTAGTTAAAAAATTGTTATCGTTTGACAGCCCTAATATATATATATATATATATATATATATATATATATATATATATATATAATATGGGATGGATGGGTGGGTGGATGGATGGATGGATGGATGGATGGATGGATGGATGGATGGATGGATGGATGGATGGATGATGGATGGATGGATGATAGATATAGATAGATAGATAGATAGATAGATAGATAGATAGATAGATAGATAGATAGATAGATAGATAGATAGATAGATAGATAAACAAAATTATTATAAGTAAAACCTAAAATGTAAATAACTTATTTGATACATTTCAACCAAGCAGATCAAAGCAAGAATTTGTGCCCTGTCTTCCGGAAAGAAAACTGAATAGAAGTTTTATTAACAAACCTAAACGTCTGTTCAATATTAATGAAAGATCCGCGGAAGTCTTCAAAATCATTCTGTTCTTTTCTTTTTTTTTTCACACAAAATCAACACAATGGCGCTCCAGTTTTCTCTCGTGTGATCTCTATAGACAATCTGATTCTTGAGGCAGCAAAACTTCAGGTTAAACTTCACGTTAATGAAGCTTGGCGTTGGTCTGGTCTTGCATTATTGAGTTTTAACTTTTACAACGAAATGAAATCTAATAGGAAGAAAATGATTGTTAAAGGTTTTTTTTCCCATTCTTTCTTTGTTCTCCTGTTGTACCTTCAGCATGAGGGCTGTTCCATCAGACGTCTGAGCTGAAAGAGCTTGACAGCTGATGAATCAGTGAGTTTAGCGCTGGCTCCTAGCTGCTTGTCATTCTGTGGCTCTGAGCACTTTCTTTCATTTTTCCTTCAGAACCGAGTCTGTTATGTAACATGGAGATGCGGGCGAAAGGGCAAAAACTGGAGCTGCTGCTGCTAAGTCTAGAACTGCAATCTCAAGAACACTAGCAAGGATGAAAATAGACTCAAAGAGAAAATGTGTGAATAAATGGAAATAAAAAAAGAGCCAGCTACTGAAAATTCTCAAATTCATGATTTCAAATGCATCTTAGGGTGCTTTCACACCTAGCTCGTTTAACCCTTTCAAACGCACTCGGAGCGATTCGGGGTGTATATGTGAACACACCAAGTGATCTCAGACCCCCCTAAACGGTCCCGAATGCGATCCGTGCCTGGTCCACCTCCGGAGGTGGTCTGAGAGCGGTTCGTTTGCGGGACCGTTTGTGGTTCGATAACTTTGTGATATGTGAAAGCGAAGAGATCTCGGTCCACTTCACTGTTCGCTTCGCTGTGCGCGCCGCACCCGGAGGTTTCGGTACCCGCAAATCCGTTACGTCATCATAATACTTAAAGGAAGAAAACTATGGAATCAGATTAGTGCCAGAAAACCAAACGAAAACGAACGAAAAAATAAATAAAACAAACGTACTTGCAAGCGAAAAATGGAAAAGCAAACGTGAGATGACAACTCTTCTCAACCCTTAAAAACCGTTCCGTTATAAATTAAAAAAACGTTTTTATTCCTATTAAATTAAAGTTTTTCTTTTGATCTCACAAAAATGAAGAAAATGTGTATTAACGGAAGCACATTAAGCAACGTACAACAAAGGGGCGAGATCGCGGAAAGAACAGATTCATGTGTGAACAAGAAAGGGTCTGGGATCTCTTCACTGCTGAAGAGGACCGAAAACAGAACTGGGTTCTCTTCTGAGTCCACTTGGTTGTGAAAAGCAAAAGGACTGGGATCACTTTCCACTGGTTCTCTTTCTGGCTCACTTTAAACGATCTGGGTTCGGTTCGCTTAAAACGAGCTATATGTGAAAGCACCCTTAAACTCAAGAGGTTAATCTGATTAACAGCAGAATCGAGAGCATTCTATCGCCTCACTGGAAATGTTACAGTAAATGTGTTTTTTTCTTTTAATGCTTCTAAATGCTCCATAAATTAATGGTGTGTTGCTTCCAAGAAGCCTGGAAGAAAAAAGTGAAAGATGATCAATAGCGATCTATATTAACTAATTTACTGAGGTGGTGGAAGAGAAAGCGCAATGTCAAAAGACAACCAGGAAGGCGTGTATGTGTGGGAAAACTATTGTGTTGTTGGGGGGCTTAACTTTCCACAGCACTTCAAATAGTGGCGAATGAATGAACAAATGAAATAATGAACAATATTTTTCATTTCTGATAGTATTTCTTAATCTAAATATGAATGAACACAAATCAAACGTTGTGCAATTCTTGTAATGGCCACTATAAAACGCTAGAAACGCAGAGTAAAGGTCAGTTCTTGAGTTTTGTGAAAAAAAGCTGAACGTACAAAGGTCAATGATCACGGAGAACAGAAACAAATGTCAGCAGATGCAAAAAGCTCTGTTGCACTTTACTGTATAGAAAAATGCTTCAAATTATGTAAACGATGAAGAACGTTACCCGCTGGTTTTAATGGAAGCAAAATTCTTAGCTCGGAAAGTTTTTCGAAATAAGGCTGAGGTTCATTTTCAGGTGAATTGTTCTTTTCGGCACAAAGCGTTAGTTTTCAGCGAAGCACAAGTCAAAAGCAGACAAGGTCAAAGACGAGTTTTCTACACAGCTCTGATCAAAGGCCCAATCTCATTCCGATGCAGAGCCAGGGACTCCGTCATAAAACCTCTATAACTGTGGAGCAAATCTGCCTGCACCAGTGAACCAAAAGGCTTTAATGTGTATAAATCAGGCACTGCATCCGAGTCTACCCAGGTTGTGTCCACCATGAGAAATGGGGAGTTAAATGAGGGAGTGAAGGCAAGCTGTCAGGGAGCTGACGAGGGATTTCTTTCATGTGTGCCTTTCATTATATGCCCCTGGTGCAAATTAGCCCCAACAAAGTGGTTCCTCAGCTGCCTCCTCCTCAACTCGGCTCACGACGGCAACGACCCAGTACATCTCTGTGATGTGTCAAAGGAGGCATTGGGATGAGTTAGACGGTGTGTGACTCATTTGAAAGCCCTGCACAGGCGCCGCATCACCCGGCTTCCCGATGTACTAATGATCAGCACCGTGTGACACCTGTGCAGCGAGGCTCAGTCGGTTCACAGATGATGTCGGGGTCTTGTTTCACCTCCAAAAAGGAGGCGAGCCAGAGCTTTGTGCCAAAAAAGCGCAGTCGAGTTCCCATCGGCGACTCCCAGAACGCAGTGTCACAAGCCATTCTGTCATAACATTGTGTGTGTGTGTGTGTGTGTGTGTGTGTGTGTGTGTGTGCGAAATAAGAATTCACAACTGATCTTTTTACTAAACTCATCTATTTTTATTAAAGTCCCTTTACTTTATGCAGCAATATTCTAACAATAACCTTTAACTTTACGTATATGTATACTGAGAGAAAATGAGGAAGAAGAGATGAGAAAGAGTAAGAGAGAGAACAGATTGGAAGGGGGGGTTCGAAAAGAGGTAGAAGGGAAGAGAGGGAGATGAAAGAGTGTGAGAGAGATAGAGAGAGAATAAGAGAGAAAGAGGGAAATTGAGAAAAAATTAAGGAAAAAGAGAAATAGCAAGAGGGAAAAAGAGGGGGAGATGGTAAGAGAGAGAAAGAATATGAGAGTAAGAAAGAGATACAGGGAACAGGGAGAATGAGAGAGAGGAAGATGGAAAGGAGAGAGAGAGAGAGAGAGAGAGAGAGAGAGAGAGGAGAGAGGAGAGGAGAGAGAGAGAAGAAAGACGACAGAGAGAGAGAAAGAGAGAGAAAGAGAGAGAGCGGAAGACGAGAGGAGAGAGAGAGAGAGAGAGAGGGATAACTTTATATGGAAAAAAGGAAAGTGAGGTGACGGCAATATGGCCACTAGGGACCATGCTGAATTGGTGCTCTGCATTTAACCCATCCGTGAAAGTGCACATACACACAGTGAAGTGAACACACACAACCCAGAGCAGTGGGCAGCCTAAGCCGTGGCGCCCGGGGGGCATGTGGGGTTCAGTGTCTTGCCCAAGGACACTTCGTTGCAGAACCAGTGGTAGAGGGGATTCGAACCTGCAACCTCTCGGACACGAGTCCATGTCCCCTACAACTCCCCTTATATAAGTAAAAATACATTTGTCCAATTGTGTTAAATCAATTGTACTCATTTTTTATATCTACATTTGTTTTGTTCTTCATCATTGTCGTTCTAAAGCTGATTTGAACTTCAGACCTTCAAATTACAATTTCTTAACCCCAATTACATTTAGGCCACATTAATGTCCTATATAAATCAGATAAATCGCTTTACAACATTCCAGTATTCTAGTACAGAAATTCCAGACCCAGTTGTAGCTTGTCCTGCTCTGCCTCTGTGGTTCATACTAATAGAACATGTTGGAAAACTTTCCCTAGGTGGCGTTTCAAACCTTATAGTCAAATCCTGCACATACTGTATACTGTTTGTAATCAATCTGATCACAAGAATCTGAATGACTTTTTCCCTCAACCCTAGGTGCAAACAATACTAAACACACACGAAACCCAAAACTCACGATTCTCCGCAATAGAATAAAAAGATCTGCAATTTTGTAAAACAGCATTTAAAAATGTAAACAGCATGGCTGGATGAGAGGGAAGTAGGTAAAGTCGTGATCGTGTGAGAAAAATGTGTGTGAGTGATGCCATTCTTACACGGGAAAGAAGTTCCTCAACCAATCTGTAAAGGTTCTCCCAGACCTACCAGAAGCTAATTTTGGCTGCTTATAGGGAAAACCTCATTCTTTTGTTCATGACCCAGACTAAAAGAGGACAGGAATTTAGATAGACCAGCAGATTGAGAGCTTCACCTTTCAACCCAGCTTCATTTAAAATTGACTGATATATTGACTGCATTACAGCTGCTGATGTACCAATTCGTCTGTCAGCCTCACAATCCTTTCTCCCATCCCTCATGAAGAGAAGATACTTCGACTCCTAATGTAAGGTATCTAGACAGCAAAATATAGAGTTGAAACTCGGAAAATAATGAAAATGACCTCTCGCGAGGGCAGCGGGTGCTAGAGTACAACGTGCCCTGGAAACTGGTCTTTCCTAAAACACTCATCAGAGGGTCCTGGACCCCATATTTCCAGACACCCTCCACAGGAATCAACAAGAAACACAAATGCTTTTGCCAAGACTACTGTACAAGACACAGGTAGTCCGAATACATGAAACCCCAAGAATCCCAGAGAACTCTCAGGGTACATACTGTAGATGCTTCACATGGCCAGGACGAAGGTGATATTTTTCTTCCATCCAAGAGAAGCAGAGAAGCATCATGGGATGATGAGGAGTCCGATTCCAGACAATTCATAAACTTCTGATGTGACGCTATGGTTAAAAAAAAAAGGTACAATCTTCAGCTTTTCAGATGTGCTGAGCAACACTTGTAAAAAAGGGAATGTAAAGAATAAAAAGGAGTGTTTATAATTATTATTACTATTATTACTATTATTATTATTATTATTATTAACGTTGGACTTTGTACTCAAGGACCAACTTATTTTATTTTAAGCAGTGATAAAGCCAGAATAAAAAGTGCATGAAAGTTTTCTCATGGCCTGCTGCTATCATATTCAGCCTCTTCAGTCCAATCCATCAATCTTCTGCCCACCATCAATGCAAAGGTAATGCAAAAACAGTCAATACTCGTATTAATCTTTCAAAATCATCTGTACTCCCTTTCACAGTGAAGTGTATCTATTTTTTCTTCCGCTCCCTTGATGATTTAATCCTGTCCTCCGGCCTCAGCTTCACATACGTCAGTCCTCCCACTCGAGCGTAGGGTGTTTACTCTTTCAAACAAGCTTCGTTTTATCTGAAATGGACAACATTCTCAGAAATTGCATTTTAATTGGTATGATGATTGAAAAAAAGAGCTACAGCTCCACAGAATCATCCAAATAATAACGTCCGCACTGAAATTAATCAACTTAAGCCATAAACTGTCCTTTTATTATTTAATATTACTGTGGGAAGAAAGTAAGAACAGATTCCGTGGGTAGCGCCTTCCTCACCGTTTCATAAGATATGGTGAGAAAGATCGGATTTAGTTACAGATTTCCTTCGCATCCCTTTAAGAGGTTTTGTGAAAGGTATGCATGTCAGATATCTTTAATAGCCTTTACACATTATCCAGCAAAGTTTATCATCATAACAACTTGAAACCAGTCTAATATTATCGATTCACAGATTCTGCATCAAATAACCAGAATTATCTGCTACCACTCAGTTTAATAAAGAGTTGAGGTTATATTTTTCTTTATTTATTTCTATTTTCATTATTGCTTTTCGGTTGTCTTGTCTTACTTTATTATCCCTTTACTTTTTTACTGGCTGCAATTTTAACCAAGTCAAAGTAAATTCCTTCTGGGATTAATAAAGATCTCTGAAAATGGTTTAAAGAGGAACTTCACGTTTTTGCCACATGATCTGAAGAAAATCACAGACCCACTATCATGATCCAGACACCAGACTGTCATTACGACAAAAAAAAAAAAAAACGACAATGAAAACACTCACTGTCGGATGAACTATACCGACGTGCGACAGATTTGAATGTATAATGGGAGTGGAACATTAACAAAGTCAGACAGCATCATTTACTAAATAATGACTGGAGGTGGGGGTATTAGTCGTGTGATATAACACACTGAGTCACGCATCCAATCGGACCAAAATCATCTGAAAGGCAAAGAACCAGATCTGAACAGTGTGAAATTTAACACTGCAATTTAAGATATAAAAATCAAGATATAAAATCTGATTTGCAACATAATGTTATGGATTGAAGGAAAGTCAGAGGTTCGCTAGGAAACATCCGGAACACATTTCAAAAGGAAAAGCTTTTCTTTGAATTGAAAAAGAATGTCTTCAATTTGCTCTGCTTACATAATCTGTCTCAGTACGGTCCAATTTCAAGGCTTTTCTTGGTGACTGAGCAAATTTTACTAATTTAGGGGTAAAGAAAAAGTTCATTAATTGCACAATTTCCTTTTACAGGAACAAAAAAATTGGTGTCTATGTTGGCACTTTGATCTTGAACTCGAGTTTTCTCACATATGCATTATGACCTGAGCAGAAGAAAAAGAAAAGAGAAAACAATTTGTTCTGTACTTGAAGTTTAAAAATATTAAACTGTGCTAAAATTGCACATCATCAAACAGCATTTAGTTTTTTTTAATAATTGTTTAATGTCCGCTTAGACAGTTCTAAAAACTGCAGCACTAATACTATCCATGTACAAGTCCTGAGTCTTATTACAAATTGGCAAATTTTGATTGACGATTAATTTTTAAAGTTTGTTTGATCGTGTTCCTTGTGGCATCTGGTGCGTGGGGCTTTGGAAGAGAGCCCCACCTATGACCTGATCAGGAGTTTGATTCGCATTTTGTCCCAAAGTCAAATCTGGTCCTGATGTTAGGCTCAGACAGGAATGTTCTTTGACACATGTCCTGTTCCATTTTTGAACAACAGGATTTCTTCTCAACTGTTGCAGGATGCAGTTTGAATTGTTGGCTTCTTCAGGTTGGTAAGTGGCAATTTGCAACTCGGCGTGAAACAGCTGGGATCTGTACCCTCAAGTCCGAGCCTATGGTTCTCAACAAAAAAGGTGGATTACCCTGTCTAGCATGGATGAGAAATTCTGCCCTCCAAGCTTTAAATCTTCCGAGTAAAGGATTTGAAGTGTCTTGGGTTCTTGTTCAAAAGTGAGTGAAATAGGAGGACAAGGCTCATAGACGGATCAGAGTATCGCTAACATTAATGCGGTCAATATACTGGTCTGTTGTGTTGAGGAAAGTGCTGAGGCAAAAGGTAAAGCTCTCAATTTACCAGTCTACCGACGTTCCAACATCCTACTTATGACGGCCATGAGCTTTTGGGTCATGACTGAAAGGACAAGTGGAAACAAGAGGCTGAAATATTTTTTGTCAATGAGGGATTTGAAGAACATTCAATGAGAGTCCTTGGTACTTTGATGAGTCTTAATGAGAAGCCCAGTCACACAAATTGAGCTTCTTCACATCGAGGCAAGTCAACTAAGGTGGCTGGAATGTTTTTGAATACATTTATTCAGAAATACTGAACTTTTGACTTGATTTGTTACTCAATTTTCTTTTGGAATAATAATCTGTTGGCACATTTGAAAATAAATGTTCACCACTGATTGCACAATACATTTCACAATTTAAAAATTTGAACCAAAATGAATACAATATGTGTGAAAAACAGTCTGCTTCTGTGGAAACATGCAGCTGTAACGACACTGAATCTGATTTAACAAAGTCACAAAGACATGAATCATCAAGCAAAGCTTAAAAAAAAACACCCGGCTCTACTCAATCAGCAGAATTAGATTGGTCTGGGCCACAAGTCTGAATCATACTGTCAGTCCACAAAGCAGAAGTTGTCCCAAGGCCTTACATTAAAGGCATAGAGCTGTGTCATAACTCTGACTTGGCTTTATTAAGAGAAAAATTTGCTATTAATAAATCTGAAACTTACATTAAAAAACCAGAAACATTGTTAGAAACCTTCACAGTATCAAGTCATTTACACTTTATATATGCCAAACACGTCACAAAAACACAAGGGTTTTGTACAGGAGTCTCAGATTGCCTTTTTGGTGAGACAGACTTTCGGTGAATGTTGATAAAGTTGTAGTTTTTTTTTGGTTTATATTTTTATCTTAAACACAATCCTTTCATATTGGATGCAAATCAACACTAAAGCATGTCTGCTTATTGAATTTCAAGTACAATTCACTTGTTTGCTCCCACTCTCTCTGTCTCAGCAGCCCTACACCCATCCCACTATTCTCTCCATGTTTGGCCTGTCAACTTCAACTCCCACTTTAAATGTCTGTCCAATGACGAAAAAGGCAATGAGGACATGGCGAGAATGGCACAGCCACACAAAAGGATCCTTCAGACTTGACTCAAGAATCTTCACGTTAAAAAGACCACCACTAATGCCGTCTTACTCACCCCATAAAGACTCCCTTTGTTTTTTGAATCCCAGAAGGGACTTTCCACACTTCAAATGCTTGAGTCCAAAAGATGAGACAAATGTGACTCTAATCAGAAGCTAAGCAAGTACCAGACTAAGAAGGCATTTAGTGACCACATTACCGCATCCTGTCAGGCTTTTTTTTTTTAAATGCTGACATTGTCATGAGGAGGCCGTGACTGGATGGTGGGTGAAGATGAATCAGGTGGAATTTTCTAATTCTTTCCAGACATGTTTAACCCATGGCACTTCTCACTCGATGATCAATTTTGGAGAAGCAAAACATATCTTTCCATTTGCATGTTAGTTGTATTTCTCTTTAAATGGTTGTGAAAGGTTATAGTGTGAAAGGTAGTGCTTATCTGTTTATAAAGTGAAAATGTGTCTGAAATGATTCCTGCTAACTAGGACTTTAGAACAGAGTTGTTCTACAGTTCTTCTAATGATGGGTCATATTTATCTGCAATTGAGGGCAGACATTAAAAGCAAATGCTTCCATTACATCTCTATCCATTATTGCATTATTCTGTTTTTGTGTGAGGCAATTACAACAAGCAATTCAGGTAAATATTACAAACTAATAATTAAATACAAAAAAAAAATTGCTTAAGAAGCAATAGTATTCCCTTAAAATCCATTTTACAAATATGTCTGCCACTGTATGTTCATAGTTAAACTTAAAAAATTTGACAACATATTTTTGCTGTTACTGTATCGCAGCTTATTTGTGAAAACGCAAGACATTTTTACAGTTTGTAATTGTTTCTCCAGAGTTGGACCAAATTGGGACGTAGTTTGAGCAGATGTGATCGTGAAGGACACGGCTGCTACTGATAGCGGACGGGTGTCTGTCATATCCTGCAGGCAGACAGTTATAAAGTAGGGTAATAATCTTCTGTGGGTGACGTTGCTGGACACACTGACACTGATAAAGCTTCCCAGACAAGCGCGATCTCTTTAATTTGAAATTCTAAACATCCTTCTCTTAATCACATTATCGCTCGTCTCAGAAAATGAAATGAGGGGAAAATACATGTTCAAACTTGCCTGTAACTGCCCATAAAATGTTTTCTGAAAAAACAGTATTTCTAGGGGAAACCGTGGGTAATATTTTACTGTCCTTGGGAAAGTGTTTCCATATCAGCACATTACGGTTCAAATCATTTAGCGTTAACAATAGACAAAACCCTTGCTTTTCACAGTAATTTGAAAAGTTTAAAGCAAAAATCTATTTGTTTGCTATTAAAGATATTTTGTTTGTAAAATGATTTTCCATTACAAACGGCAAAACAAAGCAGTTAGATTACACTTAGAAGTCAAAGTTCCAGAAAATGTCTAAGTGGTTATTAATATGTTGTAAAGAGGTTACTGTTACTTATGTATTAACTTCATTTCCCATGATGCCTTGCGCTTCCCTTTTTCCATTATCATTATTAGCTGCATCCAGATAAATCGGCTAAAGCAGATAATTTTCTGAACACCAGATGCGGTAAATCCATTTACTGGTTAATTCAATTTAAATCAATTCAGATCAGAGGTCAAAGTTGAAAGGTGAAAAGATTCTTCTGTGATTGTTACACATAGTAGCCTATATTACAGCTGTCACAGTGACCATGCACAGAACCGAATCCATCACTGAGCCAATTAGTCTGCAGGCAGCGACCTTTTTAGTTGGTCTGTCCAGGACAAAGACGGCCTTCGTCCATGTGCAGACCACAAAAAGACCATTTAATCTTAGTTTAAACAGATTAATCAAATTGAATCGAAAATGTTTGCTAAATGTGGGGATGTTGGGAAGATTTTGACATGGCATATAAACTGAACTGTTTAATAAAAAGGTAAAAAGAGATACAACTGACCTTATGACTTTTTTAATCCAAAGCTTGTAAAGACAAGAATGCTTCTAATAAATCTAAAAAAAAAAAAAGGAAATATAATAAGAATAAATACATTAATTAATCCATTGTTTAGCATGAAGCACCACTGAATGATTTCCAGTGATTTCCTTTGCCACTTTTAGACAAAAAACATTGGGAAAATGTCCTTTGGGAAAAAAAACTGTTCCATTATAGAATTCCTGAAGTGTATGGCACTCCAAAATGAACTAGTATCAATTTCTTAAGATACCAAGGGAATATATTTGCTAGAACAACAACCACTAGAAAGTTTATTTATATGAACAGCTGAACTAGTCATGGAATAAAAAATTATAAACAGCCTAACAAACACAAAATCTTATCTCTGCCTCGAGCAATATCACATTTTGTATACTGTCATTTCCTTTATTCACTTCGCGCACACTCCAGGGAAATAAGGCAGAATTTTTGGGAAGAAGAACCAAACACCAGGCTCTGCTACACTATCTTAACGTTCCAAGCCCCCGCTGAATATTCAGTGAATTTACTCCCCATTGCCGTCAAATCACACTGGGCTTTTGTTTTCTGAATTTGAGTGACAAAAGGATGCAAAAACATTAAATCCATAGATTATCGAAACCCTAACCCTAACCTTCTGAGCTTATGAAAAGAAAAACTTGTAATGAGGCGCAATAAAATTATACTGAAAAATAAAAAAAAATAGAACTTTTGTTTATCTTATTTAATTTAAAATAGATTTTGCACATTTTTGAAAATTTGCAATATTACTTAAAAAAATTGTAAGCAATATTTGGCTCTATAGTGTCAATAAAAAAACCATCACAGCCTACCACAAGGTGAAGATTAGTTATAAAATCAAATTTTAATTATAACAACTTGAAAACTAAACAGTAAATATACATTTGAAATATTTTGAAATATACATTTGAAATATTTTTAATTAATGCAGATTTGCACTAAATAAATAAAAAGTCTACTATTAGTTTTATCAGATCCAGACATTTAATAGTAAATCATAATGTTTTCTAGAAGGTTTTTCAAGCTCAAATTGCTTAAAAAACACATTCATTAAAAAAAAAAAACCTGCTCTGGTCACATATTTTACCAAAATTTTCTGTGCTCTTCAAACAATTAGTCTGATTATGATGATCTAAACTAGTGGTGAAGCATGTTCTTTGGGTAGGAATGAAGGTACTAAAATAAAGCATTAAATTATAGCCTGATCATGTCTGTGATGAGGTGGAGAGAGGTTGAGTCACTCAGGAAGTGATTTAAAAGAATCAGGGATGACAGACGATCTGTAGGTGGATAACAAAACTTGAAAAATAACTTGACTTCAACACACGTGACATTTCATCTGCCTTAACATTTACTCTTATAAACATGCTGAACAAAAATGTGCTGTCTCAAATGTGCTATTTATTCATCCTATCATCAGTGTGTACAAACACCCAATACTGTAATTTCACCATCACATCACCAGGCACTGTAATTTCACTGACAGAAGCAGACGAGCACCTTTAAATTGCTGCCTTATAACCAGATCTTAAATGTGGACATAGTCAGCCAGTGATGATAATGATAATATTCACACATGAAATATGCATGATTCAGTCCTGCCACCTAGGGGAGGTCTGGCTGCGTCCGTGCGGAGGAGGTGGCAAGCGCACAGTCAGGTATATCAGCCCCTGCGTATTCATTATCTCCATAAATGACTCGAAAGTAGATGTCCAAGAGAATAATTGCTGCGATGACACAAGAGAGACGTTTCATGATCACAACAGAGGCAAAAAAAATGAGGCAATCAAAAGGAAAGAAAGATGAAAATAGAGCAATTATTGCACTGTGTTACCGACAAATAAAATCATTATAATTAACGATGGGCACAGATTTGGTATGTGAGCACATTTCGTCATGAACACATCTGTCCTAATAGAATCTAAACTGTGCTTTTCATTGGCAGTTGTTTGGATCAGTTTGTCTTAGATGGGAAAAAGCATTTTACAGAATTACTGTAACAGAACTACTGTATGTAGTCAGTAGAAAAACTATTTGAAACAGCAGCCGTGATGGAATAATTTTACCTGAAATTAAACATCATTACCGGTATACTATTTAAGGTGATATTACAAATACGGTATTGTAATTTGTGTGCTTTTTCTTTTAATCATTAATGTTATTTAATTCTTCTTGTTCAGAAGAAAGGGTTAGGGTTAGGGTTAAAAGAAAGTGCCTTCATTGTGTTTGTATCCTTTAATTTCAAGAAGTCATATGTACTTTTTTTTAGCATTTAATCATTTTTCAGTCTTAATCGTGTTGCTAATGTTAAACTTTTGAGCAGAACTTACACTTTTTTGATGTTTAAGAAAATGTATTTCAAATTTTCACTCTACATAGCCTTTTACTTTTAGTCATTAAATAGAGAATTCTTAAAGAATTTTTAGCATTTCTTCAGTACATTTCTTTTCACAACTCAGCACTGTCCACACCCATATCACGAACACAAAATGATGTAGACATTATAGCAGATAAAAGTCAAATGTAGTTCAAATCCCATTTCAAGAATTCTACGTCATAAAAACAATTGAGAGGATTAAAGCCATATTCACGTTTATTTCTGCCATAAACATTTCACAGCTTTCATGTCATTTTTGGTCCGAACATTAGCTAACGCAGCTTATACGGTTGAATTATTCCCTTTGAACAAACTGCAGATTTGGTTATTTATTCTTTATCAACATTTAAAAATATTCATGAAAGTGTTAAGAGGATGCCTTAAAGTCAAACCGACAATCCTGATAACAAAACATGAGGAAACCTCCCAGACAGATTTGTTTAAAAAAAAAAATGAAATGTCACAGAGAAGGTGAAGTAGAATCTCGCAGGAGTTGGGTCTGCCACAGGGGTCGAGACTCTCATCAACCTTGCATGGTTGGAAATCTCACAGTGGTTAGAATACAAATCTGACAAATGTAATGCTTGTGGAACGGTTGAATGTTTCCTGGAATAATTACCGATAAGTGACAGTTCCAAACATGGGAAGGTATTCTGTTCTACACACACTGGTTGAATTTTTAAGCCCATGATTTCACAGAACAATTCCCAGTGGCCAAAAAAAAAATGAACCATGGGATTTTTCAATACGAGTTCTGCAAATGTGATTAATTGCACAGCTCTATTTCCAGGCCAGTCTGTTAAAGCCCACTGTCTCTAATCAAATCCACTCAATGTATAAATCATAAAAAACTGAAATTACTATCCTTACGTATTATTTTTCTTTCTAACGATGCTATTTCTAGAGAACATTTTGACTGAGTACTACAAGCACCCTTGTGAACATACATGTTTCCCCTAATTATCCGCTGGAACAACAAAGGCAGCTTGCTAATTGGCTAAGCAGCCGTCATGGTCGAGGTTAAGCACTTCAAGGATTTGCCAGTGCTGGAGAAACCTGCACAGAAACATGCTACACGGTACTCTCACCCACACAACGTACGCTAAACTCAACACACAACAACTGGTGGGAAATTACTACAGTTGTTTATATTTATTAGTTGTATTTATAGTTTTAAATAACTATAACAGAACAACTGTGAACAAAAACACTTGTAAAAATAAAAAGGATAATTGTTAGACTTTATTGTAATTGTCAGAACAATGAAATTACACAATAAAGTAAAACAATTTAAATTAAAGTAAACAATCAACAAGTAACAAAATCAATCACGACAGCGACTAACAACAATTTTGTGCAATCAGCATCACAACAATAATGTGCAGAGTGAAGTGAACAGTATCCATGTGCAAATGGCAAGTGCAAAAATGACTAAGACATTGAATAGTGCAAATTGTCTTTTGCTTTACTTGACATAAATAGTTTTATTTTTAGTTAGCGCCTTTGATTTGCTGCAGGTGCTGTTGATTAAAATGTGCATACTGTATTCCTTTACATCAAAAAGTTCCCACCTGAAAGTCTTCAGTAGTCACAATAGCCTAACGATGCTTTTATATTGTACAAAAACTTCCAAAAGCAATGAACCAATCCATGGGCAAGGACAAACCAAAACACTAATCAGCTGAGCAAATGCTCAGGAACTTGATATCAAAATATCAAGTAACAAAAACCGCCACAAGGAGAAAAACAAACCCAGAAACCAGGCCCAGGAACAGGATTCAAAAACTCTGGACACACAAAGCACATGCTGTAAACATTTACAGAGGAAATCGCAGGCTTTGAATGATAGAACAAAATGGGGAAATATTGAACTCAAAACACAAAGACAAGAACAGACAAAAAGCAAAAAAGAAATGTAATAGAAAACTGATCTGGTGAAACTAGTCAGTTTCACACATCTTTTTACCTCGACGTACTGACTTGGAGTTTAGTGTTTTGCAATATTCTAAATTGGGATCACAATTCTCGATTCTCACGATTTTACCAAGTAGGCCGACTTTTCCCCTATGGTCATTTAGGCATACGTGCAATAAATAATGCAATGACATTTCAAACTGTTAAGTTTTGATGTAATTTTTCATCTTTAAAACTGACTAGCAAAATAGTTTGAAGCTTGAAAGCTTGATTGTTGAACTCTAAAGGTATGGTAAAGGCCGAAAGAGTTCTGAGACAAAAAGCATGCAGAAGACTCCACTGTGAACCTCACTGAACTACTGAATTTAACCTCAAATTCAAATATAGCATAAAGAACAAATCCTTTAGTGATATACACAATCTGGTCTACATTGCAGTACTCCGGGTTCTTTGACTTCTCGTTTACAGAGTTCTATTTTTCTCATCATCCATAAAAAAATGATTCAGCAAAAGCCCAGGGGACAGGAATCCACCTCTGCCTCTATACTTCCAGACGTTATTCGCTCTCATAATGGCAAATGAGAAGGAATTGGCAAGGGATAGTGAGCAAAAGAGAGAAAAAAAAATGGCTGAAACCAAGCAAAAGGGGGGAAATGATACCGGCATATGGCAAAGCAGATGGAAACTGATTTCAAGACTGTCAAGATCTAAATAGTTTTGTCCTTAATTTTTTCCAATTAGCAGAAATATTGTATTTGTAACGGTTTGATTCTGTAATCATGTAAAAAAACTGCATTATACAACTTTTGTAAAGTACAAAAAAAAATGCAGATCTTTCAATCTCTTCGCTGTTTAAAAAAAATAAGGCAAAATGCCAAAATGTCTTAAACTAAAACCTTACTATAATTTTCCTTAGCAATGTCCTTCATGCCATATGCTCTTCTTCATCATCAAAACAAGCACGTTCTTGTTATATAAATTCAATATTATACTAAATACTGTAGTAGTTAATTAACAGGTACAGTAAAGCATGTTCTAAATATGAATGACCTTAAGAGACTTCATTAATGTTTTGCTTGGTAACACTCTGGTGAAAAAACTAAAAGCCAATTCATCCAGTAGACAATTTAAAGCCAAATACAAAATATTACTGAACAATGTGTAATTAACACCCTTGTTACACCGCTTGACGGTAGAATTAAGAGGGTAAACTACTAAATTTAACTTTCGATAAGTGCCGCCGAGCCACAATCTATCGTGCACTTTCGCAAAACCTTAAAAGTATTTAAACTTCCAGTCGGACCAACAAAGGCCCAGACTATGCCAACAACACGACTCAAAGTTTTAATATTTATTAAAATGTCATATGGCATTTATAGATCAACTCCTTCAAATACTTTCGCGTTGCGATCGGGTTGCTTGTTACCATGGCAATGTTATCAAATTACTTTGTTCGAACACAAGGTATTTAAAAATAAACTCGCACGACAAATGAAATGAACGGTAGGATTCTATTAGCTATTCCGTTGTAGAACCTCAAACAGCGTGAGTACAAACTGCGAACAGCGAAGACTTACCGCGTTTACCTCTTACTTTCCGTGACACCTTCCGTCCGTCGCTCTGGTCGGTGCCAGTGGAAACTGCGCGCGGTCTTTCCTTCCCGCGATTTTTCTCATGACAGCCACGAGGACTTCCTTTCCGCGCCACGGAGCCGCGAGCTTGTTGTAGAGCGAGCGCCGGTGTATTGTGAGATTGAGAGGGGGAGGCACCGAGGATCGATGCCGCTTTACTGCAGCAGGAACGGCAGATATCTGCATGTGGCACGCGGCGCAGAGAGCAGCACAACCTCCGCTTCCACCGACTGTAATGCCGTGTTTCATTCATAGGGGGCGCGCCGCGGGGACCGTGTCAATTAAAACACCATTTCTGATCCTCGGGAGACAGATAAACTGCTGCACTTACAACTCAACGACAGCCAGTGTTGGTTAAGTTACTTAAAAACAAAAGTATTTAATTACTAGTTACTTTACAATTTTGCATTTAAAATACTTTTCTAACTAAAAAGTATTTATTGTGTCTGAAAAGTAACTTACCGGTAGTTACTCAAAATGTAACTTAACTAAAAACTGGACTTCTCACAATTCCTTTATAAATAATAAATCATTAAAAAAAGCATACTAGTAAAACACGAAATGGTTGAGCCTTTTTGTTTTACGAATCATCTTCACATTCTATGAAAGCATTAATGATTAGGGTAAAGTTATTGGTAAGAAACAACCTTCTTTTAGGTAAGAAACAAAATTCACAAAAAACTAAAAATATTATGCAATAATAAATTAATGACTTAATAATAATGACTTAGTAATTTAGTAATGTGTTACACACAACACAACCTACAGCTAATTTGTTTCACTTCAGTTTGACTAAAGCACAAGGAATTAACATCCATATTCATATACATGTTTATATTATTTTTTTGCAAGCACTAAAATTCTGTATACATCTTGATTTTTCGCCAAGTTACATTTAAAATATTTGTTTATATATATATATATATATATATATATATATATATATATATATATATATATATATATATATATATATATATATATATGTATATATATATATATATAAATTGCCAAATATGGCCATCACGCATCCACACAGACAGTAGCTGGCCGTCAAGCCTTCAAAACGTTTACTGAATGCCTAACATTATTTGAATCACAAACAGATGTTAATTATATTTTGTCAATTAATTCTTATTTTTAGACTAACAATGGACATAACATAATTGCAACACATTTGCCAGTTCACACAGCTGCTTCGGGACAGTCTGGGACTGAGAAATGTCCGTTATAAATAAATGAACTTGAACTTATTAAATAATTCCTTATTCTCTGCCCGTTCGTTCAAACTGTTTTAAAGGTGGCTATGTCGCTGACCACTTCCTGGACAAGTATTTTCTTTTTAAAATAAATTTTAACCAATAAAGTTTTTGCCATCATTCCGCATGAAGGCATATCACAGACAGAATTCAGGTGAGCTGATAGGACAGGGCAAGTTCGACTTTCAACGTGCAGTGTTTGTATATTCCAATGCCGGCAGTCCAATCTCTGTGCGACAGAGTAAATGTGTTTTTTTGACAATAAACGGGGAATTTTGATTTTCTTTGCTGATTTGCTGAACTACTGATTCCTTGTGATACTTGTGATGTTAACGGTGAAGCTGTAGCAGCCATAAAAAGACGTGTTCACTCCTAGTTTGTCTGAATGCATTTGTTTGTCAATAAAGGCGTTTTAGTGTTTTGGGTTTTCATGGTAAATACGTTTTTATTTGTAAGGCCGTGTCTCAGTATTTCGATTCATACTGTATTTCTGCATGTTGAGGTGGCTAATTTTTGTTATAATGTTAATTTTACAACCATTAATGAGTTTTTGAGAGGAATGTTTTTTCAAATGGACCACCAGTGAAAACCCAGCTGTGAAAAGCATGACCCACCACTGACAAACGCACACACATTGATGTACCGGTATATACTGTATAATTTCAGTGTAATTGACGTAAACATCTGTACACTTCAATGTGTCTGTCTAGCATTTAATTGTTTAGGAACATGCCATTCAATTTTATGGATCCTCATGCTGAGGCCGAATTCTCCCGCGGTGCTAAATTCACATTGTCCCTTTATCTGCCTGCTACTTCACATTCAGTCGAGTCCACAATGGCAACAAATATAAATGGCATCAGCTGTCAAAGAAAATACATTGTTGACTCAAAGATTATGAAATACATTATTCATTCAGACCATCTGCTCTTTCAGTCCCTCTTGTGGCCTAAATTATTACACCTCTCTGATTAAATGCTACTTTTATTTTCACCCGCGTTGTCAAGGGAATTCGAATTAAACGCTCCCGCTCTTGTGAAACAAATGTGGTAATCAGCTAATTGTCGCTGGCTATGCATCAGTGCGGGATTACAATATACCGAGCAGTAATACTGATGGATTTCAAGTCTTGAAATGCAATCCTTCTATAGCAGAGCAGAAGAACCAAGCAGACCAACATTCATAGAAGAGGAAAAAAAAGACGCACATTAACTTACAACTGTTTCTTGAACCTTTGACACAATGAAGTTTTTAGACAACACAGGTTCATCAAATGTTTTCGAACTGTTACGTTAAACCTAAAACATTCCCATTAAAGTGATGCAATAAATGAGGTTCTGGGCTGTGATCTAACAAATTGCAGCAAATAAAAAATTCAGTTAATTCCACCTTTGGAAAAATCAGGTACAGTTTTTTCAGTCAGTCCCTAATACTAATACTTGGGGAAAAAAATCCAATCAGGTTTTCAATCAATTCATTCAATTTTTTTGAGAAATCCGGTCCAGGTTTTCACTTAGTTCATTCCAGTTTTTGAGAAATCCAGTCCAGGTTTTCAGTCAGTCCTTAATTCTAACACAGTATTTTAAACAAAACCATTAAGAAAATTTCCCATTCACACAGCTGCTTTAGTTGTGCAATGAATTAGAGTCCTACAATTAGTGCCAAGATTCGGGGTCAAAATCCCAACAGTGCAAAAATACCATGTTCCACTTTTGGAGAACTCTGCCCTGTTTTTTCAGTCAGTCCTTAAAGATAATACTTTAAACAAAGCCATTAAAATCGTTGTATCTAACACAGCTAGTGGCACAATGAACTAGGCTACTATGTTCAAATCTCACCAAGAACAAAAAAAAATGTATAATTCCGTTATAATTCGTATAATTTTTAACCATTTCTTGACACTATAAGATAATAAATACTATCATTGTGTGGAAAAACTAGATTTCAATAAATTTGCATTTTCTGGGGGTGACCAATGAAATGTTGCTAGATTAAAGTCAAATAAAAAGTTTATGAATTAAAGTTACAATGTTTACGCGAATATAAGGCCCCCCAATGAACATTCTATTAATATGTGAACATGAGAATTTTCATCCTTACTTTTCGTGGTGATCTGACTTTCCAGAAAACTAATAATCTGGCTAAATACAATCTCTTTTCTTAACAATACTTTTGTTAACAAATCAAACTTGTGCCTCTCTTTCTTGAATAATACATAAAAAATAGAATGTTAAATATTATTTATACGCACCATATTGCCGTTCATTTGTGATTGCTCCTGATTTGAAAATGGGCAGTATCGGGCCAAAATTTTCATGGGCGTAATTGAAAAATGAACATTTAAGCACCCCGCAAGTTTGTGTGCTTTTAAAATTAGAAAAAGAAAAAAAAGGTGAGCTTATATTTGTTGCTATATTTGGAAGAAAACTAGTTGAAACAAGAGTAACTTCACCAGTTCCTGTAAGATCTGCCACAAAAGACACTGTTGAGAACTGCCTGCATAAAAAGCCTCTCTTAATAAAGTAATTCTAAGTCTTAGCAAACCAATAACCATCCGGCATTACACAAAAACACCACGATCATTCAACCGCACAGAAGTTCCATCATCCATCACTCCAGCCACCATTGGGAAAAGCCCATCACTGCCATTCAGCCATGCTGGACGTCCTACTAAATGCTGCAGCCGCTGGCAGAGCTGTCATTATTTTGATTTCTTTCCTCTCCCAAGGACACAGAGAGACTGTTACATTATTTTGACAGCGAGCAAAAGATCAGAAATGCAGCAATGGTTGCTTTCAAAAAGGAAATCATCCTATGATGGCACACTGCTGACTGGCAGTGGGATGATGCCCACGCATTTCCACTTTTATTCATGATGCTATAAAAGAAAAGAAAACACCCTCAGGCCGAATATACCATGATCAACTGCAGAGCTCTCTTGTGGAGTTGGTTTTGGGGGTTGGGGCGCATACTATGCTGGGGTTCTGTCCTTCTAAATACCCCCAAACGAATGCCATCAACCATAGCCGCGTAGCAACTGGTTGCTAAAGAGAACCAAAAGGCAAAGCGCTGAAGGGCTGACTTGGCAAGTGAGGCATGCAAAAATGGAATTCCCGAGTGTGTGGTAAAAGGCTCATGTTGCTATGGTGACCTCATTGAAGTGATGGGGGATTGACATATGCTTTATCTTGGTGATACTGGATTTCAATAAACATTTAGAGAATGACACAAATAGACTGGGAGTGTGAGAAGACTGATATCACTGATAGTGGTGTTCAGAAAGTTGATCAGATTCTCACATTAGTTTGTCAAACTTCCAGTTGTTTTATAAATCTTACAGGAACCTTGTTGGTTCAAAATTATTATATATTATATATTATATAATATAATATATTATTATATATATTATATATATATTTGTGTCTGCACAACACACAACAATACAGTAGAGAATTCTGTGGATCACAAACAAAATGCTTTAATTTCTGAAATATGCTCTTCAAATGGTGGCAATCTTGTCAATATTTCTGTCATGAACACAAAACAAATCACCAGCAGTATATGGAAAGAAAAAGGATTCAGAAAGTTTGAATAAAAAAAAACACATGAAAGCTAAACCAGCTCTGCATATGTAGAGAAAAACACATCTCATCCTGAAAGTCTCGTTCCCGTCCGCATTTGTGAAGTAAATTACCAGTAGTTCTTAAATTGGACCCTACAGCACACTCAACAAATCTGGCCTTGTGAAGAGAAGCAAATATTGGATTGGAAACCATGCAAGACAAATAAAAATCAGCTCAAAACATTACATCTTTTTACAGGGAAACACTGAGCCATTGCTTGTTTGCACATCTCAGTGTGAGAGAAAAGCCACTGCTGTCATTTGAAAATTGTGCATGACAAACATTCAAACAAGCGTTTGATGTTTAAATGTCGTGTGTATTACAATTCAGTTGCATACATATGAACATTTCCTTAGAAACAACAAAGAGGCAACACAGAGCAAAAAATGCTAGTTCAAAAATATAACACAGTACGACTATGATTTTATAGCTGAAATAAAAAAAACCTTATCTTTGTAACTTGTCTTTTCTTATACTTTTCTTATTATTTGAATAATTATAAATACGTAGGTATCTGCTTTGTACCAAGACATTCATAACAACCTAAGAAAATAAATTTGAAAGCCTAAGAAAAGCACATACTGTACACTATATATATAAAATATATAGTTTTTATGAAATACCTTCCAAACAGACCCGAGTCCAAAAGCCACTTCCTCCACCACCCTCTGAGAGGTCAACTGCAGGCACATCCAAACCAGCGGTATCTGCCTGGCAAAAAACTGATTTTCTTATAAACAGACACCCTCCTGCCGCTCTGCTGGTAGTCGGCGGACATTCTCAGCAGTTCTTCAACACAAAGCAAGACGCAAAAGTCCGAGTTTTGTCCTTGTCAAAACCAAAACCATACATCATATGCATGAAACGTACTATTATAATGTATGAATTTCTCGGCCCAGAAGAACAACTTTGGCCTTCTTGTAGATTTAAAAGAAAGAAAAACATTTCCGTATAATGAACTCGAGTTTGAGTTTCAATAGTCTAAACTTGTCTCCAGGTAGTCGCCGGTCTGCTTGGATTTCAGCCACATACAGAGCGTTTTTCAAGTCCCTGATGTTGTTTCTATTTAAGATGATGCCTGAAGCATTACCTAAAAAACAAAGTATAAAAATAATAAGTAAAAATAACCACTAACAAGCTCCTTAATAAACATTGCTGCAGAAAAATAATCTACAACCCGATGCCATTTCACAGCCATGATGAAAGCCACCAATGATGCTTCCAAATGTTGTGTAGCTAGTGATGTACTAATTTAAAAAAAATCAAGAACACACCAATTGAGATGCGTATCATTTACTGGGGTTGTCATGGAATCACACTAAAATTATGGGCGAAGGAAAGCAGTGATGGCTATAATAAGAGTCATGGTTCTGTTGGGCTCCTAATAATGATAATAATCATGTTCTCCCTCCCCGTAGCCTGGAGGATTTTCTGAATGGCACTGGAATCTGAATGTGTAACCAAGGAGAAATTACTATGACAACCACCCTGTCAAGAAAAAAACGTTTCCAGGAAGTCGCAAAATTCAAATTGTTTTTCCATTTCATTGCTTATTAAGCAGTTGGAAATTAGTTAGTTAGTCTGGTTCAATAGCCTTAATAAATGAAGAAAAGCTGTCTGGTATTAGAGAAGCACATGTTTTATCATAACACTATAATTTTATTCTCACTTCACTGGTGGTAAAAACATGATATTAAAATACTTTCTAGTTCTGGAATCTTTGAATGATTTCGTCCCTCTCTAAATACCATAACAGTTACGAACAAAAGCAATGTTTATTATTGTATGGGTTTTTGCTGTTATTACTGTTGCATTTTATTAACTCTTACTATTTTTACACCTTTATTTTATATATTTGATAAATATGTAAAAGTTAACTAAAAAAAATAAGAAAAATATTCCAGTGTCATTTTAACAGCACTTGTGTGATGAGAGACATACGTGCTGTTGATGTCGTGGATGGCGATGTAGGCAAACTCTGTGATGCTCTGGTCGGATATTCCAGTGATCCCTGAGAGCTCCTCCACTACCTGCAGAACACATCCACCAAAGACACTGCACTCCTGCCAGATTATGCCTGTTTTAATTACATACAGTACTAGCTGCTTCGTACCTTCTCCCAGGGTGAAACTTGATAAATGAAAGCAGCCACAGCGATAACTGCAACTCCCAGAAGCATGAAATCCTCCGTCACTGACACAAACTTGGTTCTGTCACAAGCAGAAGATCGACTTTATTTTTAATCAAAACCACGAGTAGATTTTACAACAACTTTACGTACAAAAACCATTGGGATTCAGGTATCACAAATTCATAAGCCAGGCAAGAAAATGCGTATAGCATTATTAAAGGCAGCACTGCTTCCTGAATATTAAACTGACTTTCAAAAACATGACAGCTTAAATTTGCATTCATAACTTGTGGCTTCAATAAAAATTAAGTCAAAAACAAAGTCTATTTCAACACTGACACTGGGTTTTAAATTGCCTTTCCCCTGTAGCCAATCTTAATAAATAACAGATACATTTCCAGTAAATCTTTATTATTATCAAATAATTATTAGTAAGCGCAAAATATTTTACAAGGCATGCACGTATTATTTTGCCTTACACTTACCACACTGATTTTATTACCCCTAAAACCACAGAGTTAATAAATACTAAGCTTGTGATTGTCTCTTATATTTAGAGATAAATATAAAAACAATGACATGACTATTTGTCATATCCAGTGTAAGTGTGTGCGTGCATGACTTTTTGACATTCAGTGTGTGTGTGTGTGTGTGTGTGTGTGTGTGGTCTGTGGACTGGACCGGCTGTGCTTTCACTTGATTTGGAATAAAACCTGAACCTTTGCTCCTGAGAAGGTTTCAGACAACCAGTGGCAGATACAAGCAAAGAGTTGTATATTGTCTCCCTCTGCAGGTAAACATACTGAAGTACAATGAGACAGAGACCGTGAATCTGTTCCACGTGGACGTTTGGATCGTTGTGACCTATGCAAATGACAAAATAAAAATACCAATCTAAACATCAATCTGTAAAACCAACCCTCTACAAAACTCACCCAGAACTTCTAAAAGCGTCTCCACGTATGTCAAAGGACTTGCCATGTTCAGGTTAAAAGCAAGAGTTTTTAGAACCAGAATCTCAGTCTCCAAGAGTTTCTTTTTGGAATAAGGTTTCCCAACTCCATAGAAATAACTCACTGCTGTATTGTAGTTTACAACCTGCGAAAACGAATCCTGATTTAAGACAAGTACAACCAGAATGTGCATTGAAAAAAAAAAGGAAAAAAAAAATGTATGTACATTTGAGTTCATGTCTAGTTTGCTTGCAATCTGAACACATGTGAACATGAAGAGGAGAAGCTCATCTTTGACAGGCTGAGGATTATCCTCAAAGATTTCTTTCTGCCCACACAGACCACCCTGAGATGAACGTCGCTTCTGTCTTCTAACTTGATCTTCAAAAAATCTTTCCATGAATCTAGAATAGCAAAACCTGAAAATTACATGTAGAAGGTCACAGTAAACGTTCATTAGACACAAAAAAATTACCTTCCTAGTATCTCCAGGGCATGATATCCAACCCTGACATTCAAACCCAGCTTCTTACAAATGAAGAATACACGTTCTGCTGGGGGGAAAAATGATGAAAAACAACAACAACAACAACAACAACAACAACAACAACAACAACAACAACAACAACCCTGAAGTCAGAATCACTTATCACAATATTAACGAGCTGCAAATGTGTTGATTGATAAAGAGTCTTCAATGATAAAGAGTCTTCAACAAATATGTTTTGTTGTGTACTTGGCAGGTGGTTTGTCAGATTTTTGGCTTTTAAAAACTGACTGTGACGTTTAGAGATTAGACAAAGTCGTATATTAGATATTTATTTGAAGGTTTTGTACAGATTCTCTGTGACAGTTTGACAAGAAACAGAACGCTGGAAGCGGCGGGTTTTACTCACTGACGATTCGGTTTCTCTTCACGTCTCCGCGGAAACACGAGACATTTTCCAATTTCGATTTATTTTGCTTGTTGAGGTTTTTTAGAACATCAGCCAAGATATCAAAAGACACTTTCCCGAAGTACATTTTTGTTTGGAAATATCAGCGGTTTCAATCCTGAATAGACTTATTCCTGAATCAGAACATATCCAACAGAAAATATCGCATTCACCTCAGGAGAGCTTAATCTAGCACAAACATTGTGATGTTCCGACTTTTAATGTGACTCCATTTAAGCCTCCATTTGCAAAAAAACATGTGACATTGTATAGCTTCCGGCCAACAAAAAGACACTTACAGTAAGAACGCGGTTTTAGGGCTGTTGTGCACACACATGCGGTCAAGCCAACCGCCACTCGCTTTTTAAATACGCCAGGTGTTACGTAAAATAAGTACCATACGTAAAATGCGTTTCTGAAACTTCAGAACAATTTAGAATTGCATTTCATAATAGCAGAGAGCCTAAATTCAGCACGAGTAAAATACTGTACTTAAGTTCTTTTAAAATTGGATACTTACGACTTGTACTCAAGTCTTTTTGGAAGTGGTGACTTGCAACGTAATGTTTGCATTGAGGCATCCGTATGGTTTTCAGGTACTGTGACAAGGCACGTTCTGGATACTTGGGTATCATTGACAAATGCCAAAGAAATACAATAAAATACAGCAGTGGGGGAAATTTTTGAAATAAAAATGACTTTGGCAAATGGGCATTTTAAAACAAAAAACCCGAGTATGAGGAAAAAGTCAAGACCAAATAAAATATAAGAGATATTATATTTCTCTAAAAGAAATAACAAGACATAATTTTGAAATAATAGATTTTTAAATAAAAACGCATCGAACTAAACAACAAGGCGCCATATTTCATAGTTTTAAGGTTAATTTGTATCACTTACTGATTTCATAATGTGCTGCGTAATTCCTGTGCAGCTTTGAAGTCCACGAGAGATTTGTTACGTCACGGCAGCGTTTCCAAAATGGCGGACATGAGTAGTGATGGAAAGCCAAAGTCTGAGCCACAGTTTGCCAAAAGAATCGACCCGGCAAAGGAAGAACTGACGAGGCAACAGATCCAGTTCATACGTCAGGTGGAGATGGCGCAGTGGAAAAAGAAAACCGACAAGCTCCGCGGTAGGAACATTGCGACAGGTTTGGCCATCGGGGCAATGGTGCTTGGCATTTGTATCCTTTACCAACTGCTTCACAAGGTTAGGACACACGTGGGTTGTGTTTTGTCAATATATAAATATCTATTATTTTACACTTGGCAGAAGAATGTTTAATTCACAAGTCTGTACTTCGAATGACGACACGAAATGAACATGTAAAATGTCATGTCTAGACTGGAATGAAACCGTGGATTTGTGTTACACAACATTTCATATGTAAGTGTGATGAATGACGTCAGACGTCAACGTCATATCGATTATCGAAGTGTTCATATTTTAATACTATCACTTCAATAGTATAGGTTCAGAGATATTTCAATATAATCATCAAACATTAAAATAACAACATTGTCGTTGTTCAACCACAATGCGACATACTGTATGCGGCGCGCGTGCACGCCTGAACCTTTCTAATTTAACTATAACTGAAAACAAGTCCACTTGAAACAGAAACTACTGGATTTTCCTTAACCAGTTGCCCACAGATGGCTACACTTTCTACTCCGTATCTCAAGAAAGAATAATGGACGAGATGGACGAAGAAGCGCGCATCTCGAGAATGCGTCTGCCCAAGACGGGAGCGAACTGACCCCGCTGACCTTTCTCTCTCGGCACCGTGTGCTGCTGCTTTATTTGCCGTTTGCTCGCCAATTCTCAAAGGGAAACAGTTCAGCTTGGACGCCAGCAGAGGGCGACACACGCCTGTCCGACCGGGACGCTTTGCTTCGTTGGGGTTTTTGCCAAGGCACTTGGTCATCTTTCCCGTCATATGCTGTTTTGTCTTTACATAATGTTTGAGAAATGGAAAACGAACGTCAGAATGTTCCAAATTGTTCAATAGTAATTGCATAATACGTCTATATTGTAAAACCGTGTGGCGTGCAGTGTGTTTCAGTCCCACTCATGTGTAAAGATGCTTTTGTTTTCTTTTTCCTTAGTTTTTTATGTATATATACAAGAGAAGGATTCAAATAAAACAAGTCTGAAATCAATATTCTACCACACGCCATCTTTATTATTTGACATTGTACAAATATTATTCTGTATGATACATGAGCAGGAGAGAGAAGGCACAGCGTGAGGCGTTGCATTGCTCCAAGAAGCTTAAAGTCACATTAACCTTGAATGATCTGAAACACGTGTTCTGTGTTTGTGTCATTATTTGTTGTAATTGCTCGTTCAGAAACCGATTACACGTTTTCACAGTTTTAACCAGGATAATAATAATAAAAATGCATGTTCTTGTGTCAGTAGAAATGTGTTTGTGATAGTTACTCGTGGGTGTGTGTAAAAATGTAACGTGGATTCTCATAGAAGAACCCTCTACGACTGCAGCAAAGCTTTTTTTCTTTAAATCAGCCTTTTTCCAAAGAGTATCGGCCAATCCCTCCATTTAATACCACCATTGTTTCGCAAACACTTGCTAAGCTTGAACATATGAGCTTGACAGCAGAAATGACACTGTTACACGCGTGTGTATGCGTGTATGTGTACGTGTGTGCGTAATGTTCTAATAGTTTATGACTTTGTAAACATTAACATTCATTCATTTATATTTAAAACAAACCACCAACCCAAAAAATGGAACCATATGCAGTCATCACCTTTTTTAGTTTTCTCATTAACCTTTACGTTTTAACTTTAAAACAACAAGCCTTGTCCAAATAATTAATACAAATGTTTCCAAAACTCAATGACAAAAAAATATGCGGATATGGACATAAATATCTCGAGCAAACCATATGTATTTACTCTATATAAAATCCCACTCACTCTCAATACATTTTTGTAGCTCTTTTTTTCGTTGAATATTTCACATTTAAAATAATTTCCATGAAAGATATTAAACAATCTCAGAATGTAGGAGTTTGTGGTGGCAGTAGAAGAAAAGCAGCATGACACCTGATGTCCAGCGGCGCACTGTTGATCCAGATGTCCGCTCGTTCAGCAGGTCTGACTGGTGCGTGTCCAGTCAGTGTGGAGAAAGTGCAAAAAGAGAGTTTCGGGACTCGTTCTCAGTGCTGAGACATCAGCCAGATCAAGCAGAGACGTCACATTCGTTGGCGGTTCACAGAATCAAGCAAAGGAAAGTGGGCCGAGAGCGAGCCAGATATGAACGTCTCACATGAGTTGCTTAAGAAACTGTACATAAAAACCATGAAAGAGTCTCGGGATTACTCGTTTCCGACTCAGAAATGCTGATGGTGACTGTGGGTGTGGCTTGGCCTGTGATCATGTGTCATTAAGCATTTAACAGATTAGCACAGGAAGTGTTCGTGTTCCTCCGCCGCTGCGGTTACGGGTGGATGAGGTAGTCTGAGGAAGTGCGGCCAAATTACCAGCATGTGAACTTTCACTATAGGGAGGAAAAAAATAATCAAATGTTAGTCCGATTTGACTTCAGTATCAGAGATCTGTCCATTTTTGCTAACTTCACGTTCAGGTTTGTGTGTTCACACCATGATGAGCGACAAAGATTACAAATGTCCTAACCCCAACCCTTTTCTAAAAGTTTTTTTCAAATACATACACACTGCCTAACAAGTTCACGTTCAGATGTCCACTTGAAATTAAACATTGAGTTGAGTTGTTACTTTATTCCCAATCAGTATTCCCAATCATGCCACAGGAAGTTCTTCAAAGTAGACTTTTACCATTCTCGTAAAGTCCGGGGCGAAACACACGCCTCTAGGGGGCCGTGGTCCTTCCTGGGAACTGCTGCTGCTGTCACCACTCAGGGACGTTTTTCTCATGATCCCTGTAGACCAAACAGACCAGAACATGTTAGAATGACTAGTGTGTATGGAGAGTCAAAGTAAAGATTTTTTGTATTAAACGTCATCCAAAGTCATGCTAACATGTTCCCCATTTTAGTAGGGACACTTGAACGCCGGTGTGACGGTCACCTGTCAGTGGGAGGATGTCCACCCTCTGTAGGCTGTTCCTGCGGGACGATGGGAAGTTTCCTCCTTTGGACAGTCTGCGCTGGCGGCTGGAGAGCATGGCGGCAGGGGACACGATGCAAGGAGGCGGCGCCTTGCCCATCTTCTCATAGAGATCCTCTATTTCTCTCTTCTGCACCGCCTGCAGCGACTGCACCTCAGACAGATGCCTGAACGACAGAAAAACGCATTCTTGTACATCTTGTACATGAGCATATAAACGGGACAAGGCTCTTACTTTTCCCTCAGGTCCTGAAGCTCCCCCCACATTCCTTCGTCCTCGCTGTCTGATTCGTCGCTGCTGACGTAGGAGGAGATTCGCGTGTAGCTCGTCCAGAGGTTGTGAAGAGGGGCGGGATACTGGGGGCTGCCGATGGTTCCGTCCCACACTCTTCCTTCTGTGTCCATGGAGAAACCACTATCCACTGAAGTCCCAATGATTCCCAGTCCACAGTCCAGTCTGCGTCCCTTCTTCCGCCTCTGCTTCTTACCCACGGCCGCCTCAGCATTTTCATCCGGGTCTCGCACTTCATCAGCCAGATTAAATTGCGTCTCTTGTTTTGCAGAAGCCAAACTATCAAGGGAAGGAGCGACAGAGTCCTGACCCAATTCTCCTCTAGGCCTCTGAACTAAAGGTGACAGGTCAGTCCGAGCCGCTGATCCACTGAGACCATCCAGTGTCATCATCGTCAGCATTTCACCTTCAGTATGTCTGGCCAAGGACGGAACCTCTTTACTTGGAGACACTTGGAAACGACCTACAGTCACACTAGACTGTGGTTCTGAGGGGAGCAAAGTGACAGAAATTATTAGAAAATCACTAAGACATAATAGTTTTCCACCAAAGTATTGTATTCTAATATATATTCAATATTCAGTCGGTTAAAAGAGAAATTGCATGATCCGAGTCCTGTCTTACAAAGTCTCCTGTCACGCAATGCATTTCAGTAGTAGATGTGTATTAAGAAGTCTTTAGGAAGAGCTTGAGGTCTTTACTTACGAATGTCTTTCCCAAACAAATGTAATACCACATTTGTTTAAAACAAATGTTTTCCCATTTTCATGCATGGGACTTTGAGCAAACCCCAGTACTGCAGGAACACATCCTATATATGCCAAGCCATCATATAGGTCAAGTTTGCACAATTTTCCGTCATTTACTTGACATTTTAACTTACTTCATCTTGTTTTTGGTCTCTAGTCTCTAAAACTAAAAACAGTTTAGAGCTAATTAAACAACTCAACATTAGCCTTTACATGAACGTGAAAAAGACACAAACAGCAACACACAGCGCTGCCCTGTTACAAACACGGGACAGTACGGGTCATTGTAAAGAACTGCTTCATGCTACTGTAACCTACTTTTTTCCTTTCAAACATTGCCAACATATTACAAATGTAGAACACTCACATGACATGAACCAAGAATCTTAGCATCCAGAGGTTTGGCTTGTGCAATAGAGCATGTTTAATGTGTGAAAATCTCTACTAACCTTATAAACCATGAATTTAGCTTTGATATAAAACTTACACAAGAACAAATAGTTTTTAGAACAAAAAGATTTTAAAACACAAGTTTTGACTATTTGGCAGAAGTTTCGCTATTCACAACCAGCAGCTGTGGTTGTGAATAGCTGTATTTATGATTTCTTAAATTAAATTTACAGCATAATACAAATTGTTTTCAGCACAATACTCAAGCTATTAAGTCTTCCCATGATGCATTGTAAAAAAAAAAACAGTAACTTGCCGTTAATAAAAGAAAACATTTTTTTTTTTTTTTGTAAAGTGTGCATGAAGAGATGTCCCAATACAATATTGCAATCGGATCTGTTACAGATAAACCGCGTTTTATATAAATCAGGATTGGTTCTTTAGGGGCCAATAGCACTTCCAATATTTCATCAGATGCTGGTGAGATGTAGCAATGGTGTCTCATCGTGTGACGCAGCTCTCGTCCTGAAACGATTTACTTTCACTTTGTGTTGTTGCACATCTAATTCTGTTCCCAAATGGGGAATCCATTGTTAGGACATTCCTAATAAATTAAACCTGTTTTTTTCCACAGTATAGGTTTACAAAAGTGACAAAGAACAAATAATGTTCATGATAACCGCTTGATGTCTCACCAGATGATAAAGAGTTTTTTTGAGACCCTCTGCTGTTGGTGGGTGTGGCCAGTGGGGACAACGATCTAGAACTGGATGACGACATCTTGAAAACAAACACACACGACCATTTCAGTGAAAACAGTACGGTTTCAAGAACTAACCTTTAGTCTTACTGTCTCACCACAAATAATTCTCAAATTAGTTTTTGCTGTAAACGAGGCAGTAACTTTTTTGAAACTATTTTAAGTATGCATCCTGATTCAAGATTTATTAACTCCACATCTTAAGAATTGTGCATGTTTTGAAGTTTCTTGCGTTGTACTGCACAGAAGTGGATAATAATGACGTGTGTGCAGTGTTGTAAAGTATTTGAGTAAATGGACTCTGTTTCTTGAGCATTTTGGCTAAAGTACAAGCAACTTTTACTCTACTTGACTACATTTTTGATTGGGTATATGTGCTCTTTACGCCACTACATTTGAATGGACACTTACTGTTACTCATTACAATGTGGTTGTGCGAAAAGTCGGCATCTGCCATCGGCCTCTTAACATACAGTTAATTGCTTAGGCGACGAGGTGATATTAAAACTTGGTGATAAGTAAAACCGCAGGTTGTAGAACGGATGAACAGACTTACTCGGATGTCTGGACTTGCTCGGGGGGAGGATGACAGCCCTGATGAGGAACCGGGACTTGGCCGCTGTTCTAGTAAGTGACTGGGGAACGTTGGTCTGTAACCTTGAAAATATTCTTTGGCTGCTTCTGGACTGTATAGAGGTGGGCTTCCCAGCACTCCCTCTTGAGTGGAAGGTGTTTGCTGGGCGGTGACAGGAGCGCTGGGTGACGGGAATGTTGCAGTCGCTTGGGAAGGTGGTGACATCATCACATCTGGTATCCTGAACTGTGTTTCCAAGGTCTGGTAATACTCAGCCATCCCTGGGCCATAAGACATCTCCCCAGGTACAGCCGCTGGATAGTGGGGTGCAAAGACTGTGGGATAACCCGCCTGAGGAGGGGAGTGCTGGGTTAATTGAGGGTGTAACCCCTGGATGGGGGGCATGCCGTGCACCATGGAAGGCATTGTCTGTGCCAAAGTCGGTGTGGGCATGAAGGAATGTGCCATGCTCATGGCCATAGACAGCACGTTAGCCAAGGAAAACAATGGCTGTGTGTGAGGTGGCCACATGGGAGGTGTATGGGCATGTGAGGATGGGGGGGGCATGAGGTTGATGTCAGAATGAGGACTTGAGATGTCTGAGCTGAGAGGGCCAGGAGACCCAGGGCCAGATGCAGGAGAGGAGAGAGAGAATGATGGACTGCTGTGCATACGGGCGAGAGGAGCGTGTGCGGGCTTGGGCGAGGCCGGGTGAGGAGGATAGGAGAAGGGGAAGTGGGTGGCAGTGTTCATGTAGGGCGGCATAAACTGCTGAACGTGAGGTAGATTGGACTGAGGCATTCTGGGATCTGGTTGGAAGACTGAAGCAGGTGGAGCTTGGTGAGGTGGAAAAGTAGAACCTGAAGCAGAGAAAATAAACCCATTAGACGTGTGTTTAACAAATTCTTGAAATTGTTCTTGCTAAATAACTTGAAAAACAAGCACCGTAATTGTGAAGCTTTGGCTTATTTGTTTTAAATGGGGTGTGTGTGTGTGTGTGTGTGTGTGTGTGTGTGTGTGTGTGTGTGTGTGTGACAAACGGCTTATAGTTTTCAATACTGGTAACCTGAAACCAATGAAAAGTCATTTTAAAATTGAATTTGATTTTAATAATAGACAAGGTGAAATATTAAGAATCTAAAAAAGTGTTGCATCGTAATAATATTTTGCTATTCTTTGCTATTCAAGTTTGGACAATAGTTCAGCCGTAAATTGAGAAACAAAATAAAAGCATAAGTGCTTTGATATAAGCGTAAGTTTGCATAATATCTCGGTGTTTGCACAAAAGGAACTGAATGAGTAATGATAATCTTGTTTCATGAAACCCGAAGGCACATTGACGAATAGCAATGATTGATGTTTCTAACAAGTTATTCCAGCAACTGCTGCTGTTCCTTTGTATAAAATATCTCAAACTGACTGATATGTTGCCATCACTCCGTGACTCCACACAGCTCCGGGCTTGTCTCTTATTTCTGTACGAGGCAGTGAACGAGCTTTACACAGCGACACCTTTAACACAGAGCCATCACCATGGTGACACACAAAAGACTAAATAACACTCTCTGATGCTCCACTATATCAACAGGCCGGTCCCAGCACACAACTGGGATTGGAATTAACACAAAAAAAGTCTCTGATATTTAAGGAAAATACAATCCCTCTGAGTTTTCTGGCTAAGCTCCGGTGGTATTGGTGGCTGCAAGCCGCTCATAATGGCTGTGGACATTAACAGTGGCTCTTTGGTTTCTCAGGATATTTCGTTTACAGAAACAAGTAAACGCAGAGCATCGTAAAGCCCGAACGAAGAAGTACAAAATGTTCCGCAGGAGGGGCAGAAAAGCCCCAGCGGTTTAAGATCGAGATAAAGGACAAGGAGGAGGTGATGCTGCACTGGAGAAGCTGGGGGTCTGGAAAGATTTGGTGGTCTTTGTTTTTAATTTAAGGCAAGAGACCTTCAAGTGGGAGGAGGGGGGGAGTAACTTACAAACAGATGTTGGGACTCGGGTTAGCACAGCAGATATCATCAGTGGTAAAATTGACTGATCTGATTTACTTTTATATCTCTTTCACTTTTGAACGAGAACCTATTTGGCAGGCATTGCAATTTTCAACGGATGAGAATATCCAAGTAGGTAAAGACTAAACACACAAACGTTCAATAAGTTAACGTTAGTCACACATATTTAAATAACATATGATTATAATACAATAGAATTTTTTTTAATATATATATATATATAGTGGTGATGGATAAAATGATTTACAAATCTAATAAGAGAATCGTATTTTGTCTTGTTATTCAGCAACAAGAATATAAATAAATTTGTTAGAATTTTACATAATTAGTTACATTTTAGTAGCTTAACTTAACTTATTTTCACATGTTGATTTCAAGTAAAATTTCCACCAAACATTTTACTATTAGGAATGTTTAAAGAGTAAAAGCACACAGGTACCATAATTTAAAGTGTGTCAAAGTGATGGATTATGGGATTATCTGTGGGAATTCTCAGCTGTGGAAGCTGATGGAAAATGTGGTTCTTCACACGTGCCGTGAGTCACACTGGTAAAAGTCAGCATCTTTAACAGGGAGAATGTGTAGAAGTATCTAGATGGCATTTACAGAGTGGTCAGCGTTCAATTCCACTCAGGATTAAACTGAGTTCAAAAGGAATAGAAAACAGAAGCCGTTTTCTCCGAGTCCTGCACTGGAGTGAGGTGGTCATTGAGCGTACCTGGGGGATTGTGGAAAGATTGTGAGCGCAGGAGTGGACGTGTGGATGAGGTAATGTCTCCACCAACACCAACTGCAGCACTTGCTCCGACTCCAGGATCAAACTCTGCTAAGAAATTCATTTACGTATGTGTGAAAAAGTCACGCTCACATCAACTCACAGTCACTCATATCAAACAGTAGCGTTTTATGCCAACCTGCAGACGAGGACTGAGTCCGGGCCAGACCGGTGAGGTTTGGCTAAAAAGAAATAAAAAAATCAAAGATTAAGGTAGTCACAAAATAAACACCAAATTTATTTTACCGTTTAAAACAGTACATACAAACAGTATCATTCTGAAGCTAGTGCTACTGCTTTGGATAAAACCATCTGCTAAATTTGTAAAGGAAAAATATTCATATTAAATTAAACAGAAATAATAAATTTTGTTTGTCTAAAATAATCTACCTCATTCAGGACACCAAATGCACACAAAAAAAGAGACAAACAACATCCCCATTGATTTCAGATTGCATAACACACAAATAACCGATTTCTGTGAATAAATGCTCGGTGCAAAGAAATTAAGAATTCTGGAGCGGAAAGCGACCAAGGAGCAGCCGTGTTTATTTCTAACTTTAATAGCAGAGTACGGTAATTACACATGAAGTCACATTTGCTATCGATCTAATAACTCTAATCAGGCCCATCCCTGCCACTTACGTCTTTTCGCATTTTGTTTACATAAAAAGAACGGAAAACGGCGCCATCTATGGCCGCTTCTGCCTTAACTACACAGCTGTGCTGGGGCCTGCTGTTTGGGTATAAGGGTTACATTCCGTCAGATCCGCACAAGCTTTTCACTAGTACTTTGAGCTTGTCAAGTGAAATGCAGTGGACAGAACTGCAGAGACGAAAGACGTTGGAGAAGACGCCAGGAGGGAGAAGGGTTGTGATGCAGCTACTTTTGAAGGTCTGGTTCTGATCAAAACCTGGTCTGAAGCCAGCGCTCCGCTCTTAGCAGGCTAGTTACGCAACCCTCGGGGTGCCACGCATGATTGTGCGGGTCTGCGTAGTTCCATTATGCTGTTATATATCTCTACCTCCAAATGAAGCAGGGCATTGTTCAACTGATTTGTATTAATTACACGGTATCTTTAGATCAGTTTGACTGGCAGGCTGAAGTGAAAGGACACTGTATTTTGTTCTTGGACGAGATGCAAGGGGTTTATTGCTAAGAACAGCTATAAATAACACGTTATAGTCATGCCAAGTGACATGCTGTGCGCGGACTAATGTTTGAGACAGGAAACTTTGTGCATTGAGACAGATATTTCAGTTGTATGTGGGGCACTTATTCAACCAGGACTCATGCATGTGTGACTGCCTCAAAATTAATGCCAAGATGCTGTTATTGGGGGGACAAAAAAAGAAAAAACGTTAATTGGTAGACCAAAAAAAAAATTTTCATTACTTGAAAAGACAAACACTTCAGCTAAATAAAATGTTAAAATCTGAATAAACATTCATACTCTGTAAAAATAAAGTTTGTAACTACTGTACTTAAAAATTGTAATACAATGTGTATGTGTATTGGGTTGAAAACTGTTGAAAGAAAAAAAAAGAGTATTTTGTACTGTTTAAGGCGTAAAATGTTTTTTTGTAAAACATTTTATTCACTCTCTTGTTCTGCTTAATCTTCATTGTTTACATATTTTTGTGCTTGTTATTATTTCTATACAGTTAGGCAAGAAATTTAGGTACAAATTGTACATTGTTAGAATTTCTTTTTCTGTTTTTTTTTCAAGTGAATCTATTCTCTGACTTTTACTTTTGGGTGTTTCCTGTTCTGCTGCTCTATTTTTTCTGTTTATCATCATTTATTTATTGTTTTAAGAACTATTTTGTATGTTTCACTAATTGTGCACAGCACTTTGGTCAGTTGTGGTTGTTTTACAGTGCTTTATGAACAAAGTCGATTGGTTTATTGATTGATTACATATCAATTAACAAATTACGGTGTGATACAAGCTGTTTTCTCTTTCAATATCCTGCTTTTAAAGCTCCACATTTTCTTGTTTCTCAGATGCAAACATCTGTCCAAATAAAAATTGAAATTGTATTTTACACAGAATTGTATTCTGTCGTGATGTATCGCAATTCAAATTCATCACCCCAACAAAAAAATGCAGATGTGAAGGTCACTTGACACAGAGGTAATAACTAATGTATTACTGTTTGTCTTAGGATGTCAATGCTACTTCAGTAGTGAACATATACTTAACACAAATTAAAACGCGTAACACGGTATTGGTTAAAAACATTTTGTTCACTTTGCCGCCTACGTATGTCCTGTGAGTTTTAGCCAATTAACTGTTTTCTTTTGAGGTGAAAACCAAGCGGTACAGAACATGCCTCAAGATTTCTGAAACAATTCTGTGACCGCACTCACGTGGCCGGGATAATGACGGTGTAACCCTTGAATATTGAACACACACCCTTGCCTCCAGAAACCAGCCGTCAGTCACTTCCTACACTAATCTCACCGCATTAGGCACATTTATTAAACACCGCTGTTTCAAAAAAGTTTATGACTTATGACAAGCAGAGCAAATGTAGGACAAAAATCACCAATTCTCACATTGTGGATACAAATTGTTTGGCAAATGCATCAAAAACGAGGATCCAGCGTCTAAATTTTAGTTTCCTTGAAAATTGCATTTGCTAGAGAAACATTTCCAGTTTTCAAAAAATTCCCTTAAGCACACTCAAAATAGAAGGCCGTGTCTGTGGAATTGGCGCGCAAATGTGATTGTATAGAATGTGCACAGCCGTGACTTTTCTGGAACTCCCAGGGACGCCAGAACGGGTGGTCCAAAAATAGAAACTATAAGATAAACTGAACCAACTGGTCTGCAGTTAAAGCCCTTGCAATCAATAACTGAAGAGGTCTTCAACCTTCGACCATTGTCACCTCAATGCTACCGCTAAAACATAAACGAGTAAAGCCTGACGAAATCTGACGCTTTAGCGGTTATTTTCTCTAAATTTAAAGTTCAACAAAACATCACGTTTTAGCGGTTACTTTCTCTAAATTAAGTATTAAGTATAAACGCAAATGTATCATAGATATAGTAGAAATGCTTTATTATGAACCAGTAAAAGAGTGAAGTGGCTCAGCTTATTACATTGCTGGCACCAATAACTGAATCAGGAGCGCAACAGAAAACGCTATCTTTTTCGGATGTTTGACCGCAGTCAACAACCCGGGAAATTCTCTGCACGTTATTTTCTAATATTTCTTGTTAATGTTAATGCTTCCAATGTTTCTTGTCTTTTTTTAATTTCTAAGCTGCAGAGCTTTCTTTGTTCAAAGTATAAACGTGTAATGTAAAAAAGTTTTTACATTTTTTTTTACTAATTTACAAGGGTCTGATATTATAAAATAAAAAAGCGAATATAGATTTATTTTTCGATATAAAAAAACCTTCAAATGTCATAAAGTACCATAGTTAAACATGTTAAATCACTTTATATTCATCTTTTGGTATAACTGTTTTTTTATTATTTTGAATGCATGCATGCTAAAATACAAATAAATACTATTGCATGGTAAATACTAACTTAAATGGTACTTTTTACCATTTAGTATTTACCAAGATACTAAACTAAAATTAGGACGACAAGGCCGGTCGGGGCCTTTCTATGTGGAGTTTGCATGTTCTCCCCGTGCTTGCGTGGGTTTCCTCCGGGTTCTCCGGTTTCCCCACAGTCCGAAAAACATGCGTTTCAGGTTAATCTGGCCGTGTGGGTGTGTGAGTGTGTGTGGTGTGTATGCCCGAGTGAAGGGGACGCTGGCGCAAATTGGCTGCCACTATTTCACAGGGCATATTGAACGTTGTTGTGTTTTTGTAAGGCGTGTCTAGAAAGGCGACAATAAATAAAAAATTTAATGGATTATTATTATTAAGATACTAAACTAAAACTACACCACCCCCCAGTCCACGACGACAAATAGGTTGAGGACCACTGCCCTACTATATCCTTTGGGGATTTATCTTGATGAATAATGATAAAACACATAATTACTCATAAGAAAAAAAATAATTGTAAAGGACATATTGTATATCCTTAATGTAAATTAAAGTGCTTTTAAAGACAGACAAAGAAGCACAGAAACCTTCAGTATGATGTTTCAGGGCTCACCTGGGAACCTGACAGGGTGTTGATGCCATTATGGTAAGAAGGATGAGCGACTCCGTGGCTTTCGTGGAGACCTGACGACTCCTTCTTCATCAGAGACTCGGCTCGTTTAATGATATCACGGATGCGATGAATGAAGCCTTCAGACTCTGAAGGCAGGATGAATTCTTTATGCACCTTGGGGGACAAGAGAAACACAGGAAACAAACCGACTTTAACAGTTATGACATCACAAGCACAATTGGTGGGAGCATGGGGGTTGCCGTCAGCTCACGTTCTGCACGTAGACCCTGCTGCGATCAAGGGATCTCTATGTGAACCCCTCAAACTAACCCCCGACTGCTCAAACTACAACGTGCTTGAACTGAGCATGTGCTCGCTTGTGTGTACTCTCTTTTAATTCCACGCCAGTTTAATTAAGTTGGTCCACAAGCAGAGCATTTACACCCTAGTAATAGCAGTGGGTGTTCATGCTTGGACCAATAACACACCAGGAGTGACTCCATGCTGCCAGGACGCCCAAACAAAGAGCTTCTGTATCTGAGAGAAAGTCGGCACACAGCAGCCCCGCTGAAGTGGATGAACTCATGCTGGGCTGTATAAGCGTAAAACTCCGTAAAGACAACAGACATTTCATTTGATTACAACTAATTGTATCAGGATGAGATGCTCATGCCCATCATCAATCTTCTATTACGTCCATGTTTAGGGTCTACGTTGAGGAAAGAAGAGGCGGAAATAGCAAGCAGCTCTCCTGCAGCGTATAATGAGGGACAAACAGATCCAGATGTCTGAAACGGTGGGCGAGCTGAATCATGTGCAAATCAATTTGTGAAATTTATCTCTACCATCTATACAGCAGAACAGTAATCTGAGGATCCAATCTCACATGTCTACACATATCATTTTACCTAATGACTCTAAAACCAGTGTCTAGTAGTACTGGATCCTTTGCCTGTGGTTTGATCTGGACTCGCGCCTGACGTTTTATGTTTTTGTGGACTAGCGGTTTTCACTAAACTACTTAAATGAGAAGGTCCCCTGATGATTGAGCCGAAGCAGAAAATGGAATTTAGAGATTGTTCTGCAAAGTCTATAGTGATCAATTATTTGTGCCTTTATACAACAATTTCAGGACAGTTTCAGACATAACTCAATTCAAATATAATTGGATATAATAATAAAAGTGTAATTTGTAATCCCATATAATTTTTTCAATAAATTCATTTTATAAACTGTATAATAGTCTATTCAGATAATTTTTCCATTAAATACCTAAATGTTTATTGGTTAGGGGAGATTTCTCAATTTCACCGTTGCTTTGGATGTGTTTTTGGAATAGAATACGTTAAAAAAGTGATTTTTGAGCAGAAAACATGTTGACAGTAAAGATTTCAACCACCTACCATTACTGCAGCAATGTCTTCGGGGTTATCTCCATCAAGATCAAATTTAAAAGTCACCATCTTGTCATTGTGGGTCTGGAGTTGACACTCAACCACTCGATCAACCTTATCAGAGAGCTGAAAAGATATGGAAAAAAGCACACACTTGATATTTTTCAACGTTGACACTCATGTCTAAACACATTGCTTTATGCATGATCCTTGTGTAAGCTAATTCCCTCTGATTATCCTCCTGCTATTTACATCTTCATCACTCCTGCTTCTTGAAATCAAATAATTGCAATCCCAACGGCTTCCTCAAAAAACAAACAGCGGAGTACAATCCACAGAAATGATGACAGAGCTGAAAAACATCTTGAATTGATATCACTCCAAGCTCTTGTTACTGCACCATTGACACCATTCATAGGCCATTAAGGGATTTAGAGAGGCATAGAAAAGGATTAATGGCTTGTTAGGAGGAAATGTGACAGGGCTGAAATATTCTCACCCCTGTAATGCGAAGGCGAGACCGTGCCCGCCGTCTGAACAGCTTTGCTGCTGTCCGTCTGCCAGCTAATTTACTGCCCCTCTCTGATTGGCCCTCGTAGCCGTCACTCAAACCAGAAGTCACATCTGAGGCATAACTGGAAAAAAAGATAATTCATCATCATTAACAGAATTAACAAATATTTCAGACACATGTTCAGAGTTATTATTTATAAAGGTTTTCTTAGCAGTTGTTAGCTATTTTATTCTATCCAGACAGCAAATGACCTCTGGCCCACACATCACCCAGAACAGAGTCGTATGTGTCCAGATGTGTCCGCTATACGGGGAGATACCTAAAGTATGTTGATTCAAGCGAGAATAGTGACTACTGTATTTACATTCATCAACAACCACATTTTGTCAATGAACATTAAGCAATGTATGTTCAGTTGAATATAATGTGAAAATTACAACACAAAAAACCAGGTTTAATTAATACTACTTGATAAGATGACTTTATTAATCCCACACTGTTTTGTCTATCCAAGCCACTTAAGACTTTTTTTTTATCTTTATTTCCTATGTGTGACTCGTAAAAAGACTGGTGTCTTTTTCAACATCAGGTAAGTAAATGTGCGTTTGGAACCTAAAATGGCACAGACCTTGTAAAATGGTTCATCGAGCATAAACCTAAGCAAACCACTGAAGAATTTCCCTCTCCTGTCATCTCAGCACCCCCTTTTGTTTAACACGAGCCTTTAAGGGGATGCAGGGCATTTAATGAGTGCTCTGTTTGTGGTAATTAACATTTACAAGACAGAAGTAAACAAACTTTTCTATGTCCTTCTTTTAGTAGCACCACTGATCCAACGTGCAATTGTGGGGATTCTGTCTAGCCAAAGACTGTTGTACAAAAAATATTAGCGTTCACTGCAACAACAAAATCTGTATTTCTGGAAAACTAAAAATAGAGCTTTAAGAGAAAAAAACTAGACCAGTATTTGATTTGGCTTTATCTTGACATTCCGAACCCCGTTAGAGATGATGTTTGGCCATAGAGTGTGGTGACACGACATTCATACCTACTCTTTCTCTGAGCTAATTGTGTCTCCTAGGTCTTTTACTAACACAACCCTCCTTTTTATCCAAACACTGAGCTTCCTCCGAGACCCACAAACATTTATGACCAGCCTACTGCTTGGCAGACTCTGACTCGAAACATCTCTGCCTGCTGAGGAACATCAAGTTCTTATGAGCGGAAAACGCTGCTGCTGTAATGGCCGGCATCTGATATAGGGGAAGCACACAAACCCATGCGGTGTTTACACAGAACTCTATAGGACAAAAAGCATGTGCTGTGTTACATAAGACGACGGCCCAGCCCACCCGCTAACCCCACCGGGCCAAACCGAGAGCAGAGCGATTGAGACATCTGGCCTGAAAATAAAACAATGATCTTATTTCCTCCGCCTTTGGATAAATAGGATTTCTGGGATGTCATTGATATGACATCAGCAACTTTATGAATGGAAGTCTTTACCTGTCCACAGGCGAGGAGAAAGGGCTTGACGGTCCTCTGTCTGATTTGGCAGATACGGCTATACTCTGAGAAAAGATTGAGATGTCGTATTTCAGATACAATAAAAATGTCATCTTATGATTAGGATATTGTCTTATATATTGATAAGTTGATGTTAACTTAAACTAACTCACTGAGGGAAAACGAAGAGCTGGGATTGGTGGAGAGGGTGTAGGTGTGGTCTCTATGGGTAATGCGTTTGGGAGAACCGGAGAACCGCTGACATTTCCATTTGAAGCCTCTGTGACATCTTGTAAACCAGAAGGGCTGAGATAACCATCCGTTTCACAGTCCGCTAGTAAAAGATGGAAGAGTTACAACATTTCTTCAATTTTCCAAACTCTTACAAAAGCAACCAAGTCTAATGGGACTAATGCTGAATTTACTACTCATTGGCATTCGTAGCATCAATCCGTAACACGTCAAACGCAAAAGCAGTGGACCACAATGTAAAAATTATAATGCCAAATACAAAAAAAAAAGATTATTTCTTTTCAAATAACTGTAGTCTTTGTGTCTTTGTGATGTAACACATTTATCCTCCAGTTGTTCATAACTGTTTGCTTAAAGGTTATGTGCCAAGACTTCAGGAGAGCGAGTGCAGAAGTTCCTGTTAACGTGTCTACATAAACAAAAAGCACATGGTCTGATAATATTGTATTTAATATTGTAATAAATTCAATTCTTAGGATCGCACTGTCTCACTGCTAAATAACAAACTTTCTCACCCTCGAGGTTTCACAAACACACAGCTAATAATAGTGGGTAACGTTCCAGAGTGGCACAATGTTTTCTGTTTGACAAGAGCTCCTAAACTTCTCAACCACACCGTCATAAAATAAAGGCCGCTTTTTAGTAAAGTCAAACTTCAGGAACTTCGGTCCACCTTCTCTTTGCATCTTAACTGGCATCATCAATCATTAAGCCAAGCGTTAAAGGTACCCAAGCATTAAAGGTAAGTCATAAAAATGGTGCCTACAGGTAGCTGAGGAGCAGCTTGTTTGACGAATATGCAAGTGCTGATCAGCCTCTGGTTCTTCAGCTTCTAGTGGGAAGCTTCCATTGATGCCAGAATCTATTGAGCCGATAACGGGACAACATGTTGATTCAGGGATTACTGGAGTAGGTGGGCTTTGGACTGGAGATGACATGGGTCTCTCAGCAATTTGACTAATGCTTTTGAGGATCAGTGGCTCAGAATCGTCCTCAATCATTTCCTCTTTCTTCTTCTGCTCCTCTGACAGACGTCGATGTCTTTCCCGTTGGCGCTTGATGGCTGTCACCCGATCTCGCATGGCTCTGGCAACTAGCTTGTAGTCCGCCTCGCAAACAAATCCCAGAACCACCTGGAAGAAGCAAATGAGGATTCAATTCTAAAAACGCCGTTTGCAAAAGCTTCATTGTATTTTTTTCATGGATGTTCTTGTCACAAATCATGAACAAGACACATTAACCCAGTTTTTGCTTGACATGTGAGAAACTAATTTCTTAATGAAGTATATTTTAATATCCTGTCAACCACTACTGGAACATTGTGTCTTTCCTGAAACAATGTGGACCAATGTTGCTTTGACATCTCCATCACCACATTGGCCAATCAAATTACGTGAAAGCATGTGACTCGGCAATAAATTTATTCTTGATGAAAAGCAGACACGAGGAGTGATAAAAGGCAAAATGCGAAGTCTGGACTAATAAAGGAAAACTTCAATCTGGTCTGGAGGACAAGAGAAAGGATCTAGTTTCACAACACAGTCTGGAAGCCATTCTTTAGCCAGTCATGTGACGCTTCTTCCTCCTGCGGCCATGCTCTCACGTTTCTAGCCTGATGATTAAAAAGTTATGCCCTTGAACGTGTTACACAACACACAGCAGGGGTGAGCATGTCTGGCGTATAGGTCTACGTGAAAAGCGAAGGGCCTGTATCACAATGTAAAGAAAAATCCAATGGAACCTGCCAGGAACTCAGGTGTGTTTGGAGCTCAATGCTGAAGGCAGGTCAGGAGTTCAATGACGTCCCTACATTATTAACACAGGAAGGGTAAGTAATCTGTCGTGTGGACAGACTGTTGGAAATGACCAGCACCGTGAAGGTCATACGAGAAACCTTGGAAAGTCAAACGATAGACTACATCAAAACGTGACGTGTATTATTTCAGCTTATTTACCAAAACTTCTTCCGTTTCATAGAATTGTACAATATTTTCCAATATTTTCTTTACTATTCTTACAAAACCACCTTATATGCACAACAATGATTTCCTGTTGACTTTTAAAACTCACTTAACTTTAAATAAACTTACTTAAATTGGATCTGGACTTTATTTTCTACAAAATATTATTTTCTTAAAAGTGTTTACTAAATATTTTTTATTTATTCTAAAGTCTTGGGTAAAAGATACCATAAAACATAGTTTTTTATGTTTATTATTAAAAGATCAGTACAGAAAAGACCAAAATAAAAACTTTTAGCATTTACGTTTTTTTCTACGTCGTTGATTAGATAAGAAATACAAGCTGAAAAGACTCTACAGTATATTTTATCTATTTTGTTAAATGTGCAGAATCACTTTTCTTATCAATTCACCTTTATTTTCAGCATCAGAAAATTGATCTGCAACAGGATTGAAGGGCTAAGATGGCCAACCAATTCATATTTGTGAAATGTCAAAACTGTTGTGAAATCGAGAGCATTTAGTGTTCAAAGCGCTTTTGAACAGATGTAGCTTGTTGATCCCTGAGGGTGATATCTGGCTTAGTAACCCAGTGAGACCACACCTCACATCCCTTCAAGAAATACATATTATCTGCTCAGAGTTAATTGCACAAAGTGTACACTAGACATCCGATTAGCACTTTACTCTGCTTTTTCTGCTTATTCGTTGGGAAGCGTTTGCCTGAGGTGTGGTATTTATTCGATGAATCTAAATTGCGCCATCAGCTCTTGGAGTTTTAAAGAATGCTCACCATTTCCTGAGCCACCTCCTCTGGAACATCCTTGTAAAGTTCAAACAGAAACTCAATGGCATTGTTGTCCTTGTATTTCCCGTGGAGCTTTTTTGTGTCATCCATGCGCAGCCAGAGCTTCAAACCGGATTTCATCATATCGTCTTCCTCCGCCAGTTCAACATGAACACCATTGTGCTCCTGGAAAAACGTGTGCTCCAGCAGGTCTTGGATGGTATATCTAGACATAGAAACATTTAGAGGAATTACACAACTTGTAAAACCCAAGTTTAAATGTTTTAATTCTATCAAGCTCAAACTAATTTCAGCAGGGTTAAAAACTACAGGAAAAAGTACCTTTCGTCTTTGTTCATGCGGATGCAGCCTTCAATGATTTCCTTCAGTTCTGGAACTTTAACTTTGTAGAAGCTGTCTGGCTTAATACCCTGAAAGCAAAACATGTACAACATGTGGTGATTAAAATATAATAATTGCATCATGTGTTATTGATTCCATGGGGTCTGCAAGGCCACTGCAGGCTGTAATGCATCACCATTAATTGTTATACACATGACTGTTTTACATGGCTCTGCGTTTATATGGTTACAGGAAAACGATACACTCGCTGTAATGGTGTTTGGTATAGCTGTGATGATAAAAAGAGTTACAACCAAGGGTTGGATTACAGCTGGAGTGGGTCATTCCCCTCGACACTCTGCAGTCTGTTGAGATATTTGTTGAGCGTGAGCTCCATAAAGCATTGGTATGGTGGAGATGGATGACTGCCCAGGTCCATTTACACTTTGGTGTTCTCCTTGGCTTTGTCATTAACACTCAAAATCTGCTCAATATATGCTTTATTATTTTCTTTCTAGGCTCGTCATTTAAGAAACCCTATAAACCAGAACCAATTGCGTCATCAGCGTAAAGACCTCTTAGTTCTAATACATCATGAAATGTTTTCTATCATGTATATTCACAAATTACCAAAAGCCTGTTGAAGTCTTTTGTAATTGAAGAACTTTATTGTGCATTAAACACCTCCAAATATAACCATATAACTAAAACTTATTATATATAACTTATTGTGTGAATGAATAATTATAGCTGAATTCTAAAGCTGTAAAATATCAACATTATAGCTCTCCTCACTAGTCTTTATTCGTGGATTTCTGAGTCTGTTTGCTTAGTTCTACTCCTTTAAGACTTAAATGTTTTAACTCCTTTATGACTGTTTTAACCCCACAGTGAGGAAATTTTTTGGAAAATATTTGAATTAGATTTTTGAGACTGAATTTAGGATTTAAATGTTATTTTCTGAACAGTTTTTATAAATATAAATGTAACATTTAGGTTGCACAGCACGGTGGCAAAGTGGCGCCTTGCAGCAAGGAGAACCCGAGTTCAAAGCCCATTTGACCATTCAAGTGTCTAAACACATGTTCAGGTGAAATGGAGTTTGTCTTTAGGTGTTATTGTCTTTAGAAGTCTTTAGCTGTTATTGTGTGTGTGTCTGTGCACCACAGTCTGTGATTTGTTGGCCACAATTTAGTGTGTGTCCCACCTTCAGGCTCAGAGTTGCTGGAATAAGTTGGGTAAACCTAGATCTCAGTATAAATCATCCAGCAGATTTACAATCAAAAATTATTTCATCCACACAGACAATTTTTTTATTGACAAATTGCCTTTTTTTTTTAGTGATGGTTGAAAATGAAAAAATAAAAATAGAAATACATTAAGGTGAGAACATAGTTTATGAGTATATTTTTCTTGAAGTTTGATCGTACTGTGAGGGTCAAAACTGACCTGTAGTGGCCCTTCTCAAATTATGTAAAGCCAGTAGTGACTTTTTAAACCACAGGAAACAAACCGGGGGTTTCCAAACACTGCCGCAAGCTCTAATCAAACCAAAGCCGTAAGTCTTAAACCGCTGCTCAAAGACGACTCACAGCTAGTTCTTGAGGGAAATGAGAGGAAACGAGGACATGGAGGAAGAGAATGAAAGAAGCGAATAGAGAGTTGATGTTTACAGCGTTTTCATGCTGGGTTTAAAGTCTCAATACTGCATGTGTGAGATGAACCCATGACAAGAAAACATTAAAAGAAAAGACTAACTGAAGTAAATGTTTTCAACATGTATACCATTTTACTATTGTTTACTGTGTGTGTGTTTGTGTGCGTGTGTGTGTGTGTGTGTGTGTGTGTGTGTGTGTGTGTGTGTGTGTGTGTACCATATGTTTTATGACATGTTGAAAAAATACTCACACTGGTAACTTTGCGGTAAATCTGGGCAGCATTTTGGCACTCGGAATATGGGTATTCCGACGTGGTCATCTCTAAAATGCACATCCCAAAAGCATAGACATCCACCGCCTCATCGTACTTCTCCTCATACATTTCCGGAGCCATAAATTCTGGTGTTCCTGTTAAGAACACTATCAAGTTCAGATGTGGCAACCCAAAAGTAGAATGATAAATACATGTAAAATATGTATATATGTATGGTAAGATACTTAATTACTGCTTAATATGTACGTACAATACTCACTCGTTTATTACTCACAAAAATAACTTGTACATTATACATTTATTTATTAATCGCACTACTGTAACCACACATGCACTGTGTGACAAGATGACAAACGTACCTATAACACTTTTCGCAAAACTTGCCCTCTTGAGTGTGGCCAATCCAAGGTCTCCGATCTTCACACTTCCTGTGGGCCCTGTGATGAAGATGTTGTCACACTTTAGGTCCCTGTGGATGATGGGAGGGGTGCGAGTATGAAGGAAGTGTAGGCCTTTAAGGATCTGACGACTCCACCTCTGGAGAAGCTTTGGTTTCATCTCCTTAAAACGCTTCAGATACCTAAAAATCAAGTTTGAGAATTATTTGAACCTCATCCAAAAAATGGCCACTGATAAAAGTCAAAATCAAGGATGTTGTTTGTCATTTCAACCATTAGTAGCAGAGCAGTACACAGTGGAAAACACACAAAGCTCTTATCTGAGCCTGGTGCTATAGAGACGAGATGTCTGACACAACACAGAAGGAAGTCAAGAGGGGCAAAAATAAAAACGGAGCCAGTGATAGACAGGGTGAATACAGGAGATAGACAAAGAATAGAGACAGAGACACCAGTTGAATAACCTACGTTTTGAGAGTCCCAGATGTCATCAGCTCAGTCACCAGCAAGACGCATTTGTGGCCTTTGACGGTAGACTTCCAGGAGTCATAAAATCGCACAATGTTTGGATGCTGCAGACCCTTCAACATTTCCACCTCTTCACTGAATCGTTGCCGTTCCACTTTGGTCAGCTTGCGAGTCTACGGGACAAGAAAAATATGAAAAATGTGAAGAAAGCCAAAAAAGATGTAACCTAATAAAATTAACACAGAATTATCCAATGAGAATCTAAACACTACAGATAATGACGCAGTACTTGCAGTCCCATAAGGCCATGGGAGTTAAAATGCTGGCAAAAAGCACAAAAACCACCCATTCAAATGGGTGGAAAAAAATTCAGTTTTAAACCCATTTGAGTGTTACAGAGTTGTATGACGTAAATCCTCCACCAACAGGCACGTCTTGCTGCTTATGCCGGCAGGTAATAAATAACTGGCAATTAGTGCTCAAAAACCCTTAACACAGATAAGCACAAGCAAACTACTTTAACGGCAAAGATTTCACCGTATCCTTTATTCTAAACACTGTTACATAATGGCATTTTCCCCAGTCACAGTATTGCAACCCATTCTAAACACAGGCTTGCAAAACTCTTTAGTGATTCAACTCAAGACAAGTAATGACTTGGCAACAAGGCCATTTCTGTCCTCTGGTGGGTATGAAAGACTTGATTTAGCTGAGCAGGGCCTCTCCGCCATGTGAGGGAGGTGGAAAACTCTTCCGAGACACCAGCGCGAGCACCATGAATCCAACATTCAACGAGTTCTGGGAAAAATACCTTGTTTATGCTTTAAGTGATCACTCTTAGTGTTGAAAACATACAGGAAATGGTCAGAAGGACTGAGGAGAACCAGCTCTAGGTTCAACTCTAGAACGAACACAAATTGGACCGTTGAAGTGCAGAACCCATTCAGTATAAAGAAATTGTTTGGATTAGGTCGCTGTAAAGACAATATGATGACAGTAAAGATGGAAAAGGAGTTTAAAGAGCTGCCAACTTTTAAAACTGTAATCTATTTGAGCTGTTCCATCCTTGAAATACTTCCAGAAAGTAGTTTGATCACTCAACTCAACAGAAAAAAATCCCCTACATTCTGACTGAGAAGTTACACCCTACCAACTTTCCACTTATTGCAGACAATTAACATCTGATATTGATTTTTTGATCCAGTCTTCTTTTCTTCTTAAAAGAAATACTTTAACACTTTAAGAGTGAAATAATAAAAATACAGAATAAACAGAAGCAACTTTCTCCTTTTGGCAAAACAAATTAATTCCTGTCCAGGCATGGTTCTTTAACACACGGGAGATTCTTTGATCTGGGCCCAAGGCTTCTTGACATTGCATGATTGACAGACAATGTTGGGCTTAACCCACATATTGTGCCGCTTAGTAAATCACTCACACAACTTGTCAATCTGCTGAGCCAGTTTCAATGTCTTACTTTGCGAACACAAACCAATATGTCCTACATTAGAATACATTTACAATGTTTCTCATTAAAGTTTTTATGAGGAGCAATACTCACAATTTTCTTTTAGTTGAGAACTTCAAATTGTTACAGCACTTTACAGACAGAAAGTTAATTACGAATAGCTGTTATGTTTATATTGTTTTCGAGCAAAATAAATGCCTCTTTTACTAGTCAGTGCTAACCAAAGCTAATAATTCAAAATACTGCATTGATTCTGACTTTCGGAACCATCTTAGAATTGATATTTTTTTAATTACAATTACAATTGTTCTATGACACGCCTTTACTGTACTAATATTATTACAATTAATCATGCTGACTCGATACATGTTTACAGATTACAATTCTTGGTTATTATTGATAGTGAAAGACATTATTTGGTAATGAAATAAAATCTGACTTGTGATGGTGTTAAGGTCTTCTCATACAGAACAACATGTTCTTTCCCCTGGTTAAACACACACTATATCAGTGCTGGAAAAGCAAACCTACGGCGGCGAAGTGTGGGGTGATCACTGTGTCACCAGCCTTGCTCATAGAAAAAGTATTTTGGACACCTTTTTAAGCAACCAGAACATTCTTCCTGGGAGTAAATATGATATAAACATGCATTGGAGTTTCCAGTGCGTCTAAAAGCATACATGCTTTTCAACATAAGCAAGCAAAAACCCGGAATATCCTAAAGAAATGTCTGTGACCACAAGTTGGTCAAGCACTGGCACACAAACTGCCTGTTCAAAACAGGAAAAAAATAACATTAACAATAATAATTGACTGGGGTCTATTTTTACTCAATATTCTGAGATAGTATAATTCATTTACTGTAACTGAGATTTTACAATTTTACATCTGCCAAAAAGACTATACTGGATAGATGGATGGATGGATGGTTAGATAGGTAGACAGACAGACAGACAGACAGACAGATAGATAAACTGTCATATTTAACAAAAATGCCAAGTCAAATACTGTACATATCGTGTTTGAATGGCTGAATTACAGAGTTATATAGCTTTCACTTAGTGGTATCCTGGGTGGATTTGAAGTGTTAAAGCACGTTAGGACAGCATGAGTAAAGGGAAGCGATCCTGCTGGAGGATTTACTGTGATTACTGAAGCTTGTGCCTGAAGCACAGTGAGGTAGTAATCACAAAATGACACATAACAACCTCGACAGGCTTGTTGTGATTGAAATAGGGAAGCTAAGAGCTTGTCAAGGAATCATCCATATGGTAGTGTTTACGTGCAGGGCGTATGCAGGGAACCGAAAGGACAGTCATCGGCAGTGTGGACCTCTGAAGCGACTGATATTCAATATATGATCAATATATGGCTCTATCAATTGAATGCATAAAATTCCAATGTCCTTCACAAAAGTCAAGACAGTTTTTTCTCTTATTTTATGTGGCGTTGTCACGTAATGGCTTGGCCCCAATTAGTCAGAGTCTTTTTGATCACAGTATCAAAATAATGTTGACTTTTTGATAATTTAAAATAGACAACAAGCAAATAAAATCATTCAAAACCCAAACTTGTAAGAAAGTAACAAAACATTGTCATTGCGCTAAAACATTGACAATTCTCTATTTTCGTTTGTTACTGAAAAATAGTTACCGTATTTACTCGCTTATAAGTCGACCCCCTCACTTCAGCTGTGAGATTGTGGTATTCTGTTTAGACCCCCTTATAAGTCGGGGGAAAGAAATGAGAGAAAAGTGAATAGATAGAAATAAGTAGAAACCCAATTTTGGGTTTCATATAAAGTCAATTCTGGTTATTTGAGGCCCACGGAGACACTAAAGCGGCACAGGGAAATAATGATAGTGTGGAAGGTGCGAAGAAAAGGATAAAAGCAATATCCTGGTTTGAGCACACGAACGCGTGTGTCGTTTATTCAACACTTCCAACAATACTCATAACTTCCGGCACACGCAATATACGTCACCGTCACATGACAACTTAACTCCCAATCCTAGATGGGATAACATAAATGCCTTTGGCAAAGTAACATAGGGAACAGACATGTCAAAGGGTGAATTATGTACAGTTAAACCACTACAATAGAACACATTTAATCTTTCCTATAGAAATAATAAAAGTATTCAGACATCTTTGGTGGTAAAGGCAACATAAAAATCAAGTAACCCTGTTTGTTTATGTTGGAATTAATCTTTTTAAGCTATTGTTAATTTATGTTTAAGTTTAAATTGCCATTGGTATGGTTGCATTATCATTTTAAAGATTTCTGGGAAAAGTGCCCTGCCTCTTTAAGAAAGTTCTCCCGAAAATCGCATGACTATATGCTAACTCGTGTTTTGGGAATAAATACAACGTTTGAAATCCACCGTGTGGCTCGTTTATTTGTGAAGCCCCACGCCAAAGAGAGACACAGACGTCAGAAGAGAACTGAGCTGAAAGAATGTGAGTGAGACAGTGCGCCTGCGTGTGTGCGTGTGTGTGCCTGTGAGAACGCGGAGCAGCGGCCAGCGAGGAGCTGCTCCTTTTTGTGCCGTTTTCTGAAAGATGTATTTAGTTCGCGTCATAAATGTTCATTTAATTACCGTGCTTTTTGTGAGAAAGGGTGAAATATCGGCGCACTGTTCTGAGTAAAATATTTTCTATTCCGGTAGACCGCGCGTATAAGTCGAGCCCCCCACTTTCAGCCCGAAATTTTTAGGAAAAATCCTCGACTTATAGTCGAGTAAATACGGTAATTTTTTTGCTTCATTGTGTTCTAACATATATATCAATGTATAGAGGAGAGCGCACGAGACACGTGCATTCGATCAGAACAGACTGCTGGGGGTCGAGTGCGATACAAGCCAAGTCCACACACACCGCAGCATTACAAAAAAGACAATTTCTGTTGATCTCATGCCAAACCACAGATGTTCACTCTAAAAAACTTTCAACCAGTGATACAATTTGATCACAATCCAACCACACGTCCATTGGCCCATGTGTGAGAGGCTGAGGGACCTATTTTGTAAAAAAAAAATTGAGGAACTCAACAGCTAATAAAATGCATGAAATATGTTTCTGTACTAAGGTTGTATTAGGTTGTAAAGCAGTGAACTGAACTGATTGCTGTTGAGTTCTTCAATCCTTTGACGCACAGTATAAATCTTTTGGCTGACTATAATTAGGTCTTAAATTATAATAAAATTAATAATAATTTACTACATATAAGTAGCATCACAACCTTGTGTCAATCATACTTTGAAAAAACAGAGGCTCACATCATTAAACCAATGTGTAATGCTAAAAAACAGACAAAGTACAAAAATGCTTTTACAATTCAAAATTAAAACTGCATGGAATAATATTTTAACTGTTAAAAAAAATGGATTTATTAACAAGCTGAACACATTTGTAGCTTAGTTGAATGTGGATGTTTTTTTACACTACAATTTACATTATCTTGTTTTTTTAAAAGTACAATTCCTTACGCTCACGCTTACTTGAACTTTCATTGCATTGACTTTTAAAATTAACCCCTTTAAATTATTTCATTATGTAAAAAATATTTAAATAGAAAGTAGAAATGACTTTTTATTGAATAATTTTCCACGAGTGGTACTTTTGTCAACCAAACACTTGATGCCTAGACAAACATTTGAGTTCAAGTTCTGAGCATTTGAGAGACGCTCATTTGAAGGGACAGTTCTACTTACATTAGTGAGTAGAGTCAATTACAGACTCCTATTATAAACTCCAATATTACATACAGTACTGAGACAGTTAAAACTGTGAAAAGCGCCTTACAAATGCTCAGAACTTGAACTTGAACTACTAAGATATTTTAACATCAACCACGGATGTACTGTACAAAAAACAGTTTGCAACAAATAGGTTATCTCGGACTTTTACACAGACTTGGAAAACTGTATCAATACTTTGTATTATCAAAATTATTTTTTTGTATTAAAAAAAGCTGTATCAATACTTTGTGCAACACTCTTATATTAAAATTTAATTTCAGCTGAGGTCCAGCATCACAATTGAATTTCCAATGGAATCCATCACAATGGAATTCCGCTCTTGACCCTTTAGTGTGACTTACACTGAGATCTGGATGTACAGTGGTGTGTGTGTGTGTGTGTGTGTGTGTGTGTGTGTGTGTGTGTGTGTGTGATTAAAACTGAGCTGGAAATGTTTGGCCCAGTTCAACTCAAATCAGTTACATAAGCAGTGTTGATGTTTAAGAGCTCCACATGGGCAGGAGGCACATGTCAACACCTTCATCTGGGTGACCGAGGAGAGGAGAAGAGAGGACAGGGAGACAGGATGCGAGTGTTTCGCTGTCAGACCGTACTGGCAGAGACCGAGCCGGAATGGCCCAGTGTGACTGACCACAGGAGTATAAATACGTCCTTCTTATGTAATGGCCTCCACAGCACGTTGCAATATAAACCTGTCAGACACACAAAGCTACAATATTTAGGAGCAGTAACAAAAAAATGCTGAGTCGTAAATTTAGATCGCTCTCCCAGAGGTCGTCTAAAACAAAGACCCCTCACAGTAACCTGCAAACACAGAATAAATCATCCTGGTCCCAAGATAGTCACTCTGAATAGGATCTTTTCACAAAACAATCAAATAAAAGCGAACTTACATTTCCCATCATGGGAAGCTGTATATTTTATTTAATTTTTTTTAAGGACCAGCATTTATTTCATATCAAATATTCATTTCACATCACATCATCTTTCTCGTAATTTGCAAAAAAAAAACATTAATAAATATTCTTTCATTTGCATAATGTAGATAACCAAAATATAAATTATTTGTAATATCAATGGTATATGTACCATTGTACAAATTGATGTACTATATTGTAAAATTGTTGACATCTACTATGTTGACATGAATTAAACTGTGCCTGGGAACACTATACATTTTATATAGACAAATTATACAAGTCAGATATAGAAAATTACGTATATAGTAAATAAAAATAAAAAATGTCATAAAAATGTGTATTTTAGGAAACGAGTACTGTATACACTTTTATTAAACTGTACAAAATATTCAAAAGGTTTGAAAGTGCAACGTGTAGCGTATAGACTGAGACACACTTTGAAATCTCTCATTGAAATGGTGGCTTGAAGATTTATTGACAGCACGAGTACATCACTGCTGTTCTCAATCAAGATGATCAGGACCAGAACAAAATGTTCTGCTTTATCTGCGCATGAACATGTGCTTGTGCAGAACCACACGAGGTCGCAAAATGCAGTGTGTGTGCGTGTGTGTGTGCGTGTAAGATTACTAAATTCCTGTATATATGTTATAAGAGAAGGTTGTGAGACTCTGTCCAGACTGTAAGTATATTGTGAGAATATTTTTGAAACAGATTCACTTTCAACCTGAGATATTGAGATATTATTACTGAAGACATTCATTTTGAAAAATGAATGCTGAGAAACTGTCAGTATTTGTCTTTTCTCTTTTTGACATTTGACGTTATCATGATGCATCTCATGATTCTTATCGCTCTCCATCAACAAGTATTAATGAAACAATTAACAGCAAAACGCGTTTTACACTAATGGGATCTAAAAAGCACAAGAGCAAAACAAAGCTGTGACATTTGCAGTTGTCCTTTTGCATATAGAGAGATTTCGTTTGAATGAACTTTCTGCTTTGTGACAAATAAAGGCCCTATATTCTCCTAAAAAAAAGCATTGAGACCACACAGCATGTGAACCTTTTCCAATTCAATAATCAGCCACAGCAGAGATTTAAAATGAGATTTTTCTTATCAGATATAATACTAGATCAGGCCTACTTGCTGAACAGCTGCAGAAACACATTAACATCATATTTCTCATTGAATCCCAGAACTTGATTCACCCTTTAGCCGCAAACCACAAACATCTTGCATAATGTAAAAATTACTTCACTCTTTAATCTCCAAAGAATTTTAGTAATTTATTCAAAATTATCAATGTATCTTCATAGTTTAATATATGTTATTATACTAATGGACAGTAATATCAGAGGTTGAGATTGGGCACACTGGAGTCTTTGTTTTACAGTGAATTTATGGCTCTGCACCAAAACCTCAAGAGTGCCTGTACTGTCCAGTTACTTTCTAGGAGAATCTAAAAGCAGATTGACTCTGACAGCATTGGCAAAAGTGAAGCAAACAGCACTTCTCCAGTTGATTAGTATCTAAAAGAAGGCATTATAGGAACTTTTATAGGTCACACTTTAAATGTTATTATATAATCAAATGTTTATAGCCAGAAACCTTGTTAGGTAGTGCTTCACAATATCAGTATAATGTTTAGTGAAAATGTGTGTACCGGATATTCACAATGTTTCAATGTTTCAAATATGCTAAAATGACATACAGTGTAAAAAAGAAAGAAAGAATGAAAGATCTAAGATAAGGCAACAATAAGTTACTTTTAAATTACTTAGCAACTCTGATCGCATTTTTAGGTACTTACTTACACAAAAAGTAAAACCATTAAACTAAAATACGTAAAGGAACACCCCAGGACTACACCTTAACACATCTTTAAAAATACTTGGCAAATCCATCAATGAAAAATCATATCATGACATAAAGTGAAATACATTCCAGCAGAATGCAGCAATTACAGAAATAGAAGCGATTGAACACAAGATCGAAGCAGAACTGGCAATCCAACGGTAACAGAATACTGTGTCTGCTTGCTTAATGTCCCCCAGCATGAAAGGGGAAGAGGCAGATGTGGTACAGGACGTACTGCTGGGATTGATTACCTGCGGGAGACAACCGCTCACCAAGTACAACAGGCTGGTTCTTGTGCGGTACAGTCCTTAGGTGATATATATATATATATATATAAGGAGGAAACGAGGTTATTTCGGGTATCAACATTCTTCCAAGCTCGAGAAAGTAGGTCAAGAAGGGCTTCTCAGACATCTCTCGAGTTCAGTGTCACGGAAACACAACGGACACAAGGTCAAGACTATGAGTTAGAAAAACCAATAGCAGACAACGTCATAAAATGCGGATTAGTGTTTCTCGGTTCATGGGTCGAGTTTTCGCAGCTGCTCTTCTGAACGGTCTCGTATCTTCCACTGCTGAACCTCTTAAAACAAGATGATAAAAATAATAATGATAATAAAGACAACAAATCCTCTATGTGTGAGAACTTTTCACTAATGTTGTTTCATTTGCCTCAATTCACCAAGAGAAAGACGTTTAAGTGGGTTTGCCGTTTGTATTTTGTGGTTTAAGCTGATGTTTTTTGCCAGCCAGTTGGCTCTATTTCTACTGAGATCGATTGGTATTCATGGTTTTGGGTGCTTTCAATGGTCAGAATGACTTAATGTTTTCCTCAACTGGAGAGAAGAACATAAAATCACAATAAAGTGATAGTTTGGCTGTTGGCAGCCATCTTTTTGGAAACAGTGTGTTTTCTTTGTTCACTGATTGTGGGTTATAGGCAAACAGAGATCTGTTGTGGAAAAATTGATGGAATTATGGAAAGTGTGGAAATCGTAAAATTAACTAAATCCATTGGAACTTTTTCTCAATTCTCTCTCTTCAAGACTCGTATATGTTGAGATAGATTAAGTAGGGACCAGTATGTTTCCAATTCCAACACACTTCTGGAACAAAAACGCAATTAATACAGAGAAACTGTTTTTACAGCATGCCGCAGCCAGTGGAGAAAATTATGGTAGACATGGTAATTATTTTATTTAAATGGATACTTTTGCGACCGATTCAATTTTTTTTTTAAACATTAGTACAGAAATATAAAGCCGTCTAACTAGAATAAAAGTAAAACCAGGGAAAAAGTGGCACTATTCGTTCACAAAACATGTTTTTTTTGTGAACATATCGTTTAAAAAAACAGCTGTAATCTGCACGCGACAGCTGGCACAGAACGTGCTCTCAACATACATGAGCACAGTGTGTAGCAGCTTTACGTGATGGGTGTGTACACGCGACTCTTCGCCATCATCACAGGCCTTCGTAAAGAACATATCCAGCAGGCAGATGATGATAAGATTGTGGTGGCCATTTGAAAAAAAAGACACGAAGATCTTCTGCCTTGAGGCTGACATGAAACTCAGGGGAAATGAGCGAGATTAACAGCAGCTACTAGAATGTTTTAAGAAGACTATAGGATCTTAACGTGCACGCTCAAACACAGAGACAAACATTTTTAGAGTTGACATTAAATTTGGGATCGGAAGTTTTTTTAGTTTGTTTTTGTTGATTGCTATTGAATAAATAAATCAGTTTCAAAATAATTTAACAGTGCTGTGAATTATTAATATAAGTATAAATAAAGATGTTCTTTACAAACATGTTTTTGTTTAATCTAGCAATGTTCTGTATTCTAATCTTTCTATCGTAACAGAGTTTTTTCTTTTCCTTTCTCGTGTTCTTTCCTGGGATCATGTATTGCTTCTGTGTCTTTCCTTTCAGGGTTTTTTCTGATTTCTTTCCGCTCCCCTTAGTTTTCCCTTGAAATTATCTCCATGATTTCCACCTTCCTTCTTTCCTACTTTTTTACTTCCTGCTGCCTGAAAAAATATCAGTGAATTCTCTTGGGCTATTTATTTGAGCATCAAAATCCAAACATGGAACTCTCTATTGAAAAAATAAAAACAAACAAAAAAAACCCAAAGAGGTCTATTTTCACCTGATAAAAGGTAAAATAAAAACATACAAATGATTTGCTTGGCAATTTCTAAGAAAAATATTAAACCTACCCCACACATTTACCACACATTTAAAGTATTGCATTGGAACAATATTCAGTAAAGTTCCACCAAGAAAACATAGGCCTTGTATTGCACACAAAACATTCCATGAAGTGTCTTACTATCGGAGCTATAGTTTCAAGTGATCATGAAACATTTAGTACATGAAAGTCTCCAGCTTTCACTCTTGTAATCAATTTACAAGAAATCTCCATATAGATTAATATAGAGGTTCAATCACAGGATAAGAGAACACGATAGTGTGGGTTAAAAACATTTGTCGAGTTCCGGACAAGAGAAATTATGTAATAAAAACACAGACTTACAAACACAATATCATAGACATAAACATATAAGACTGTATTCATGGCGGAGCTCTTCACTCTGTCCTCATCAAGTTTTTTCACTTGAGCGAAACTCAGCGCTGGATTGCCTGTGAATTATAATCTGTTAAACCTCTGATAGGAGTTGCTGGGTAACTGCTTTCCTAAAAGCACAACAATGATGTTCCCACAAGAGTTCCACACCAAACCGCTTCGCCAAATCTGAACCTTTTGTGGACACTTTGTTCTTCTTATGTCGAGTTTATAGCTGTGTGGTGAACTTGATATCCTATTAAGTCCTCACTTTTAAAGTTTCATTCTCTCCTTTCATAGACTGAATGAAATGAGATAGGATAAAGCGCATCACACTTAAACGAGGCATGCATCGCAGAGGAGTCTACCACTTCAGGAGAGTGAATCTGTGCTTTTCGTTTTCTAGGTTTGTGTGTGGCTATGGACAAGCACGAGGCCAGATTAGAAAAGGTCAAAGCAGCAGCTGCTCAAGATCCTGGTGATGTCACCGTGACCGAGCAGGCGCCAGCACCAGTGACAGCAGCACCCAGTCTAAATCCCGTCAGAGCTGATTAAGACCTTGTAGATGAACTCGGAGCACTTCTACTCACACAAAGATTGAGAAAGCTTAGACTAAGTGAGCACAATTTGGCAGGAGAAAAGAGAAAAGGAGAAGATGCTGTATGGTACGAGAAAAGTGATACTGATATGAGGACAATCTCCACATGCAATAATGCAACAACTCGCAAAAACACAACGTTGTTTTTTCGAACATGCCAATCCTTTAAGGAGAAGTAATTGTTGTTGGAGATGTTTTTTTTTGTGGTGAACGTACCTTTTCGAGATCAGTTCTGAGGTTTCAGAAATGCCGTTCATCCCTTAAGCTCAAATTGCTTTTGCAGCAATTAGGTGAGTTCCCTCACATGACTAAGCAATGACCTTCAGGAACGGAGTTTTACAGAAGGCATGTGTTTTGAATTAGGCCACCTGCATGTCAACATGTCCTGATGGAGCTGCCCCGCTTCACACCTGTTACATCAATCTGAGAGCTGGGGTTAATAATCCCAGCCTCATGTCCCCCTGAGAAACCGTCATCATCGCACAAAGCAACAGGTGGGAGAAAACACGTGCACGTGCATGTTTAATCCCCGTGTTTGCACACTAAACTCATGTGAGAGTGAGGTGACAGGCCAAACACTCGGCGCGTTTGAGTTCTAATTGTGTCGTCTAGTCACACCAACAAAACGTGAAAGTTCACGTTTTGAAGTAAAGATGTAAATTGGCCAGGTGCAGCTGGAATTTGTGCTGTGCATTTAACCCATCCGGAGAGTAAAGTGAATGATATATTTACCAGATGTGTAAGATACAGCCTTTGTTACTTTACTTAAGTATTTATTTGGCTACTTTGTACTTGTACTGAGTACTAAAAATACATGACTACATTTTTTTTTTTCTTTCGTATATGTACTCTTTACTCCACTACATTTGAATGTACAGTTATTGATACTTGTTACATTGCGATTGTGTGCGACAAGTTGGTCTTTCTCTATCGTGGTTAATTTATTGGACAGACGAGACAATATTGCCATCTGCAGGGTGCTGATGATATTGGATGCTATTCACAATCACATGAAATCACATGAACGAGAATTAGCGGTTGACCTTTTTTGCACATTTGAGTTTGACTGAGACTGACATTTTGTTCTTTTTTTATCTATTTTGTTCTGCCACTTTGAGACATTGAGGTGTTAAATTTTGTTTCTATACTACAAAATAAATCATCATAAATAGTTTCTTGTGTTTCACATTTCACAAAATGTTCTTCACGATCTTGAAGCCTAAATTCAGTATGAGTAAAATCCTGTACTTAAGTTCTTTCAAAATTGGATACTTTACAACTTTTACTCAAGTCTTCTTGGAAGACTTGTAATCGAGTAATTTTTTTACAGTAAGCTATCTGTACTTCTGTATTTCTTCAGTTGTGTACTGTTTTGTATTCAAAATGTTAAATAAGTACAACTCCAAGTTTCAATCTTCATGTTTAGCGTGAAAGTTAACCAAGATAGGTCACTTGATCCGTTCACTTCAAGTTTAGTATTAAACTGCAAAAGATCTCCATTAAAAAGAAAAAGTTGAACATTAAACTTGAATGCTCACTTCACTCGTTCATTTCAACCTAAGTTTATACAACGATTCAGTAACAGCCTATAAAACTACCACCCTCAAACAGCACCTCGTGAAAAAACTAAATCCCAGAAAGGATCTCTTCAAATAATCTGGCATTATACCAACGACTACGCCATCTCCAATCGGCATGCTTTCAATATGAGCTCACAAGATATTTCCAAGTTCTCAAAATATTCGCAAAAACTACAGCTTTTCTGTACAGCTGTACAGAAAATGTGTGAAATGAAACCGGTGTGACAAGGTGTGAGACGCGAGCGCTTGTGTGTGAATGCCTTTATCTAAACGAATGCGAGACGTGTTGGAGCACACGCATTAACACAGCAGAGTGTGGAAAAGGCGGCCTGGAAGAGTCTGAGCGCCTGACTGTGACGCGCGTGATTGCACCTGGCCGGCTCAAGGTCAGAGAGCGACACAGAGAACCTAACAGCCTGAACCAGCGATTTCAACCAATCTCATTTCATCTCCAGGTACAACATCATCTGATTTCTGAACTCTTCACGTCATATGCGGCTTTGCTTATTTGCACACAGATTAAAGTGTTGGTGCGGTGTGGGGCAGCTGTGGCATCTGATCCCTCAAGACTGATTGGTAAGAACATGAAGTCTGATTGAACCTGAGCTGAATCAAGCTAAACGTCACGTCCATTCTCTCCACGCACGATGATGCAAATGATTAATGTTAAGGTGTGGTGTCATGTGTGCAATACTTTTGCATCTGATCAATACTAAACTATATCAGGAGCGGTTCTGTACTTCAGATTGACCAAAAATGTTACCACATAAAATTATGCAAGGTTCTAAATTATAGTAACATGTCATGATATATATTTATTATAACACTGCATTTCTGCAAAACCGGATTCTTTTCAAACATTCAGTTGTTTTGAGGTCAGTGAAGCTTGTACAAAATGGCCTTTGTATTTCACGGGAGTTATAAAACAAATATAGACAGCAATAAAAATATGAATCCAGACATTGTAATGGACGTTTTTGCTACATGAAGTTAGTAAGTTAAACCATTTTACCTGTAGCTCACACCATGCCACCTCCACTGTAGTCTCGGTGTCCAGACCCTTGTAAACTGTTTTGAACGATCCTCTCCCAATTTCAATGTTGAACTTCAGGTATCTTCCATCTGGTGAGGTGGCCACTGCTTTGGTCTCAATGTCCTCCTTCTCGTCCTGTTCCAATCTACTGACCAAAGGGCGCCGTGGTACCACCTGCTCAACTTTGGACCCTTCATTGTCCGAATCGGAGCTGCCGTCTTGGGCACCAGGAGACGGAGGAGTCTGGACGGTGTTTCTCCAGCCCTCTGGTTCTGATTTGGTGCTGGGAGTGGAAGACTCTGGACTGGACACAGGAGATGGAGAACTCGGTGTCGAGGGATCGGTTTTGTCCTCCTCAGTGCTTCTCCCAGATATTATTAAGTTCTCGGCAGACCAGGAGAGCGTCTCCACGAGTGTGTCGTTGTAAATTTGAGGCTCAATATCCACACTGAGTTTATGGAGCACATATGAGTTTCTCCTCGCGCTCAGCGAGTGCGTCCGCAGCATTGGCACTCTGGAGAGACAGTCTTCATCCAGTTCAACAGGTAGTCCTGGAAAACCACGTCCAGCGTACTCTACTTCGGCGTGGGACATGATGTGGACCGCTCAGAGCATCGCAAACTAAAACGGGCAAAGGAGATGAAACAAGCGCGCGCGTTAGACTCTAAACACAAAGAGCTCAAACATCAACATTTCATGCGTCGACCTTGCTTTTTTTCCCTCCAAACACTCTATTGACGAGACAACATGACATTGTTGACCAAAAAAAAGAGATAAAAAAAAAGGTCAAGAGATACGTATACGCGTTAATTTTAACTAGCGAAAGCTAACTTCGAAAGCATCGACAAACTTGAGGAAAAAAGATGAAGTGTGAGTTTTGAAACATTTTACCTTATTTCGAGCAGTCTTAAGCAATTCCAGAACGAAAGCAGCGCATGACACCCGCTTCTCACATACACACAGACGCTTTTCTGCAGAAGCGCGCGTGCTGAGCTGCTCTTGACAGTGTGCGCGCCCCAGTGACTCCGCCCACTTTACCTGCGTCCCCTCTCGTGTTTAATACTCTGAACGCTTTGCAAAAAGCAATCAAAGACAATTCAAATCAAAGAAATTCGAATCGGTTTAGCAGTGTAATATTAAAAGCAGAAACAAAACTGTATGTACAAAATAAAGCTAATAAATGTGACTTTTCCGTAACTGGTAAAATGCAGTAATGTTGATTGATATTTATATTTGTGTCAAAATAGACGCATTTTTTCTTATAGCTTAAAACAAATACAATGTTTACAAATAGCAGAAGGAGTTTACCAGTTATGTTTACACAAGTCAAATAACAATTAAAAAAAAAGAACTGATGGAAATAACTGGTTTAATTTTGGTTGTACCGGTGATGCTCTCCACACATCTAAACTCCAGTATCACAGAACTAAGCAGAATCATCATAGACCTGCAGAGAATGAATTGTGGAGTAGAATAGACTAGTTAACCAGATATTGTGGCCAAATAACATGTTCTATGGAAAAAAATTAACTTCCTTTACTGAAGCTCGTCCTTTTTGGGATGGAGTCTATATGTGTCTGTTTTAACAGAGTGCAAGAAATATCCTTCTGAAGTTCACAGTCATCTTTGAACATATTCAGTTCTTTGGCACATGTCACACCCTTGACCCAATTGGGGTCTTGGCCCATTTAAGGGTCTTTACTTTTTAGGGGTGCAGTATCAGTATAGAAAGACCTGCATGAAGGAGGGGTTAGGGTGGGTGAGTAATGACACACTTTCAAACCAGCAAAAAAAAACTTGTAAAAAAGTTCAGTGTAAACCAATTGTTTATTCACCTTGATGTGAATGATGGTGCCTGCTCTCAGAGCTGTTCCTTCAGGCCCTTCCATTGGATAATCATTGTCAGAAAACTGGTTTTTATCCACTGTAATCAACTTTGTCATTGTGTATTTGTGCTAATTTAGCTCAACCCCATTAGATCTCATACAGATCAGCACAGATAAGCTTTTGCAAATTGTCTAAGATGTGCAAGTAGATAGCGACGTCCACGGGTCTCTAACTAAATAATGATTTTCAAGAACATTTGCTTAAAAACATCAAGGTTATTTAGCAAGCTGCTCACACACAGATACATTTTGTTTAGTGCGCAAGTTTAATCTGCGTGTTTCACAGTTGATGTTTGTTCCTGTTATTTTAGAATTAACATTCCATTTCTACACAATAGACAAGAAATAAAAAAAATTCATAAATAGAATATTTCTAATTAGTCTCAACTAAATATCCACCTGAAGCTTCTTTTTTAGCTCTGCCTGGGAAGGAAAAATAATAATGTGTCTTGTTATTAGTTCAATATCAGGATACGGTGTCGGTTAAAGCGTTCCTTTTTTGGTGCCACTTAAGACAAAGCATCTGGCAAATATGACGTCCCCTGGACCTCTGAAGACCTGGTGGCGCTGTGATTACATGGAGGGATGGAGCCGCCTCTTTTGCCACTCAGGACAGAATCATCTTCCGGGACCATCGTCAAAAAGGCGTGGAACAACCAACACACTGATTTTATAGTGTTAGCATGTCAGAGGAGACTGGGACCAGTGAGCCGGGTTCTCCCCAGAATTTTTGCCTCACGTTCCATCAGAGAGGTTTTTTTACCTGGCCACTGTCGCATATGTTGCATGCTCCTGCTCACAGTCATAGCCATTATCTTAACACCAACGAGCAATTAGAAAAATGCAACAATCTTCTATTTTTACATTTTCACACCTAAATTAATGTCTATACAAAATTAATAACATAATGTGAATTAATGCAAGGTCCATTAAAAATCTCTTTTGCATCTATGTGCGTAAAAATATACCCACAATATCTTTATATTTTCATTCATAAATTATCAACTGAAGTATCTGACAGATGCATTGATGTATCAATTTCAAATCAAAAAGTCTAGTGTGCAGGAGAACAGAAAACATCTCCTCTATTTATTCGTACAGTATTACAGGTATAAAAGGAGGAAAGACAAGTGGTCACTACCAGACACAACCAGAATAGTTTTACCAAATCTTGATAAGATCTGGTCTTTCACCAAACACAAGATCTCTGTCAGGAAGCATTGAAGGTTTCACACAAAAAATAAAGTACATACATACTTTCAAACTGAAGTTTTGAGGGTTTTGTCTTTTTGTCCCTCAGAGTAAAAAAATAATCACAAGTGTCTTCCAGGTTATATGTAAATAATGTACACAGAAAGAAGGGTTTGGATTGTGGCCTTTAGTCTGACTATACATTAAGGGTAGTGCTGATTTCTCAAAATTAATTTAGTATGCATACATTAGGGAACAAAACCTTGTTTTATTCTAAACTAGGCTCAAAAATACCCCACAGTTTATCAGGTGTAAAACCACCATTTGAAACATACTCCAACAAGGAAGATCTTTATATCTGTTTGGGCTCATTGCCAAACAGCAAGTATGAGTGACTGATTTAGTGGAGGAGTGCACTAATAAAAACCTTTCATTTGACTAAGAGGGATAGCATCATGCTTAGCCAACAGAAACCCAACAGACAATGCCAAAGTCTCAAAAAAGATTGATTTAAAAGAACTTGACTCCTTTGCCATCATCCATAGTGATAACTTCTGCTTTCCCATCGGCCTGTAGGGCCTGAAGCGAACGGATCAACATCCAGTCCTCCAAACCATGGAACTCTGTAAAACATGTCGGTAAGCAGTTTGAAATGAAGAAAACCTGTCTAACCAGCTTAATAATTCATTCAACAGACAGATTTTCTGTAATATAAAATCAAGTTTAAAGGATTATAAATGAGAAAAATGAATGCAAGTTTTATACCTTCTTTTTCAGTGTCATCACCGTTCGTTAGCTCATAAAGTGTAAATACGGAATTGACCATGCCATTTTTGGAAACCTATGTGTAAAATTGAAGAAGAAACAAATAACAGAAAGAAATGTGTTGTATAAAATGTGACACCAAAATCATTTAGATATTTAAGATCCCAAAGCACTGCTATAAAATATACGTCAAATAAATAAAAGGATAAAGCTGTAAATCAATTGTAATATAGCAATATTCTATATGCTATAGCAAAAACCCAAATTGTGGCCACATCAAACAGTGACCGGCCACTATGCGCAGAGCACAATGTTCAACGCCAGCTGGACTGGACCGAACTGGATATAGTTTGTACTGCAGACTTTTGCCGTTAAATATTTACTATAGAACTATAAAATAAGATCAGCAGAAGTTGCTCATGATTCACATGGCCGAGTACTATAACAGAATCAAACAACAGAGAGATGCTGAACTCTTCATGTGTTGTGATAATCTCACCCATTGGTAGATGAGTTTGCCCCACTCCTCTGGTCTCCTCCACATTATAAGACAGCGTGCTTTATTTTTGTCCAACCACTCCAAGTTTCCTGTACAAAATAAAATACAAGGACAAGTTCACAACCACAAAAAGCCTTTACAAAGGCATTAAAAGAAAGAGTACATTCACAAATGCTTACCTTTTTTCCTAAGCTCCTCAAAAACGACTTGTATTGCTTCAACTGAAAGTTTTCCTGCAGAGTGAGTTAAGGGAAATGTACAGTAAAGTAAAGTGTGCACGTTTGTCAATTTGACCACTAGACCATATTGACCAATATGGAGTTACACACACATCCCGGAGCAGTGGGCATGTGGGGGGTCAGTGCCTGACTCAAAGACACTTGGTTGTGACCTCATAAGAGCGGGATTCGAACCTGCAATGCTTTGACGGGTCCAACATACACTGTCCCACAACTGCCACGAACTGTACTGGGCCAGGGAGGCATAGAAACAACATTGGACACCACTGCACCAACCCGGGTGACGTTAAAGGATACTTTCGATTTTCCTGTTGTTGAACACCGGGCTTTCCTGGGCCTCGAGCAGGTCTAGAGTGTAGAGCTTCCGCTGGCGACAGTAGGACAGTACGAGAGAGCACCATGCCGCCAACTGCTTCTGTCGGGTGTCCACATTCGGCTGCAATCTACAAGACAAGTTGTGGGACATTTTTTTTTATCAAATACAGTGCCAACTGAAGACAATACTTGAAAAATAACTCGATTTTCCATTGTAATTTAACTGTAAATAATAAAAAGTTCCATGTCAGTTAAACACTTCCGCATCCGATTGCGCAAATAGGGTCAATTTGATGATCTAGTTTGACATATTGAGGAATTTCGGAGTATTCATATTTTTGGGAAAAATACTTCGTGCTTTCACAGAGCCGGTAATTGACATGTCTGCTAAATTTGAATTACTTACGTAAAGAATGGAGGGAAATTGTACTGCCAGGGCCACTCAAAACTCATCGCAGATCGGTATTGATGTTTATTTGCTGCTCCCGGTGAAGCTACTTCCGCTATGCTGGACTAAAGCTCAACGCGCCAAAATAAAAGCATTCTGCTTAAATTGTTAAAATTGTGTACCATTAATATAGAAAACATGAGCAACTAAAATAAAGCAGCGTGGATTTTAATGTTTGATACATACAATTAAAAATGATGGAGTTTAACAATATTTGATAGATAAAAAGAGACAATATCGTTTATACCTTCAAACTTTAAAAATTACTAAACACCACTTTTTATCCACCAAAAAGAACAGTTTACTATCTGATTTAGTAAAAAAAAAAAACGACATTGTATGTAAAAGTTAAATTCAATAAAAGACTAAATTCAATAGTAAAACACTTTACAATCCAACCGTTAATCTACTAGTGAGATTTACATTTACATTTACAAGAAATTAATTCGTGATCTAGAGATAACACGAAGAAAAAATGGTAAAAGCAGCAATTGCGTGTAAATAAGTCCATCGAGGCCTTGGTGGCGCTGTAGGCGTGTTCTCTCAATACAGGATATGACGTTGGGGCGCCGAAATAAACAGTGTTTAATGGCCACAGTAACTCATGCAGGATTGTATTCTGTAACAAAACGGCGTTGATGCCTTTTAATATTTACCACAAGTGTTTGTAGCAGCGGCTGGGTGATCTGTGAGTTTTTGCTCATTTTCTGTGCGATGTATTGAAATATGTTCTCATGCACGTAGAGTGTTTTTGAATTATTGACTAACGTGAAAGTCTGTTTTTTAAAAGACGTTTTCTAAAGTTGAAAACATTGTCTTTTTACAGTTGTGCAGCACGATGCAGGCGACAGAGGACGCACAGTCCTCTCTAGCGGACCGCGTTGAGAACATGGGAGTGAGTGATCAAGACAAAACTGACGGCAAGGACGAAAAGAACGAAAAGGAAGAAGATTCCACTGAAATAGAAAACAGCGTGCACACAGAGAACGACACACGTATTTATTCCACCATATGTCCATAATTCTACATAATAATTTGTATTATTGGGTGCATGGCGATACTCAAATTTTATAATATATAATATAATAATGTGAAATAATTAGTGATGCATTAATTTTATGTACTGAGAATATTCCATTATATTTCAAAGATGCTGAGGCAGAGAAGCATAAAGCAGTGGATGGGGAGATGACGGGTGCTGATGAGGGAAGCAAGCAGCAGACGGGTGATGACTGGGAAATCCCCTACAGTGATGAAGAACTGGAGGACCACAAGAATTGGATGCCTTCACCAGAGGAGATCAAACGTCTGTATGAGCTCCTGGCTAAAGGAGAAACACTGGAGCTGAACTGGGTCCCGCTTCCTCGCCGACCTCCGACCCCTCCACGCACTCCCTCACCTGAGAGAGATGGAGGCCTGCAGGAGGCTAAAGAGGAGGGCAATGACTGCAGGTAAAATGTGTAAAATTGTTGCTCGAGTGTTTTGCGTTGACCCATGTTATTGCTGTAATAGCCCTCTAAATATTTATTTATATTATTTTAGCGGTTTAAAGCATAAATCATCATCTCACAGACTCACACTTTAAACATACAGCACGGCTGAGACATGCTGAAATAATGGCTCAGCATGTTTTAAATGGATTTGGTTGAACATAGCTTTGAATCATGTGTCTTTGAGTGTGACTGATAAACTATACGCAAGAATTGTACTTTTTGCAAAACCCAATTTCAACAAAGACATCACCAATTACTGCAGATACTTTCTTCATTAAAAATCAGCTGTAAAATTTTATTTGTGGTATGTCATTGGTGATTCTTATTTTAAGTGAATCTCATGGAAAAATAAAAAAGTCACTAGAGGTTAATAGTTTTTCACAGTTTCTCAATAGTTTCTGGGTTGCTTAAAGCATTATACGTTATTTTCTTAAAATTGCCGACCTCTCTTCAGTAGATTGTATGGTTTTTATTGGTGTTGTAAAATGTATATTCAAATGTTAGTTGAAAATACAGTTTCACAGCTTTTCATTTAATTACGGACTCAAAATTTTAAATAATTTTTCTTCCAGAGCTGTCCTACCAACCGAGTTTGATTTTGATGAGGAACAAACCAGCGGAACCCCGAAGAACGCTTTCATCAACCGCCGCCGAACGCCAGGTACGATGGCCCTTCTTTCCTCTCCACACAACCTTCTGAGCTCATTGTCACGTTGATTATATTGTTTGTTGTTTTTCTTCTCTCAGGATCTTCTGCTCGCTCCACAATCAAGCGAGAGGCTCGACTGGACAAGGTGCTGTCAGACATGAAGCGGCACAGAAAAATCGAGGAGCAGATTTTGAGAACAGGTCAGGATCTTTTTAAAAGCGACAAACTGCGGCCTGGGCCAGCAGCCGAGCAGCCGTTATCACCCAACACTAAGCGAGAGCGTGAGAAAGAGCGTGAACGAGACAGTGACCCCAGCACCGTCTTCAGCCCCAGACAGAGAAGATACTGAACATTTTCTAGAATTTACTACTAATGTATCAAAATTGTTCAGAAAGGTTCATTGATTATTTAAAATGCTCTTTTGTGTTTTTAAATGTTTTTTAAAATGAGGTTTTTTATATTGTGAATAAATAGCTTGGCAAAGTTCAGAGTTACTACTGCAGTTTTTTGCAAAAATCATATTACAGTTTTATTATGGAATGACTTTTCCCTGGAGATCGAACCCACAACTTTACGTGTTGCAAGTAACAGGAAAACTTTACGTTACAGTCATTTGGCAGAGGCTTTTATCCAAAGCGACTGTCTTTGTCTCAAAAACTGATTTGACTTTTGAAATTCTTTTTATGAATATAGACAATTCCTAAAAATCATTAAAGTCATTCTGAGTGGTGGCTTTTTGAAATTGAATTTGTATTTAAAAAAACAAGTTGCCTATAAAAAAAAATACAGTACCTATAAAATAATTCAATGTGAAAATTATCGCTCTACTTTTCAGCATTTAAGCTTCCATTTTCATATGTTTCTTTACTTTACAGTCTTAACAGCTTTTATCCAAAACGACTTACATGGCGTTACAATTGTCTACATGTCAACACATTTTCCTGCTTTCCCTGAGAATCGAACCCATGACCTGGTGCTACTGGGATTCATAATTTCATAATGCCAGCTAGTGAAACCCCAACACTTGAACAAAAGCGGCAAAGAAGAGAAGCTACAGCAGTGGTTTCATTTGTATTCATGTTAACTTGGAGCAGGGTTACATGTCAAAACCAGACGAAAACCAAAGAAAGCCATTAAAGCAGGCATTACAGGTCACGGGGTTAAATAGTTTGATTTCTTCTCAATGCAAGCGTACGCGGTACATCGCACGGCGGACACAGATAGAACTGACACATGCAAAGTCCAGCACCTGGTTCAGCGCAATCCACTCTGGGACTTCTAGCATTCAGCCGTTTGCTGTCAGAAAGCTTGAGGAACAGGCCTTGCAGGGGTAATGCATCGTCCTTTATTCCGGCTTGACAGCTGGTGTGGTTGACCTTGTGAGCGTTATTGGATGCATTTTGGACAAATGTGTTTGCAAAAAGAAGGATGGGACTGACCCATTGACAAACTGGACCCTAGGGCTGTTAAAGGACTAAAAACGTCCTTCGCATTTTCTAAAGCAGTCAAACAATACATAGTAGGGACATGAAGGGAATAAAACGCTCTCAGTGGAAACAAAATGGATAAAGTGCAAATGGATCTCACATCGACTATGTACAGGTGCGTCTTGCTTCACATTTCGGTAGAAGGAACTCATCAGAGAAACCTGAAGCGGGATAGACAAAAGGACGTGGAGTTTCCACAGGGATAAGGCAGCTGATTTTATACTGGATTTGATCTCGTCCCTTCAAAGCAAATGCAGGGATCTCATGGCTCAGGGTTGTTAAAAGTTCATCTCATGTTAAAATCCTATTGGAAATTTGAATCCAGACAAACACACCTTGTCTGGACTGACCTGTCTGTCTGAAGAACATTCAGGGTGGCTAGTTTCCATTTCACCTGATTGACCAGACCAACGTTTTCACTTTTAACCAAACAAAAAAAATATACATTCTCAAACCTTCTCGTCATTCTCGTCTCCTTCAGACGGAGAGAGTTCGGTTACATTTTTCACGGTGGGTTGTTTTCTTTATTCCACCCGAGACTTTTGTGACTCAAAATTTAAAGTTGAATTGGGTTAAATAGTGTAAAACCTTGTTAACGTTTAAAAAGCTTTGACATATGGTTTGCATGATATTATTTATGTTGTCAAACTCCAAACTGAAAGTAAAAGTATAGATGCTTTTAGATTGTTTACCATCTTCTAAAAGAAACATACTCCATCCATCTTTTAAAAATGTTTTACAGACAGTAAATGTATATACAGTGTGTGTAATTATTATTATTATTATTACATATAATGTATATATTTTGTAAATTGTCTGGATATGCATATACACACACACACACACACAAATACTGTGTGTGTGTGTGTGTGTGTGTGTGTGTGTGTGTGTGTGTGTGTGTGTGTGTGTGTGTAAAATATGCATACATACAATTACAGCATATATACAATATATACAATGATTTTAAATCTCACTATATGCAGTTCATTTTTTCCAACTTGTTTTTATATTTAATATATATTTAGATTTACTTTGTTTAGAGCTTTACAATATAAATATCTACAGTATTTAAATTATATGAGGTCAGAGATCGTTCTTCATCTCTTGGCCACTGTTACTGGCCATTCTGAAAAAAAGCTTGAAATAAAACATAGTGATGTCATCCAAGAACATTTCATATCTCAAATAACTGAAATAACCCGACATGCTGCCTTGGCGAGTTTGGCTTCGGTCTGTCTTGAGCTGGAACCTGCAGAACGTTGGTTCCTAAATGTCACAGAAAGGGAGTGAAACTAGGTGATGCTTGATTTCTTCATCGTGGACCAGTGTTGAATATAATGTCATTTTGAACTTTTCTATGATGCTCTCATCACTACAATAATACACAGAGAGCAGAAACCAAACCTCAAGGACTATCAACCTCAGTTCTGATGGTCCTTCTCCCTTCCAAAGTACCACGAACAAAAAAGTGCTTGTCTTGGAAAAGTTCTGGCGTTATTGCCTCAGCTTGTGAGCGTGCGCTCGACACGCATCAGGCCATGGAAGCATTCGCCTCGATACCTATTTTTCGCTTCATCCATGTGTTCATTCATTCCTCTGCTTACTGTGTCCACATTTAGTCTTGTTCACTCGAGCTCCGTCGCTCAGTGGGAAATTGTTGGCATGTCGAGACCCATCGTTTGCGCACAGTATCCGTTGGCTGGCTGACTTTCGTAGCCTGGCGTTCCTGGAGCGGCGGGTTTGCGGGAGTGCGAGGACCTGCCGGTGAACAGGCGGAGCGCCCCTCTGCAGATCAAGGAGAACCAGTAGAGCTGTGGGGCCATGAGCATAGCCGTGCCCAGATTGACCTGCCAGGGGACCACGAAGGGAACCCGGTAGAGAGAGATGGACGCATATCTGACAGAGACAAAGGAAAATCATAGGAAATAAAGTGTGAAAGATGTGATAAGCATCAGGAACCATATCTCAGATGCATAATCTCAGATGGTCGCTCTACTAAACATGATTGTGTGAAAACTGATTTGATTTCCCACACTCCGTTCGATGGATCCAGTCAGTGCAGATGTGCACCAAACCAGCTGTATGATCCAAGATCGTGAGCGTTATTTTATAAAGTTGATAATCATCTTTAATTTTTAAGTTTTTATTAGTAAGGTGACCAAAATCATCTTATTTACAAAGACACCTATAAATAAATAATACATTATTTATGTTAATTTGAAAAATACTGATTTATTTTTAATTTTTTAAAAGATTTATTTAAGAATAGTACATTTCAATTTTACAAATTTGACAAGCAGGAATGTTGAAAATTTTTCAAGAGAAACTCTCTTTTTAGGTATTTTTTTAATACGAAAAGTGTTTAAAGAAACATACCTTCCGTACACATAGTAGAGGTAGGGGAAGAGGAGCACTCGACAGAGGAAGAAAGTGATCAGCATAACCGCTCCATTGACTTTGTGAAGAAGTGTGTGCTGCTGCTTGTACTTCACACAGAAAAAAACAAGTGAGAGTCAGTGAGACGGCAAAAAAATAGGGAATGTGATAGTTGAGATTATTCGACCGCTCCCTGCAGATGCCATGTGCAAACCGACCCAAAAAGCCATTTTACTGCACGATTTCAAAATTATTACTTTTACATCTTCTAGTTGATATTTTTATAAATGGAAACTTTTAAGCATGACTGAACTGGATTCTAAAATTTCCATTGGATTCTGCTGCTGGATAAAAAGAAAAAAAGCCAGACTTCAGAATAAATCAGATTAGAAATGGTTTTCTTTTAAACCTGCAGACCTTTCACACAAAAAAGTCAACTTTTGTTGAGGTCAAACTGCCATTTTCACAATAAACCTTTAAATCTGGTCCATACCACAAAGTTCAAACTCCCTTTCATCAGAGTTTATCATCGTTGTCACAATCTAATAAAAGAATCTGACACACTTTCTAAAATAAACCACCTCGTCTTTCACCACCTCGTTTAAACGACATCAGTTGTTCTGCACGTTACAGAGCATTGATCTCAGATGTTTTAACAAGTTGACTTCCATTATTATTTAATTCGCTCAGCAGAAACAGGCCAAGATGAACATCGGAAGTCAGCACTTTGGCTAAACATGCCTTGAATAATGGATTAACTCACGACGCAATCGCTGTTGTGCCTAATGTCATGCTTGCGTCGTTCCGGCCTGAAGCTGAGGCTGATGAATCAGTGTAAAAACAGAGAAACGCTCATCTGATCAATAATAGACAGACCTGGATGAGGACTTTGCCCAGACAGACGGACGGTGTGCTGACTTCAGCCAGGAACATGACACCCTGGAAGTAATCGCCCTTCCCCTGCCTCCAAAACTGGATTGTGGGAGAATGAACATGAGGATTCACTCAGATCCGAGCTGAGAAGCAATTGTGATCAAATCGCTGGATCCGAGACGACACTCACCACAGACACCGGAAAGCACACAGTGACCATCACAACATGATGGAGCACCATGAGGAACTCTCGGCGGAGATAGCTGGAGACAGCTTTGATCTTTGACCTGCAGCCATTGTCCACTTCGTGCCCTTTGACCTGGATCTTGTACCAGTAGCACAGAAACATGGCGTAGATATCGTACACAAAGTACGGCACAGCAAACAGAATGTACGTGCTGGTCAGCCAGTGTCTAAATTAGAAAAGTCAACTTTAAGTGTGGTGAACATCAAGTTTGGATTTTAAAGAAAGTAAGTGGTGGCTGTTTAACCTACTGGTCCTCGATGAGGTCCTCACAAGAGCTGGAGATGATGTAACCCACTGTAGATGCCATGATTGCTTGGATGGACGAAACCAACCTTGAAAGTGTGCAAAATCAGTGTGTTCTGATCAAAAATTACTGGATACATGCAACATGAACAAATTGTATTTTACAGAAATAAAAAATGTTACATATTGTATTAATGTACGTATATATTTTTTCTTTCCATATTTTCATTCATCTGGCATTGGAACTGGTAAAGGTTTTATCCATCTCTAATCTACTACATCCATGTAAAGGATTTGTGACCTTTTAAAGTAATTTCAAGGTTATTGTTGACATCACAGCAAACATGCAGTCACTCAAATCGACATTTCAAGTACTTTTAAATGAAATGTAATTTTGTATATAAAACGTCTATTAAAAGTTTGAATGTTTAATTTCACAAATGAAATAGCCGTGTATGAAACAGCGTAGATACCTGGCTGAGACCACCGCAGCATCTCCTTCCTCCCACCTCAGTCCAGGGATGGACCGGAGACAGCGCTTAGACAAGAGGAAAAGTCCAGGGAAAAAGACCGTCCCGGCTGCTAGTAGGGACCACATGCTCTCTCCAAATTCAACACGGAAAATACTGCGTTAGAAAAGCCTCTTGTTCTGCTCCTCAGTCTGTAGCTCCTGGAAGAAAAGAATAAAACGTGAGTGTCTCTGTTGAAATTACCAAGTGTGTAAATACAATAAAAAGCGCTTTTAAAAATGGAAGGAGAGATTCTCTAGGGTCTAAATTGTGTTGCATAAACCAAGCTATTATGTACGCCCCATATGGTACCACATGTGGCCGTCACAAGCAGCATATATCTAACACACCCAACCCCGTCACTACTAGCGTTTACAGTCAATAAAATTTGGTACTAGACATATCCTGTAAATTGTATTATCAGACTACAATTTGACATAATTACTGCATTTTAAAAACAAACATGCATTTCTATTTCTGTCAGAAATATGAAATGTGTGTTTAAAATAAATCCAGAAATATAAAATTAAATGGAGGAATTAATTGTACAAACAACTGTACAAATTAAAGCGCTTGTGTATATTTTAAAAAAGGACTTTAAAAAGGAATGACTAAATATGTGTTTTTGTTTTAATCAATTAAATCAAGTAGGCAGTGAGTCCTCAAACGTGAACAAATTATCACATTTCAATCTCTACACATTTTAACATAACTTAACTATTTTTCTCTTCAAATTAACAGATTAATATTAGCAGCAAATGATAAATATGTTCACTGACATTTATGAGTACAGTATTATGGTTTTAATATTATCTCAATATAAAAACGTATGCTTGTGTCAAGGGACTGCATTTCCCAGCATGCCTTGTATACGACGTTGTGCAGTTTTTATTTTTGAGTACAGTTTTATTGCACTCTTAGAACTGAAATCATCCTTGAATGTATGCATCTGCATAATGTTTTGCACACAGCACAAAGCCCCTCCAATCACACACAACGGTCATATTTAAAGACGACCATTTAGATTAAACTAGACATGAGGGTCCGGCGCTGACAGACCCCCATTGTTGTTCAAAACAAAGGATGAGAGCTGCATCCCTTCGTCAGCTGTTCCTGTCGCATATACGGCCATCAATCTCCAACATCCCAAACACGGCACAGACCAAAGCCTCCACATGCTCCAGCTTTTACACGCAGACTAATCATTTTTGGCGACGGTCATTCCAGGAAAAAAAACGACATCTGGGGACGCCGAAGTTGATGCAACGTGCGCGCCAAAATGCGCATTGCGCTATCACATATTCAGAAAAGCACAGGTTCATAAAAGAGATATTCAGCATGACTGCTTAATCCACCGAAGAAATCTGTTGCAATTCATTCTAAACAGCAGACCGCAAAACGCCATAGGTTGGTCCCTGGAGCTTCATTCAAACGCCACGTTATTGGTTAATGACATGCGAGGCTCGTGTTAAGGATGTTTTCAAGGTTCGTTAGGCTGTGGTGGTGTCATCAAACGCCGCTGCGAAACCAACAATCACGTTATGCGACATGACGTGGATGACAAAATGAATGAAGCGCGAGAGAATGAACATACGTGTCTGTCAGCGGCCTGTCGGTCCTCGCGTCCTCGGGGCGCGCGTGCATTTCTCATCTACTGACATGGTTTGGTGCGCGTCTGCGTCTGCGGTGTCGTGGAAGCTGAGAGCGCTCCGAGGATGCAATTCAGTCCAGATTCGCCCTCCACTCATGTGACTCGACGGTTCAGCCACTAAACTTCTCCACAGTGGTCGGATAAAGCCCGCTATCCTGCCTGATATAATGCTACATTATCGATCACGCGCGCGCGCACGCACACACACCACAGGACTGCCATCGCTCTGCTGCAGAGCGCGTGTCCATCAGCATCTCTCGCGCTGCTTACATTACCACAACAGATCAAGCGGCTCCTGATCAATAACACATCAGGCAAACTTCCCCCGACCGTACAGGACTCGCCACGCGGACCTTTCCACCCATATGCCGCTGTTATCTGGGTCAGCGGAGAGCTCCAGCAGATAACCAGCAGACCATCTTCAGGCGCGGGTCTGACGCGCCTGTGATAAAAAGAAAACAGCGCAATGGGCGAGTTTGTTCTCTATGGAGAAGGAAACGACAATCCGCTAATTATTCGTTTGTGGATTCAGATAATCCTTTGGGGTTGAGTGAGAATTTATTAGAAATGGGAGTAGTGTATCCAAACCGTTCCACGTGGAACTACTTTTCCACCGTATGGTAGATTCGTTCACAGTGGAGCGTTTGTCTGCTGATGATGATGTTTAAAGGTCGTGTGATGGAAATGACGGTTTACTTCATCAAAAGAAATTATGTATAGAGAGCGAGTGTTAAAGCTACTTTAACAAAGTCATTTGACAATGGTTTAACACATGGATCAGTACAGCATATTCATTTTGTTTCTTGGGGTCAGATAAGAGAAATAAAAATACCTGCATAGTATCATTGTATTACTTTAACAAAGTCTATACTTATTGTACCATTAAGAATGTGAATTATTAAATGAACTGTAGGCCACCTAAAATCAACTATGTTTGACATCAATGAAAAGTGTAAGTTTACAAAAAATTATTTTTTACATTTTTGTAGTGCATTCATAACTTATTTAATATTATATTTATCATGACATGAATGTGATGAATGCTAAAAATGTTAGTCTATTGGCAGCATGCCACTGAATTTAAATTGTTCTGAAAAGTGGTTTATTTCAATTTACATATACGTAAATGTAATTTAGACCAACTGAATCCAATACGAGTACAATGCGTACTACAAACCATTGGCCTAAATTGATTTTAACCATAAGCACCCAAACAACCCACATTTGGATTAATCAAATAATGAAATGAATTGTAACCATATAGTTGATAACAAAAGTATCACAGATTTGTGTTTCTTACGGGTCTGCGCAAAACGGGTTGAAGTGGATTCTTGATGAAATCAAATTGTGATTATATTGACATGCTGAAGATCAGTTAAGAGCGAGACTCATCTGCAGGAAGCGGGGAAGCCATGTGCTGTAGCGTGGGAATGCATGGCGGATTTTATTTTCTTTGTTTTTCTGTTTTCTCAGTGACCCGGTTAAGGCTGATATGGATTATTGCAGTGATGGGCAGATGTGATTGGTTAAAACAGGAGGCTGAGGTCAGATCCACATCAGACGGAACTACTATACTCCATGTCCTTTTAATAATCAAAATTACAAAATGATAACATGTTCTACATACTCTACAAAACAATAGCATAATATTCATGATCATGGTAAGCATCAACATTTGTTTCGCTCCGTTTATAGACATGCATACTGCTGAGAAATATAAAAATATAAATATAAATACATCCCATTGTTATTTTCCTTTTTACTGGGCTTGACTATAATTTAAAACAGCTGAAGAGTTTGACAAATTAAATGTGGTAGAGTACAGAATAAGGCATTGAAATGCATTGTCAGAGTTGTACAGATATTAGAGGTATTATTTCATCTTAATGCTAAATTAATATAAAATAAAAAAAGAAGAAAAGATCAACCTAAACATGATTTGAACAATTTAAACAACTACATCTCTAGACAGGAAGAACAAATCTCATTAAAATCAAGATCATGAATAACCAGATATACCATACAGTACCAACACGAAACAGACCAATCAAATCACTCCGGGACCAAACCAGCATGGGTCACTTCCACTTCAGAAGCGGTGAATCCACTTCCTGTGCAACTTTCTAAAGCAGATGTGATTCAGCCCTTCTTTAAACACGCCATTCACACTTTCACAAGATAATAAAAAGACAACACAATCTTCTACCAAGAAAAAAAAACGATTTCCTAAATATCACGTGGAAGCCATGACAAATTGCATTGTCTTACAAAGGCCAGAATCCTAAAAAAAAAAAAA
>CM051500.1:9881986-9902978 GCA_028031935.1 Paedocypris micromegethes
AAAAAAAAAAAGATTCTAGAAATTTCCAAAACTAGAAAGTTGTGAATATTAGATTCTAGAAATTAAATTTCAGGACTACCGTGCTCATTTTTAGTCTAACTAACCCTCAATGTTCAGAGTCAATTGTACCGGAGGCATGACGAACATGCTGAATGAACAGATTAACGTACAGAGGAACAAAATTCTCAAATTTGCAGTCAGGGCTGTGTGTGGTGAACTGGCATGGTCAAAAGAATTGATTCGGCTTTTATTGATGATGTATATGTGACTCACTCTCATATATATATGACATTTCAAAAAACATTAAAAAGCTTAAAACACTTCCACAGACTTAAAAAAAAAAAAAAAAAAAAAAACAAGTAAAAAAAACCTAGCAACTACAGGGAAAATAATCTTAGTGTTTCTTTTTTTAAACATTTCTTTTAGCAAAGGAATTGTAATGACACAAAGCTAAATGCCAGTTTAATTATTTGGCCAGTTCGACTGGATTTGTTAAATTCCACATTGAAACAAACAAAAACCATCGGCAATTGAAAAGTGTCGAACGAAACTAGACGTTTTCACAACTTTCATGATAAATGATTGCGCTGGCCGGTCATAACACAGTAATATTTACAAAAAAATAAGGAAAAAAAAACTGAATAAAGGGTTTTCACGATGCATTAGGATATTAAAAAAGGTTGGAAAGGTTCTTGATCATCATGAAAACTCTTAATCTTAACTCCTAATGTCAGTGTAAATATCTGGGTATGTTCCGGACCAGATTCATAAAATTCACTTTGGTGTAACAAACAGAAGCCTTGATGCTTGTCACGAATGTGATGTAGTGAAACCATAAAAACCATCCACTTGTCCGAGTCTCTCATTACGCAATGCCATCCTAACCATGAGTATGGTCTCATCAGGACCAGCAGAAACATCAGGACTGGCTTGGAGCCGAGTTCATGGCGAAGGGAAGATCTGGCAACCAAGAAATGAAACAAGTAGACGAAATACAGTAGCCAATCACAATCACAGTATCATCAGCGGGTCCTGCAGCTAAAGATGGGTGACATTAGAGAACGAGTGAACTTAGTGAAGGAAGCAGCGTAAAAGGTACAGTTCACTCCTTAATAAACGTCCTGCCACTAGTTGGTCAATATTGACTCTGCTGGAAGTCTTGATGAGAATTTTAGTGTAAAATTGAAAACAAAAATCTCCATTTATAATCCAGTTGCCATCTCAAGTGATGCCTTTTCTTTTTGCTTCCATTGAAACTTCAGTCTGTCTCCCACGTTCAGGCCCTGATCCTTTTCGTCAAGCCAAGACGGTTGGGAAGACACAGAAACGGCCAGGAGCCGGACCCTTCGAACAATGAGAGGTGATTCTTTAACACATGTCATGCTACAGTAGTTTGAGTGTGAGACTCCATGTCCTACAGTGAGAAACCTCCACACAGGAAGCTGCTTTTCACAGTTTCTACTTGGCTATTTGTGGTTCTTTAGTGTGTAACTTCTTAAATGGCGGTTCATGTACAAGTGTGTGTGTGTGTGTGTGGNNTGTGTGTGTGTGGGGGGTGCACAAACCCGCTCTGCTAGCTCTGAGGCTGCGGGATGATGCTGGAGCAGTCGGTCACCAGCAGATCCACCACCGTGTTGCCGCTCACAAACACAGTGGGGGCCGACACCATGTTGCAGAGGGTGACGGTGCTTCCTGGCAGCACTTCACTGGTGGTGGTGGTGGTGGTTGTGGTGGTAGTGATGCTGTTGGGGTCGTTCTCAGGAGGATTGTGGGTGCCCATGTGACCCTGCAGCTGCGTGGGGGTCTTGCAGTGAATGCCGCACAGGTGACACACCAGCACGCCACCGGAGCCAGTGGTGCCGAAGCCCCCGCCACTCTCCTTCCACTCCTGACCGTGGTGCTTCTGAGCGTGAACCCGCAGATACGTTAGTGTGGTGAAGCCTGAATGGAGAACAGAAAGTGGGATTCAGAGGGGCTTCTTGAAAGTCAACTGAATTTCACAAAGTGGGAAGTGTGGAAAGCACGTTGGGTCGTGTATATCAATAATTTGATAACTGCTAATGATGAGCCAACCAACAACTTCCAAGAAAAAAAAATACATAAAAACTTTAAAACAACGTCTAAAAATAAAGTGAGATAAAAAGTAAACTTAGTGAGAATCGGCATTCTATCTTCACTAATTATTTTGTGTCTTTTAATTTGGTCAGTTAAAAATTGCCCGTGTGTGTGTGGGTAAGTCAGAAAAGTGGTAACGGCAGATTAAGTGTTCCATGCAGACGCTTCTTTTCAATTACAATTTGGTTCAAAGTTTTAATATATTAACATCCTTTTGAACATCACACCCGTAAAGTCATGAAGGTGAGATCAGCAGGAAAATAGTCTCCGTGTTAAAATAAACGATGTGAATGTTCAACTGTCCCTTTTCAGCAATTACAGTACACGAACCTTAACTGCTTTAACTTTACTGGGATTGGCATGCAAGTATAGAAACCTCCCACAACTATAAAATACACACTAGATAAAACAAGCAAACATGAAAATGGATCTGTGCCATTCTTCTCACAGGAACTAATCTTTTCTGTAAATCTTTGGTGCGGTCTTCAGCCAAAATACACAAGTGTGATGAAATCTGATTAAATTAACTCTAGAAATCTGGAAAAATTATCCTGGGCTGAAGACAGTAGTTTCATGTGCACATTTAGTTATAAATAATAGTTATAGATAACAAAAGATAATAAAAAATATTTTACAATTGTTTCAAACAAAACACAAACAATTTATTCAAATGTTAGCAACTTCTTGCTTAAACTCTACAAAACACGTGTTTAAATGTTCTTACTGGATCTTAAAGGATGGTGTGCATGGTGTTCCTCGTTGTAAGAAGCGCTTTGAGAAGACTTATAAAGAAGACTTGTAAAGCGCCATTCAAATAAGAATCGAAAGCATTATTATTATTATTATTATTACTGTAGGTCATGATGAGTCCTTGCGACAAAAGTAACATACAATACTAATGTTTTTATTACTCTATAAGAAAAAAAATTAAGAAAACGTTAATGTCATTGTGAGTTGAGATGAAAGCCGTGTGCCTGAAACCATTGCTGTGTTTGTTTATATGCGGCGTGAGTTGAAGCGGGAGACTCACTGCGATTGCAGAGGTGGCAGGAATGATGCTGGGATTGGTTGTGCACCCTCATGTGGTCCGTGATGTAAGCAGCAGACAGCAGTTTGCCACAAATGTGACACGGAACCTTCTCTTCGTGCCTGATCATGTGAGCACGCAGCCTGTCACGCGTGGCGAAACTCGACTCGCATGTCTGAAACAACACAAACACTTTTACTACATTATACTATTCATTTAGTCACACCACATCTGCTTATTTTCTCAATTTGTTTAAGTTACAAAAAGTAAAATACTGTAATAATAACAACACTACATGCTAAGTAATCAATTATACTAATAAGTAATCCAGGTGTCTGTAATTCAGGTAATCTGGGATTGTTCCAGATTAAAATTTTCGAATTTTACAAATTTCACTAGTGTACGTATAGCAGAATTGCATTTTTCATTACAGGATTAGGTTAAAAGTGCAGTCATTGTCTCCAATGTCATAATTTTTTTCTGGGCTAGTTGATGACAACTGGTTGACAGCCACATCATCCAATCAGTGATGCCTGTTGCTGCATCATGTGAACACGGGAACACTGGCACTGTATGCGTGTCATGTCTATTATATCTGAGGAAAAACAGTGCTCTAAGAATGGCTTGGCGCACAAGAAATAAATTTTTATACACTTTGTTGAATACATAATGTCTTATGGGATTTTCTGAGTAAACAGACAATTACAAATGAATAGGATAATAAATAAGAAGTTCAGTGCTCTTACTGGACATTTGAAAGGTCTTTCTGAAGAATGGACCTGTCTGACGTGACTGTTCAGATGGTCAGGCCTATGAAAAACAGACATGTCAGTCACCTACAGATAAGAGGCGTAGAGTTTTACAGTATATATAATCGGTGTAGAATAGGCTGAACCAATCCATCCATTGAAATCTACAGTATACCGGTAGTTGTCTAAACACACAGCTCTACATTTCAGCACAAGACAATGTTGCTAGTTGTACCGTGAAAAGGCTTTGGAGCAGTGCGGACAGACGTAAGGTTTCTCCACGCCACCCTGATGGGACCTGACATGATGGCTCATGCGATCCTTCCTCTTGAAGCGCTGCTGGCAGATCGGGCAGGAAAACGGCTTCTCGTCCGAGTGCGAGAGCCTGTGTCGGTTCAGATGGTAGACGTCCCTGAAGGCTTTTCCACAAGTCTCACACGCATGGTTTTTCCGCACTGGGTTGGGGTTCTGATTCACTTGCCGCTGAAGAAAAAATTACTATTTGAAACAATCCACTTGAAGTTACAACCAGTTTGCATACACACCTGTACGGGCTCCACTGTTGCCATGACAACAGGAGCTGGAGGAGGAAGAGCAGTGACGGTGGAAGTCAAGCTTTCCACTGCAACTTCAGTTCCATCTTGACTGGTGAGAATTTGAGTGTGGGAAGGCAGCACGACCGTAGGGGCAAGCGTTTGGGGTTGCTGCTGGGGTATGGACAGGTGAAGGAGAGTGAGGGGCACAGTATGTCCCTCCACACTCTCTTTGGCTGTGGTCTCCTGGCTCTGGGAGCCTGATTTCATGCGAACACCGGTGTGGACGGATTGGTGACGCCGCAGGTTGTAGCTGTTCTTGAACTGCTTGCTGCATATGGAGCAGATGTGAGCTGCACGAGCCGGCCTGGACACGGGCTTCACTGAGATCAGGAAAGAGATCAAGTGAGCAGTCGATCACAAGCAAGAACTTTTGCAAATTAATAAACAATAAAAAAATTGACATTTAGTGGTTGAACAGTTAAGTTACAAATTCGAAAAAAAAAAAAAGAAATGCTGAATCCCCGATCGAGTGCAGAGGAAAAAAAGCCCTCAAATCTCCTACCCCTCCCAGACAGCTTTCCTTACATCTCCCTCCCCTTCTACACTCCATCCCTCCCGCTCACCCACCAGGTACGGGGTCCTCATTGAGAGCAGCAGTGTCCACTGTCGAAGGGGGTGGGGCTATGTGCTCGGTGGGCGGGGTTTGAGGAGAGGTCGTGTGGACAGGCAGAAGTTCTGATTGGAGGGTTCCCTCCACTTGAGTCTGGGCAGGTGTGGTCTGGGACAGAACAATCACAAAGTACAAAGTTTGAATTCAAAACTCCACCGTTGGTTAATTTTGCCGCCTATTTGATGTGAAACTGTTAGAAAAACAGTTGATGGAGATATGGTAATTTTACAGTCATATAAAGTGGACACTCATTTGCATAAGCGAACCACATTCTTTCTCACCTGGAAAAGAAAATTGCTCCACGAGGCATCCATTTTGTTCCAAGAGATGAATATTATAATCAACTACTAAATCGTCCAGATTAATCACGCAACGGGTACCGAATTTAAAGCGACTACGGTCGCGAAATAGTAAGCGTTTAATTGCGCGTTAAACTCGTCCAAAAAATTCTAACGGTTCTGTTTAGCGGGAAACGATGCACCTTATTTAGTGTTTTCTTTGCAGCTAACCAAGTTAAAACCTCTCTACCGACTCACCACAGCCACGTACTATTTATCAGTTTGACGGCTTTAAATCCATATATGCTCACGAAATCAATTTTGATTTCCCCCCCTGCACTGTTACACCATGCAATATATAAAAAGAATTGATGCGTTAAAATAACGGTAACACGTAATGCGTAAAAAAATAAAATGCTGTGGATAAAATCAGTGTTTCTCCTCGATCCCCCCGAAAGGCCAATCGGGTGTTTGTCGAAGCCTCGCCGTAGGATTCAAGCTCTGACCCGGACAAATAGTAGTCGAGCCCGGCCGCAGCCCGCCGCTCCACCTCGGCGCCTCCATTCACAGGATGTCATCTTTCTTTTTTTATCACGCGCTCGCTCTCTCTCCCTCCCTCCCTTCCTGTCTCTTTCTTGCTTTTCTTTTTTAATTCCTCTTTCTTCTTACCCCCTCCTCTCCCTTTTTCTCTCTCCGCTATGTCCCAGTTGTTCTTAAAGGGACGAGTTTCTCCCCCTCCTATTTCCGTCTCAGGGACTGAGCCGACAGATATTTAGTATGGCAAGCCAAATAATAATAATTCGATGAAGTCTGCCATTTATCCAGATAACATGAATAAGCGCATAAGTACTTTTTAAATAACGCAATAATTTCAGTATTCTAAGTCTAGCTCTAATATGCGTTATACATTTCAGCACTAGACACGAAATATCATTCAATACATTAGAACGTTGTGAAATTGGAAAAAAAAATGATCCAACAAAAGTGATATGTGGCGTTTCATAATATTATGATAATATAATAAATACATACACAATTGGTTAGGGTGTGGTTTCTTAAAAATAATGTGTTGTTTAGAAAGAGAAAGAAAAAAGACTTGGCTGCGCAAAGCGATTTTGCGGACATGGCCAAACGAGAAAATGGCTTGCCAGTGAAAAACTGCCGCGTTGTTTACAGTCCAAACGGATGAGGATGAGGAACGGCCAAGACCCTTCCGAATATGCACCATAGTTATTGTTGTCTACTTGCCGTATAAACTGGTAGATTATAAAAATGTATAATTAATCTATGAGTACGCACGTGCAAAGTTTTCATTAGTACTTTTTTAAAACCAAATGTATTGCCGTATCTATTTTGACACGTTTGCAGTAGTATATGCTTTTTCAACTATTACAAATCGTCATAATAAAGAATTATTTCGATTAAAAAATCAAACAAGATCGCGGTCTATAAATCAAAATTCCGGATTTTTATTTTTTTTTTTCAATTTCAGTTTTAAATGATTCATACGAAATGTAATTTCGCGTTATGTATTTTTATGTTTCACAGTAAGTGCTCTCAAAATAAATTGTTATTATCTAACGCGTAAATTTCGTGTACGACTTTGAAAAACATTAAATTAATCTCGCGCACCTCTTAAAGGTAATGTCGAATGACGTATTGTAGATTTGTCATTGATGCCAGACATCAATGTCGACTGAATGTTACGATAAGAAAAATATGTCTGTAGTTCTGTTGTGGGTTTATGCTTCAGCTCATCCGCCATCAAACTAAACATTCAAGTAAAAATAATGAAAACATTCCAACAACGACAAATTCACATTAATCAATTTTATTGTTTTGAATTCAATTTAAATGGCTCTGTGTTTTATTTAATATTTTCCACTTTTTCCAATTCAAGACAGAAACCACTTGATTTCAGTATTTAATGTTCTGAGCACCGAAAAACAAACAAAAAACTTCGAACTTTCAGCAAAACCTCAGCTTTGATTCAACAGTCCATTTCACAGTCAACACGCCACACAGTCTGACAGACTGCCCAGTCCATCACTAACACACCAGGCCAGACCGACTGAAAGTGAGGGAAAGTGTCCAGGTAAGGTCAAAACCAAACTAGGAAAATGTGCTCTGCATTTAACCCATCCAACAATGAAGTGTATATACACAGTAAAGTGATAACGCATACACGCAGGCACGCACACACACACACCCGGAGCAGTGGGCAGCCTTACGCCGTGGCATCCGGTGAGCAAGTGGGGGTTCGTGTCTTGCTCAAGAACACTCAGTTGTGGTACCTACCAGACCGAGATTCGAACCTGTGACTTTACAATTGCAAGTCCAACATTCCAATCATTAGACCACAACTGCCCTCCAGGAGAGCCTCTTTTACCACTACACATGGATCCAACGAGTTTAACCTGCGTCTCAGGCTTGTTCTTTCAATATTAGCGCCAACATTCAACATTAAAATGACATTCTCATGTCATACGGTTACACCACACAATATCTCATGAACAAGTCAGTCCATTCAATGGTACAATCTCATTGGCCCTCCTAACATCATATTCAACATCCTCTATACATCAGAAGTTCTGCATGCACTGTTTTTCTTCAAATCAAGCATAGAGTAGCAAGTTAAACAGAGAGAGAGAGATATCAGAGCTGGTGTGTCACGCCTGGTTGAGTTCAAGTTCCTCCATTGTTCTTTTTGGATATCTCATGGGAACACAGCCTTGGAGATGCACAAGGGACGTTCCCTTCGGAGTTTTGGCCGGAAACACACTTGCTATGTCCCACACACCCCGACAGGAAACAGCCACTGTAGCCTTGTGAGGGCAAAGGATCAGAGAACATTCCGAAAACATATATATATATATATATATATATATATATATATATATATATATATATATACTGTGCTCTGTACTTTCATCTGGACAGAAACAGCAAGAGTAGCCACCATGCGCTCCTCCAAAGTCCATCATCATGACGTACTTCTACCGAAGCCTACCTGATTGCTTAAAATAAGACATATTTTCTCCTCAAAACAATTAATGATTGTAATCCACTGTAAAAGTCTTTTTTTTTTTAACTTAGAGTTTGTTGAAGGATGCTCCTTGGAATTTCCTGGAAATCCTGATTGTGTACAAAAGCATCTGTGTTCTCGTACCGCACACCAGAAGCATAGAAATGACAATGAATAGTTATTAATACTCAGGTATTAAACTTCAGCAATAACTAAAAGAACGAATGTTTCCAGATGCTTTGAGAAACCTTTAAAATGTCTGCATGATGACATCTAGCATGACTCCACGTTTGATCTGTCATTAACCATTAAAGATCCATTAAATCCATTACACTTTTAGGGATTCAATGTAAAGTCCGTTCTTTCACATTTAATTTGACGTGGACACAATGTTTTAACTTCAAATGGTTTACACACTTGTGTGTGTCCTATTTAAAAGAAAAAATTCCAAATTTCAAATGCGAACGTATGATTACAAATGTCTTTACCACATTAATCTCATGCACTGGAGAAGCTCGTATAGACATATATGCTTTCTTACAGTTGGTGTAATAAAGAAACATCAACACACACACGTATTTGTGTCAGAATGTGGAAGTCGCTTCACTTGGTAAACATTCACGGTTCATCCTGTCATTGTGTGTATGACCTTGAAAATATCTCCCAAAAGAATTCCTTTAAGACTTCTTAAAGGCAGTGGTGATGTTCCAAGCCAGTTATTATTCGTTCCGGTGTCTACATACCATACAAAAAAAACATTTGTAAAGAATCGACTACAACCAACAGAAGGAAAAGCTATTTCACGGACACGTGCGCTGTGATTTTCTCCTTCCTTTCTAGCTCGGATAAATTCAACTGGCATATCAATACAATAAAAAGGAACCCGACCTACAAGACTCCACATATTCTAGGAGTAGGAAAGGTGCGATCCATTGGCAATGTGGGAGGTGACTGAGGTACTACGACTGAGGACCCCATCCGCACCGCCAGACCCACCGGGGCCGCCACCGGACGCTGTTCGGCGCAGGGGCTGAGGGCTGTTCCTCAACGCCATCAGGCTTGGTCCCCGCACCACCAGCCCTCCTCCACCTCCGACACCCCCGTACACTCCCTGAGAGGAGGACGACTGAGCAGAGGAGAGCGAGATGGTGGGCGGGGCTGGAGGAGGAGGAGGGAGGAGAGCGAGGGACTGGGAGGAGGAGCGTGAGGGAAGGTGATGGGAAAAGACGTGAGGGAGTGCTAGATCCCCCCTGCTCCCGCCACCCCACTCCTTCTCTTTCTCCCGCTCCCTCTCTCTATCCCTCTCTCTCTCCCGGTAGAGCTGGGGTGTGCTCTGGTGATGGTAGTGCTGGGGAAGGTGGTGGCGGTTGTGATGGGAGGATGAGGAAGAGGATGAGGAAGAGGAGCGGGAGGAATGGTGGAAGGGGCCATCGTGAGCTAAGCCCAAGGCATGGGAGGAGGAGGATGAGGAAGAGGATTCTGCCCTGCTGGGACCCCTGCGAGAGTGGGGATGTGGAGCCCCTCCGTGACTCCAGTGGCTGGCAGGGCGGGGGGTCTGGCCAGACGGGTACCCCTGCTTTGGGTGCGCCTCCGAAGGGATGCCCGTCAGCGCCAAGCTGCTGAAGCCAAGACGAAGACTCTCTGAATCGAAGGACTCGATCTCGGAAGCTTGGCGCTCCAGGAGGGATCGAATTCGCTCGGATCGCTCGTTCTGAAGGGCCAGCATCTCCTCCTCGATCTGTAGAGCAAAAACAGGCATGGGTTCTTCAGGAGTTCTAAAGAAGTTCATTTCTTGGTTAAAATGTTCTATCACATAATTAACTAAGCACTTATGTTACTGAAACATGACACCTGTATTGAAAATAAATACTTTACTAAGAAATGCTTTTGTAAACAGCAAAAATCAATGTATATTTAATTATATGTACACTGTCGTTCAAAATTTTGGGGTCACTTGAAATCTCTGAATTCTCTGAAGAAAAACACTGTTTTTTTTTTCAATGAAAACAACTTTAACCTAATCAGAAATACAATCTATACATTGCTAATGTGGTGAATACCTATTCTAGCTGTAAATGTCTGCTATTTGCAATATCAATATAAGTTTATAGATGCCCATTTCCAGCAACTGTCACCTCCAGTGTTTTAATAGATGTGTTTGCTAATTGTGTCAGAAGGATAATGAATGATTGTAAAACCCTAGTGGAATCATGTTAGCACTGCTGGAAACTGATGGTTAAAGAATTGATGGCTAAACACCTGCCATTCCTTTGAGAGGTTGAGAATCTGGAGCATCACATGTGTGGGGTCAATCAAACGCTCAAAATGGTCAGAAATAGAACTTTCATGTGAAACCCAACAGTCTACCCTTGTTCTTAGAAATGAAGGCTACTCCATGCCAAGAAACTGAAGATTTGACCCCAAACATTTGAACAGTAGTCTATATTGAATCTCACTATAAATCTCAATACAGTACATAGAACATTGTTAAAGGCTGAAACCATCATTGCTGCTTGCAGCTATAATTCCTTTTATTAATTTGTTTATTCTGAGCTAAATCCAATGGACATATAAACACGTACATAAATCAGGTAGATCAGATAGTGTTTACTGGTATTCAACTTTGGAACAAGGGGACCACCACTCTTCATTCTAAACAGGGTCTTCTCTTACTCTTTGTTCCAGGAGCGCTCTGCGGATGGACACCCTCTGCTCCAGGTCTTTCACTTCTCTTTCATGCTGGGTATCGGTGTGCATCTTGATTTTGCTCTGGTAAGCATTGAGCAGTTCCAACTCCTGCTGCAGCTGCATCCTCAGCACCTGATACTCGGCTTCCTGAGTCTCATCCAATCGTAGCTGATTTAAAGGAGCATAAAAAAAGCCAAAGGTCAAAGAGGCTGCGAGTCTCAGCCAAGCATGAAGGCATTTAGGACCAGGCCGACATGCCTCATCATGCCCTGTATTGACTGTGTCTCTGATGGGGTGGATCTGAGTAGGGTTTGGGGGATCAAAGTGGAATGGCATTCGTGATTCATGTGTCCTTGCCTTACTCACAGCCTGTGTAGACAGCATGTCGTTGATGGAGTGATCGTACTGCTCGGCCAGAATGGCCAGCTTACGGGTCTGCTCATCTTTCAGGCGCTTCAGCAAGGCCTTGTGGTCTGACTTCGGAGTGTTCTCCAGCAAATGGTTCCGAAGAGCTTTGTACTGGCGAGTTTGGATTTTGCACGTGTCCTGGAACTGACGCTTAATCTGCAGCTCTTTGGACTACGGGGACAGGAAAGAGGGTAGTGACAAAGTTTGAGAACAGAATTTTGAATAACAGGTGAATGGGAGAGTTCTGCTTGGTTGTGTAAACTAACCAATTATCTAATCTAACTTGAATCCTTAAAATCCTTAGTAATTCCTATTCAGTTGTTTTTTCCACATTTAGTTTATATTCATAAAATCAAATAAGTAATCTTTTCATTTTCAATGCAAAAATCTAATTGCCTCAGATAAAGGAACATGTCAGCAGTTCTACTCACAGAGACAATTTCAAATAACTCAATCATATGACACTACGGACCATAATATGTTTTTTGATGAATGGCACAAAAACTACTTTGGAATACATCGATATGCTTCAGAATAGTTTAGGTTGATGGAATATAAAGTCTCAAATACAGAGTGCTACAGGGCTCAGCCCAATCTTGTTCTCCCTGCTTATGCTTCCTCTATAAGACAGAAAGTGTGGCCTCAGCGTAGCTTACGCAACACTATGTTTTCACAAGTCTTAATGATATAGATCAGTTTTTGAATGTGGTAAAAAAAAAATAATAAGATAAGGATAAGATAAGGTATATAAGATAAGGTTAACTTATCACTAAATTAAGTCTTTAAAAAAACCCCGCAGATTGCAAAGCCACAAATACATTTAGGAAGAAATCATTATTTTATCTAAGAAACATCTTAAGGCATACTTTTTAATGCAGCATGCTGAAAGACTCACGCATGCTTTTATGACAACAAGGTTAGATTACTGTAATGGTCTTCTGAGAACTGGCTCGATTCTGTACATAAACTTTAGCTAGTTCAGAACGCAGCTGTCGGTTTCCAGAAACAAAAAGACTATATTAGTTTAATTTTAAAATGTCTACATTGGTGACCTGTAAATTACCGCATTCAATAAATAATTTTCCCAATTACTTTTGAAGCCCTAACCAGATTAGCCCACAATCATTTTTTTTTAATAATTTGAGCCATGACAATTATTGTGCTCCAGTATTAGAACAGTAATGTATACTCAGAATCTCAAAATGTTTACAGGGTAAAGTCTTTGTAATATTAGGAAATGGCATCTGGTACTCCCCAAGCTGACCTTTTCTCTCTCACACAGTTTTGTTTTCTCATCCAATATTCAGTATTCATAGTCATTGTAAAGAAAACCAAATTTATATCACATTGTGCGAATCAACATTTATATGATTTTTAAAAATGGCTGTTGTGAAGCAAAACTATATGAATGGAAAAAAGAAAATCAAGCCAGTGATAAATAAATCAGACATAAAATCAAAACCAAACAAAAAAAAGAACCAAAAAGGACAATGATGATAACAAGACAGTTTATTTCAGACACATTGAACCAAAATCTTTTATGTACTTAAGGTAAACATCCATTCATGCATAAGCACAAAACAAGGATGAAATGCACATGCAATGGAATAAAAACACTGAAAATAAATAATCAAGACAAATATTGCAACACTGTATGAAATATAAAAAAAACAATCAAACAAAAAAAAAAAAAAAAATGAACAACTGGTTGGTATCTTTTTACATTTTTTTCAAAACCACTTACTATTTTTCAAGGTTTCAATAAGATTGCAAAATATAGGGATTTAAACCATTTTCCATTATGCGTGCACTCACATTCGCTTTAGTTTATGGTCGACGCGTTTGCAGTTTCGTTTCGGCTGGTCCAGATTTTTTAAGATGATTGTCATAGCGTCTTTGACATGCACTATATATAATATAATGATATATTATCTTATTCAATGCTATGTAAACGATACAAAACTATGCCTAACTATTTAAAAAGCATGAATAATTTTGAAATATATATTCATTTATAATAATTGCCTTCCACAAAGGCTTGTCGGTTCTTCATTGGGAGGAACCTAAACAAATCCAATGAAAACACCTAGTGTGGTTTACTCACTCCAGCCAATACTTTCCCCTGGTAAAATGGAAAGACTTGATGCTCATTTTTCAATTTGCTGAAATGTCAAGCACAAGACTACATCAACTTACCAGGCAATCTTTTATATACTATAATAGCTCACAGAGAGAAAAAGTGTGTCATTCAACGCTAACAGATTATTAATAATATTAAAAGTGAGAGTTAACATTAACGATATTAAAAGTGAGTTGAATGTTTCACTTTAATTTATTCACAAAAACAGTCAGAAATCTATTTTGGCAGGGACAAAAACAGAATGTTTTAACAAAAAGCCACTTTTTTTGAGGTCCTGCCTCTAAATCATACTGTGCGTGCAAGTAATTAAGTATGTATGGTGCGTGTGTGTAAGCTGAGTATTTGAACATACAAAACACTGTTTTAGCTTAGCAAAGTGAAATCTAGAGAAACTTCAGTTTCACCGTTTGTGTACAAAAAATAAGCGATAGTGTTGTTTAGTAGCTACCATTGAGTTAAGCAGCATCAACTTTCACATTTGTAGAGCTGAAAACGTTGCCTTTTAACTATTTAAATGCCAACATGGCTTAATAGAAAAAAAATGTGTGGTTGATTTCAGATTTTGGTCAAATAAATTACCAATCTGCTAGAACAGAAAACCAAACCTTCAAACCAAAAAGGATAACAAACAAATTGAAATTGCACAAAAATGGCAACAACATTCACCATAACGAACAGCTCTTGCTATTTGATAATAAAATAACTCAAGAGTAATAAAATAAAAACTTTTACAAAAAGCAGAATATCTCTAAGGCCTTGCACCATTCATGGGCGACTGACCCTGAAGGTTCCAGCGGAGTAACACAGTACAGACTTTCACCTTAGACCAGTATTTCCAAGTAAAAAAAGGCACAAGGGGGAAAAAGTGCACAAGAGTAAAACGCAAGATGGAGAGCAACAAAAAAAAAATAAAGAATGAAATGCACGTGCTCAAGTGGATGACGAATAAAAGCATTGTTTACCACTTCCCTTCCCTTCATCTCCATGGCACTAGTTTTCCTCTGAGGCTCCGTGCGGAGGAAGTCCTCCTCAGCACACTTTCCCACCTCCCCTCCTCCCTGAACATACGCTCTCTCTCCTCCCTTCTCCGTCTCACCTTCTCCTGTCTTTCCCTCATCCTCCATCTCTGTTCCCTCAGCGCTCTAGGCAGGAGCTTCGGCAGTTTGCTGTGTTTCTCCTTGCGCAGCAACCCGAAGGCCTGGAGCCTCTGCAAGTGATTCTGCGGCAACTCGGTCAGGATGCGCTTTGCTAGCCGCAGCACTACAGAGTTAGCCAGGTCGGTCAGCGTGCCTAAAGGTCGTCTGACAAACCTCCTGCCCAGCAGCAGGCAACGGGAGAGAAGGACTGCGCGTCTGCTTTTGGCCTGATACTGAGCGGACAAGCTTTTCAAAGGCACGGGGATCCTGGACTGCCGTCCACCCCAGTTGCGTCCAGCTTTGGGGAACAAATCATAGAGGTTTCGTTCGGTCAGTCCACCCAAAAGTGATTGGCACACAGTGAAAAGTGGCTTGGGGAGACGAAAGAGAACTCTCATCCAAAGGCGGTTGAGTTTGCGAGGTGTGTTTTGGAGGAAGACCCTGGCTGGCCGGACGACAAGCACCACGATGAGGTACAGGGTGAGGAATATGGAAGGTGAGCTGAGAAAAAAGGCAGATATCAAAGCTACAGGGACGTAATAGAGGCCCAGGCTTAAAGAAAGGCCCAGACTAAACACGCCAGAGCCCCAATATGTTAGCGAAAGATACGTGGAGAAGGAGAGCGAACAGCAGGAACGGAGGAACAGGTAAGAAAAGAAGAGAGCAAGGAAAGCCAGCTCACCTGAAAGAAGAATTGAGGCGAGTGAAGGAAGAGGTGGGGAGCGCCTCAGTGAAAGAAGGAAGACTGAAAGAAACAGGAGTGTGAAGACAGACGGCTGGGCGGCTGCCGAAAGTGAAAGAATGAGACAGATTGCGTGGGAAAAGAGGGTGGGAAGAGAGGCTTGAGAAGACGATGGAGCAGGAGGAGTGTAGATGAGTGGCGGGTCCAGCTCTTCTAACATGTCTGGGAAGTAGAAGTCTGACAGCTCGTCAGCTTCGCACTCGTGAAGGTGGTGCTCAAACGTAGGCATGAGCTCTGACGGACAGCCATCAGCCACACCTCTATCTTCGTCCTCACATTCTGACTCACCATCATCATCCCATAGAAAATGATCTGGTCGCCTTGAGTCAAGGATTCCTTCATCTGCCTCAACACTGCCTTCTCCTCGATTAGCTCTAAGACTGACTTCTGCCTTGGCTTCTTCTTGTTCACCTAACTTTACACTTACTACATCTTCAACTTTTTCTTCAGAATCACATTTTTCATTCCGGTTAGTAAATAATTGTGTTGTGCAATTGTCTTCTGCTTCCTGTGCATTCTCCTCTGCTCTTTCTTCCACTGCACCTACTGGCTGCATCTTCTCTCTCATCATCTCTTCATGATCTAACTCTCCCTTAAGCTCCACCCCGTCATCTTCAATCCCCTCCCCCTGTTTAAGAGGCCCCGCCTCTTGTGGAATGTCACTTTCACTCACTCTCAGGCTCTTGGGCTGCTGACGAACTTCAACTGCGTGCTTCTGACGAAGCTCCTGCTCCCGGCGCTTGTTGTACTCCATCTGGTTGGTGAGCTCAGTCTGATGCTGAGTCCTGATCAGGTCGGCCCGAGTGCGCTGCACTAGACCCAACTGTCGGAACTCCAGCTCTTGAGTCGACTCGTGGTGCCGCAGCAACATAGCACATTCCAAATCTTTCAAAGTCTGTTTTTTGTTCAGGTCCTGCGAGAAAAAGTGAAGGGAGGTGAGGTTGGATGTACTGAAGAATGGTGGTTAGAAAAGCCTCAAGCGACTACAGTACAAAATGTGAGAAAAAAGAAAATGCGCTGGGCATTTTTACAGGTTACGCGACTTTATTGGTAGTGAAGAATTGCATGTTATGTTGTGACATTTTCTTTGAATATACGAGAACTTCACTTTAAGGATGTCCCAACTCAGTTTTCATTATCAGGGTCGGCCCCAATATACCGCATTTTGGCAGATCAGAGATTGGCCATCATAAGACGATATCAGTTTCAATTTCTATAAAGCATTGGACTTCGGTCGGATGTTTAAAGCAAGACAATGTATCGTCTGAAGCAAACAATGTATTTGAAAATGTAAAAACAAAAACTAACGCCAACGCAAAAAAAATGACTCACTCATATTAATTAAATGAGACGCAACAGTTAAAGTACTGTAAGTACAGGAATTATCACTCTGCCTGCATCCCTACTTTGTGATCTTTTCAAAAATAGTTCTCTTTATTCTTATGTATAATGGCCTAAAAAGTATGGTCAATAAAATATTATATCTTTCACCTCTCTGAGCAGGTCTTGCTCCATGTTATGCCGGGAGAGCAGCATCTTCCTCTTGTATTGACGGCACTGCAGCTCATAATACTGTCTCTGTCGTCGTAGTAACCCTGCTTCCTCTTCGGCCTGGTGCTGCTGTAGACACTCCTTCTGCTGAACAAGCCATTCTTGCTTCTCCCGCTTTGGGGTGGACTGGTTCTCATTGAGCTCCTAAGTGACAAACAAAACCTTTAGTGTAACCAACAGTCAAACAACTCGTCTGAAATTCTAACCTCTTTAAGCTGCTCCTTTCTCTGTCTATAGTGCCGCTTCTGATTTTCCAGCAGACTTGTCAGCTCTTTCTTCTGCTGGCCCAAGATGTGCTGCTGAAACTTTTTCTCTTCTGCAAGAGCACCTTTTGTCTGCAAGAAAGAGCATGTATGACCCTGTTTAAACCGGACTTGCTTCTGACATTTTGAGTGTCGTCTTATTGAAATACCTCTTTCTCTAAAATGCCCTGGTGTTTCTTGTTGAGCTTGTCGGCCTCACTGGAAAAGTTGTTTCTCTGCGTCTCCAGTTCCTTGTCGAGTCTCAGCTGATGTTCATCCATCTCTGCTTTCAGCTTGTTCTCCAAACCCATTAATTGCTTCTGATGCTGCCTGCGCATGCGCTTGTAGCCGGACATTTGCTCTCGTAGCGCTGAGCCTTGTTCATGTTCCTGAATCTGACGTGTTACCAAAGAAGCAGTGCGGATGGTTGCAAATTGATCCCGTCCTCTGCGGCGCCGACCCCCAGACGGGCCCTGCTGCTGGGAGTCAACCTCGGGCTGGTAAGGATCATCATAGATGTTGTCGTGATTCTGTGAAGGGATGAAAAAACAAACTTTTTAATTTAGGTTACATAAAAACCAAAATGACCAGAAATACAATGCACCAGGGGCTTATGCAGCACAGAGCTATTAGAGGTCACAGTATGCTCTCCTTCTTGCATCATGGCCATCTCCCCGCTGTCATCTGAACCATCAGCCAGACTGTTCACTGAAGAACTCTGGGAGCTGGCACTGATTGACATGGACGGCAGCGAATGGGAACTCTCCATGCTGTTTACTGTGCCGGTCCGCAACATGTACTGTTCAACATCCTGGAAAACACACAAGGCAAATAACACTGATCAAAACGCTAAATAAACTGCAACGAAAGAATCAAAAAAGCAAAAAAAGTGTTGTTTTGGCAAGACATGAAAAAAGCAGGTATATAATAATATGCACCATTAATGAATGGCACACCGGTATTTTAAAACTTTTTTCATAGATAAGGCGCACCGCATTATAAGGCACATAGAATAGAACAGGAGTCTCAAACTACTTCCCGCAAAATTGTTTTTAATTTATTTTATCACCCTATAGTTGTAGCACTTTGAAATGTAAAGTGCAATTCAAATAAAATGTAATATTATTATTATTATTATTATTAGTAGTAGTAGTAGTAGTAGTAGTAGTAGTAGTAAAATAATAATTAAACAATCAAATAAAAAAAATTAAATAGACATGAAAAAGGACAGTCCCACCTCCTCCTCCTCTGTCCCCTCAGTTGCAGGCCCATTATGAGTCTCCTGAAAGAGGATCTTTTTCATCTTTCGGTATTGCAGGTTATCCAGCTCTCTCACAGCATCTTTAGTGCGCGCTATCAGGTCCATCACCGCTGTCACTGGACGTTCACGGCACAGGAAGTGATGCTGGAGAAGACATAGAAAAATGGTTTGTAAAAAAAAAAAACAGAAACAATGGTAAGTAACAGACTCAAATCTTCTTGAGAAAGAAAGACTTTTACTTTAAGCAGAACATCAGAGGTGGGTCTGTCGTGGGCAATCTTCTGCAGGCAAGAGTCAACGAAGTTCCGGAAATAATCCGACCTGGAAAGTTGAAAAATAAATTAGCATTGGCTGGCTAAATATTTTCTTCCATGCAGAACTGTAAAGTTAGTATTAAGTGCACTCAAGTTTGTTATAATAACTGCAAAAAAAAAAAAAAAAAAAGCAGTACGGTAGTTGCTCAAGATATCAAACTGCATGTTCTTATACTGTATGTCCAACTATATGTCCTTTTTTTATTTGTTAGTCTCTCTTGAAGTTGCCTAATGGCACATTGGACATTTCGCTCACTATAAAGATTGTACGGATGAAACATTTTATTAGATACATTTGGACATTGTATTAATCAGCATTCATTTAAATTTGTTATAATTTTGTTTTAATTGTTTCATCCATGTATGTGGATAACATTTTTTGCTTATATTTTCCTATACATATGAACCTTGTTCCAAAATAAAAACAATTAAATAGTGATGTATAGGCATGTGATGGTGTCCCTGCTTTCCTACCAGTGATTGGACTGCAGAACCGGGCTCTCATTCTGGGCGATGTGGTATAAGGCACTCATAGCATTCATGTTAAACAAGGGAGGCTTTCTCTCCGCTAGAACATATAGAAGGAAAATAAGCTAAAAGTCAGTGTTGTCAAAGGTCTAACACAGTAGTTCTCAATATATTCTGCAAATATTGCAATAAAGTAAGTCAATATTGAGCAAAGCGATAGCAATTTTAGAAGCAACTTGATTGGTTCAAGCAAACAACATAGCTAGGAAAAAACTAATGAAGTAAAAACACTTAAAACAATGTGTTACTAAAGTTATACTTTGTGAATTCTAAAAATTAACTAACAGTTGTCACATCATAGATAAAGCCACTTGTTGTTTTCACAAAGAAGACAAAATAAAGATTTTTGTTGAAGTGGCTTTGGTTTAAAATGGTCTGGTCTCGCGCTTGAGAAATCATGTAAGCATCCCCAATCTTTTTCTAGTTTAAAATAAATCGCTGCTTTTTGCATTCATAAAGTCACACACACAAAAATAACATTTGTGGTTAAACATAAATTTCGATCTGGATCCTAGTGGCCACATAGACACACAGACTTACGTTATTTTATTTTATTTATTGTGCAGCTCTATTGGACATCAATCACTCTCCAATCGTAATTATACACTCTCAAAGTTTCTCATATATAAGAAATATACCAAGCTCTATGCAAGTGATGCCAAGTGACCACACGTCAACCTTTCCGTCGTACTGCCCCTCATCCATGGCCAGGATTACCTCAGGAGCCATCCTGAAATATTTAAACGGTTATTGCTCATAAAAATCTTTTTAGGAAAGCTACAGGTAGTTGATGGGAAATGGTTTCGTACCAGTATGGCGTGCCAACAAAAGAGTTAGCGGGAGCAACAATGGAGGCGGAGCCAAAGTCTCCAAGTTTGACCTGGCCGGGTTCTGTGAGTAAGATGTTACCTGCTTTCACATCCCTATGAAAAAAAAATTACCACTGAAGTAAACCACCTAGGGCCAGCCGTTTAGTTACATAAATCTGCTACAGCCCAGAGCCAAACTGCTCACCTATGAATCATGTTGTGTGAGTGGAGGTACACCAAGCCCTGCAATGCCCCATGGGTGATGGCTGCTATCTCCACTTCCTGTAATGGCTTCTTGTGAACTGAAAAGGAAGAACATTCTGGTTACAATTCTCACACAAACGTCTGTATGCACCAGGAACTCTAAAATGTTACAGAAACAGGAAACGCATAAACCGGGAACTTAAAAAAGTGCAGAGAAAAACAGACTAAAAAGCTCTAGTTCGACAAAGAGTTCTAGTTCTAAATCAGATACGTAATTACTTATTAGAAAACAGCGGAAAAGGCCTTTAACCATGTTAGGTTTAAAATATTCACCAACCTTCTAGGAGATCCGAGGCAGAGCCCAAACAGTACTCCATCACTAGCTGGAAACATAGAACACGTAGATCAGAGACAGTCACGCAGTGGTAGAGCTTTGAAGAACTAAACTATAATTAGAGTTAGCAAGTGAAAAAAATGTGGAGCGGTTGTTTTGTTAAATGGTTTGCAGGTCAGTACATATTTTTTCTGAAAAAAGCTTTTAGCCTTCTAACTCTGTCATCCTCCCACAC
>CM051500.1:9903002-9922050 GCA_028031935.1 Paedocypris micromegethes
CATGCTGTGTGTTCCCGCAGGTAGCAGCCCCTGTACTCCACAGTGTTGGGGTGCCGCAGCTTCTGAAGGAACTTCACCTCCTTGATGATATCCTGCCATTTCTAAATGAGGAAAAAAACAATAAAAAATATATTATTGAATCAAGAAAGACAAGTGTCAAAACCAAAAAACAATTACAAATTAGACATTATAAAGTGTGAGCCAAACAACTGAAGACTTGGGTAGACCTTTTCATTTAGGAAATAAATCAAACAAATCAGGTCAAAAAGTCCAAGTCATAATTCTTTTAAATAACACATACGTCTCAAACCTACACAAAATAGATGTAGGTTGTATTTGTTACTGGAAGTTCAGCTGTTCACTTGCTTTGGTCCAAAGCAAACCCAATTTTTTTATTTGATGCAATGGCAAAATTGCAATTTGGAAAATGCTTTATTTTATATCAGTAAACAAAGACTCCATTTATTTTCCTTATCCACCATGACTACAAAAGGATGGCTTGGCCATGTATTAAAAACATTCTAGAACGTGTCATATAATTTTCAAATCTGAAAAAGACAATGAATCAGAGACGCAGATTCTTTTAAGTTTAGGTGAATTCTGATGAGCCGATACGTATTTTTCTCTTCATGGCCATATTACATGTCAATGCTCACACACTGGATTTCTTAGGGTGCTTTCACATATAGCTCGTTTTAAGCTAACCGAACCCAGATCGTTTAAAGTGAGCCAGAAAGAGAACCAGCGGAAAGTGATCCCAGTCCACTTGCTGTTCACAACATAGTGGACTCAGAAGAGAACCCAGTTCTGTTTTCGGTCCTCTTCAGCAGTGAAGAGATCCCAGACCCTTTCTTGTTCACACATGAATCTGTTCATTCCGCGATCTATGCATTTTGCCCCTTTGTTATACGTTGCTTAATGTGGTTCCGTTAATACACATTTTCTTCATTTTTTTGTGAGATCAAAAGAAAAACTTTAATTTATTAGGAATAAAAAAGTTTTTTTTATAAAAGCCCTTTTTGATTGGAACGGTTTTTATGGGTTGAGAAGAGTATGGGTTGAAAAAACCATAGTTTTTTCATTTTTCGCTTGCAATTACGTTTGTTTTATTTTTCTTTCATTTTCGTTTGCTTTTCTGACACTAATCTCATTCCGTAGTTTTCTTCCGGTATTACGGTGACGTGACGGATTTGCGGGTAACCGAAACCTTCGGGTGCTGCACGCGGAGCGAAGCGAACAGCGAAGTGAACTGAGATCTCTTAGCTTTCACATATCACAAAGTAATCGAACCACAAACGGTCCCGCAAACGAACCGCACTCAGACCACCTCCGGAGGTGGACCAGGCACGGATCACATTCGGGACCGTTTAGGGGGGTCTGAGATCACTTGGTGTGTTCACATATACGCCCCGAACCGCTCCGAGTGCGTTTGAAAGGGTTAAACGAGCTAGGTGTGAAAGCACCCTTAGTGTCATTTGAAAAGAGATAGTGGCACAACCCACTGCAAGACAAGGCAACATGGCCTTGTAAGCTTTATGGACTGAATCAAACTGCATCTGCCCAAATGTCAATGAGGCTTGATTTTTTGCTACTCTTAGTTGAAGCACAACTAATCAAAATATCCTGTTAAATAAAAAGCTTCAAACGATCAAAAAGAACAAAGTCTCAGCGGTTACACTTAATTTTGTTCAAACCAGCAAGACCACTTCAAAAACACCACTGGAGTTTCTTTCACTTGAACGAACAAGAGAACCCAGCGCTGTTTTTTTTTTTGCAAACACAATTGAAACATTTCAAAAAACATCAGAGAACATGAAAAAACAAACATGAGAAAAAACAAACAATATGCAATTTCATTTTAGACAAATTTGTTTTAACAAAATATATAAAAACATGACCAAAATCTTCCTAACAGTATTTTATCCAATACCCAGCCTTATTTCAAACTAAATGGTGATAAACAAAAAAAATTCTGCATTGCATGATCTGCTGCAGCCGTCATTTTAGTTACTGCCAAATGCTTCAGTAAAGCATTTTTAAAACTGCAAATACATTTAATGCTGTCAGCACTTCTGTGTGCACAATAATTGCACATTAATATGATTGGTTTCAATTAGATTTAAAATTATTCATAGTTTAATTAATTACAGTCATCAGAAGTCTTTTTAAAAGACCACTAAGAACCACTAAGAAAACCACTAAGAAAAAAGACAGATACATTGAGATAAAGAAATGCATCTGCAATTGATATTTAATTTAACTTGCAGACTCAAAAGCTCACCTGAACAATTTTTTTTTGGAATGAACAAGCGCTCACCTCATTGGACTGCTTTCCGCTGTAGGACATCTTCTTGATGGCCACCACCTCATTGGTGCGGATGTCATGGGCCTGTAAAGACGGTTCAATGTGTTAAGTTTCAAATGCGTTGAAAGTGCAAGAGAGCAAAAATAAAAAAAAAAAAAGAAGAGAGACCCAACAGGCTCTTAATTTTGGTTCACTGAGCTGTGCTAATGGCCACTTACAAAGTACACAGCTCCAAAGCTGCCATGGCCGATCTCACGCAGGTCTGTGAAGAGTTTCTCCGGATCATCCTTGTAAAAAAGTTCTGCCACCTCCGGGTCTTTGAGACTCCCAGCCCGTGCTGTCAACGGCATGGCCAGTGGCTTCAGAAACACACAGACACACACACACACACACACACACACACACACACACACAAATGTTACTCATCGTCTCACTACCAACGACAACACCAAACTAGAAGATAAACATAATCAGTCAACATGAACAACATAAAACATTATTTGTACACTTAATAAATCAAATATTATCAACCATGGAGAAAGAAAAACTTCATACGTAATGAATGCTGGAAAATGGCCAGGCCTACATTTCTGCAGCAAGTCTTAAATAATTGATTACACAACCGGTAATAGAAACCCAAACCATTTGTATCAAAAGTGCCACTACAGATTAAGGACAAAGAATGCATTAGCTCAAAGGGAACCATTGCTTTTCTAAAAGTGGTTTGTTTAAACCAAAGCAACTTTAGTTTAACAGATTCTGCATGATCGCCAGCGAATGTTGACCATAGCGTTTCAAATCTGTTTTTTATTATTGTACGCACCCAGAAGGCAGGAGTGAACACACACACACACACACACACACACACACACTATTTTAATGATCTTTGTCCTCAATTTTCAATTTTTAGGCATATTTATAATATTCTGATATTTCAGATCACCATAAACATTAGTAGACAATAAGTAATCAGCTTTTCATTAAAATTATTATTAAAGTATTATAAAATATTTTTATACTGTTTGTCTGGAAAAATAATAGAGATATACAAAGTCATTCAACTATCTTATTTTCTGTCCAACATAAGACAGAAAGTGCTCATCATATTCAGCAAATAATTGCTGTTGTATGATTGATCGGGGTGTTCTATATTTAAAAGCCAATCAGACGTTGCAAATATCTGCTTGTGGCCGAAATGTAACATGAGTGAAGCCATTAGTCTTTAGCGCACAAACCACATCAAACTTTTAAGGTTAATCATTTCAATAAGAGTTGTCCAGCAAGAAGAGTGAAAAAGTAAATATAATTTGGCTACTCAGACCCTGTAAAGTGCTAATAACTAACCGATCAGCTCAAAAACCATCAATCTGAGTTTTAGTTCGGGCAGACATCAGAGTAAAAATGTTGTGTAATGACAGTGAATCTCACCATGTTTACAGTAACAGTACAATCCCTGATTTTAGATGAGAAAACTTCTATTTGTGTCACTCATGCCTGAGCGATGTTGTTGTGTGATCAAATTAAAGAGCAAACAAAATAAGCTTGAGAATTATTTAAATTAAACACTGAAATATTAATGAATGTTGGCATTTTTCTCAGATTTCCATTACATTTTTTCAATAATCTCTTATTTGAAAACTTGAAAAAATAGGTCTTTCTGAAAGTGATTGCTTTATTCTTTTGACTTGTAGTTACAAAAAAAACATTGAGCATGTGCTTTTATCCAAAGCAACTTACAAGTCATTATAATTGTATACAATTCAACAATTTGTCCTGCTTTCCCTGGGAATCGAACCCAAACACCAGCACTCTACAGACTACAGCGCTCTTGTGACCTACCACTAAATACCATAAAACACTGTACTAACAGACCTTGTAATCGTTGCAACTTGGATTAACCAATGCAGCATCCTGACTTATTCATTTAAAAAATGTATTAGTATTTGGAAACATTCTACACTTCAAGCTCCGAATAAAAGCGTTTACAATTGTTTAGAAGAGGACAAAAAAGTGCATTATATAAGAGTTTGATAGTGTTTGAATGTGCAGCCTCTTTGTCCGACAAGAGCCCTGAAACCCTTGAGAGCATAGCAGAGCAGGATGCTGGAGCAGACACCTGACTAGCATTTCAGATTCACACCTCTCCATCATGGTCTGAGTCATCTTCATGTGTTAGAAAGGCAATAAATAAAGCCTTCGGCACCGGTCAGCCAATCCCTGCGCATGTTTGAGTCCTATACTGTCAGATGCTTGTATAAATGACACAACTTACATAACATGTAATTGTTGTACAATGACATATTTTATGGCGTGTTTGAAATCCTTGCACAGTATTTTGGATGGCGCGTGTTTGTGTGTGTGTGTGTGTGTGTGTGTGTGTGTGTGTGTGTGTGTGTGTGTGTGTCACATTTTGTTCCACATTATCAATTACGGGTATAAGCAATTAGCTTGCATGATCGTAGGAAACCCTTAATACAGGTTTTAATGACATGTGTTTTGTTCTCTTACAGAAAAGTGCTGATGCAGTTCCTGACATATTTTGACATGAAACTGCGAGCAAACTTTCATTTACATAGAATGATTCTCTTCGCTCACTACCTTCGCACTTGATTTTATTTAACATAAAAGCTACACGTGCACTTGGGCTAGAACAAATATTAAACAATAACAAGGGTAGATTAGTTACAGCCAGCAAAAAGAACAACACAATTGGATTAAATCGTGTTGTCTCGCATGAACTGACTCGAGCAGTTTGTCACTGGGACTCTGGGGCTGCACATTTCAACAGCATCAGAACGCTTTGTTGATTTAAAAAAGGTTATTTTTCGGAAGGATTTGTACCGATCGTTCCTACCGTGGTTTGTGGTCTCCACTGCCGCCAGCTAAACGCAGCTAGCTCCTGGCCTGCTGGGGAAAATCTGGCCTCCTCCTCTTCCTCTTCTCACTCCACACAAAGCGCCCTCATCTAGTTGAAGTGCGACCCATCTATTTCTAACGTTTTGCCACGAGGAGTGACGCTTAACCGGACCGGACATATATTGCACAATGAAGAATGCTGCCGTTAACCGTCAACGTTCTTGACCAGCTGACTGTCAACCGCAGTGCACGAACGCTCTAATTCATATTCCCAGATTCCAACCTTTACCGATCGTGTTTCGACCATGTTTTATCATGTCGTCTGCGTGGAGTGATTCTCTCGTCTATTTCATCCAGATAAAAACCCGGTCCCTTTTTTTCCTTTTCCTGTCTCATTCGCTTTTTGTTCAGGACTTCATTATGGCGGAGCGGGGCGGGAGCTGACCGGAAACCGGAAGTGAGCATGTAAAGCGCAAATTAAGGGTTTGCACGCGCGTTGGATGGAATGCTCTTGCTTGGACGATAGTATGCAGCGCTGTACAGTTGATCACTGGTTTGCTGCATGGATTCTACTTCACACAATTCGATTAAATTGTTTTCACTTTTAAGGCACAAGTTTTTTAGTAAGTGCTCAACACTCCCAAATGAGAATGACAATACTTACTTCTAATTAAAAAGTCAGAGATATTTGTTAAGCACGTTCACAGTCAAATATCTATGTACTACTGTACAACAGTATTCAGTAATAACACTGCACTTATAAAACGGTACATTATAAAAGGTAACAAAAACCAGACAGAAGACAACACACACACAAAGAAACGAACAAACTTTGGAGACCGAAAAACAAACAGATGCTTTCAAAAATATTTTGTTGTCATCTTAGCCAAAAATATGATGCAGACTGTGATGTAACCAAATAGCTTTACTCTAGGATAATGATTTTATATACTATATACGCACACTGTATATGTTAGTCGTATGTATTGGAGGTGGGCATAGATTATTTTTTAATCTAAATAAATCTCTCGATTAATCTCCACTCACGGCAAACACATTTTCTGAAGTAATTAAAGGTTGCTTTTACCCCAAGTGGTACTTGATCGAAAATATGTTGTAAATAATATTTTAAAAAGTATAGTTATGATTTAAAACAATGTGTTACAAAATTGATATTCATTACAATTCTGCTTTTGAAAGGATAACCTGTGTTTTTTATGTACCCATTACAATCACGGTTACACTTGCATCAAGTATTTGCGTATCTTTTCATTATTTTCTTCACCAATAATGGCTTGTTATAATGATGTTCATCTGTTCTCTCCCTTCTCAGCTCCACTCAGTATTGTTACACTGTGTTACAGTGTCACCTAAATATAAAACATTTACCCTTCAGTTTCATGCCATCACTTACGTAAACCCTGGCATGTCTTCTGAAAAAAAGATTAAAATAAATAAATAGTCAAAATCTCTATTATGTTGCCCAAGCTTCAGAAATAATCCCTTACGCAAACAGATTTTTGACCTTTGGGTATTTCTCGAATGAAATCATACATTTATGTAACACAAGGGAAAGAGTTAAAGGTCTCAAATGTGTGCAGACTCATCGCACGACAGGTCAGATGGAAGCCATAAAGATGGTTAATAAAGCATAGTACAAATTCAGGACTTAAATGTGTTGAGCTGGCTGGTATTACTACTAAGCACATAAATTTCCAGGCATTTTAATAACCGTATGGTTGTGACATAAACACTGTATGTCTTTCTGGTAAACAAACAGGGAAATTCCGAAAAGTTAACATCTCTGTTTCCTAGAAAGGATTTACCATCTACCATGATGAAATAAATTAACCCCCTAATTGAAACAGCAGGGTGCTTTGGTAAATCCCTATATCCCTGTGTCTACGTCTTCAAAATGTGTATTCTACCATCCGGAACTAATTTTTTTTTTCAGACTATAATATGAGATTAATTTTTTGTTGTTGATATTTATATAATATGTGAGTTTGGCTGCTACAAAAATGCATGTAAGAAGTGCAAATGCAATGTAAAATCATTCATTTTCTGCAAAAATAATAAATGTGAATACAGCATTATATATTGCAAATTGTTTAATGTTGCTCACTGAGCAAACTTTTTAAGTGAAAGAACTAGTCGATTAAACATTTTATTTATAAAACTTTACGAACATTTAATTTTTAGGTATAATACGTTTTTGCAGCAATGAGACTTTAAATTTAGGTATGATAAACTCACACATTTGAAGCAGCAAAAGATCATCCTTGTGTTTTGCATAAAAACGTTATTAGAAAGTTAGATACAAGTTTTTTTTGTCCCAGGAATGAGAAATTGACATTGTTACAGTGAATTGCAGATGTAATTTTCATTACATTTTAAATATTGATTTAATGATTACTAATCTAAAGATTGACACTGTAGTGATTTGACTTAATAAACATTGAATATTGAAGTATGCAAAATAATTGTATTTATATTAAACTATTATAATTGTATCAAATGCTTTCAATAGTTCAGTTTTAAGTCAATGTCTTTCAGTTTTTTAAATGAATAGATATATTCAAAAAGTCAAACCTTTTTAATGTTGTTATAGGAATTGTTGATTGTTTTGTTCGTATGTGTGTTGTTTGTGTGTAGATGGGATGCTGTCAAGTCACTATATTTTTCTATAGTGTTCATTCATTCTTTTAATACTTGGTAAATTTGATGTAACTTGCAGTCGTTGCACAAAAAGACGTGTGTTTAAATCATTTCCAGTAAAAACTTCCATTCCTTTTAAGTAGAGCGGTTCATTCAGTTGATCCTGCCTGATTCTCAATGCCCCCACCACCACCCTCCAAAGACCATATACAAAAACCTCTGGTGATCTGCATCAGACAATCACAGGGCTCAGACCGTCTGAACAGGAAGGTCGGCTTCTGACAACACTAAAGGAAACGGAAGAAATAATTTTTAATCTAATTGATTTCACTGATTTAACGCAAAAAGGTGAGCTGAGTTTAAACTTCTTTTGGATTATTCTACATGAAAAGCATTAGAAACCTCTTACTTGAGTACATGCTTGCTTCTAGATCTCTACAAGTTGGAGGCTGGAGTAAATCCTTAGTATTTCTAGCAGCTTAAGACAAACTGTCTCACTCCGGACATCAGGGACATGACTGCGTGCATCTTCATACGCGGAGCCAAAATCGTGAGTTAAGTTAAATTTTACACTGTGTTTGCATGAATTGATGTTTTGATTTGATAATTTAAATAACACTTTTTTGTTTTTATTTAAGATAAACATTAATTTTCTTTTATTAAACCAGGAAAAAGAGTCAACAGTGATTCTTTATTTTTTAGTTACTCTGCTCTGGCATGACATATAATCATATTTAGCCTTACTGAATCAGGTTGGGTATTATCTGTCGCGCTGATAACTGCTTAGTCACAATCAGCCGCTAAAACCCTGTGATTCATTTGAAAATGGGGGAAACGTGCTGCAGAAGTGTTGCTGTTTAATGGGATACGTTACAGTGCACTGTGGCTGCATCTTTCATTATGAAAATGGAGTCTAGACAGAGGAAACGGCCTTTTAGATAAGCCAGGAAACGAGACTGCAGACGGCATATAGGATATTAGAAAGGATTAACCTACCTGTCCTTTTGATTTTGCAGGAGAGAGAATTGGCAGATGATGAAATTGAAGGTAAATACACATGTTATCCACTCTTCTCTATTACCTTAGTAAAAAAATGTTTTAAAATATACATTATATTTTAGTATACTCATGTGTACAATATATACACATGCGTAATAAAGAATGTACTGTGGAATTGGTGTAATAAAGAGGTGGACAACCAATTTACCAAGTGAGAGGAAAGGATTTTTCTGGTTCAGCTAAATGCATTTTTTTTGTTTTTTTTTTTTGTCAGAGTTAAGAGAGGCTTTTAATGAATTTGATAAGGATAAAGACGGTCTGATTACTTGCAAAGACCTTGGAAACCTGATGAGAACCATGGGCTACATGCCTACAGAGATGGAGCTGATTGAACTGGGCCAGAACATTAACATGAACTGTAAGTTGTTATTTGCTGTTCATCATTTTTAAATTTTATGATTTTAGATGTTAGAAAACAGAATATGTAGCTTCCTCTCTCTCTCCCTCTCTCTTTCTCTCTCTCTCCCTCCCTCCCTCTCTCTCTCTGCATTTTACTTTTCTAAAAGCATTTTATTGAGACAAATGCCATAAATGTCAATAAATGCATTAATAGAAACAATCTCTTCTGTTTTCTCTCAGTGGGAGGGAGATTTGACTTTGAAGACTTTGTGGAGCTGATGTCCCCAAAGCTTTTGGCTGAAACAGCAGGCATGATTGGTGTTAAAGAACTGCGCGAGGCTTTCAAAGAGGTGAGAGGACAAGCTCAACAAGAAATGTGTTTTGCTTTAACAATATGTTAATTCAAGATCTTTACAGAGAGAATAATGTTACACAGAAAGTGGGGGAACTCCTGTGGTGCTTGGGACCTCTATCTAACCCATCTCTTACTCTCCTGCTGGAGAAATCTTATTACTGGGATATTCTCACCCACTTTTCCTTATTTTCTTTTCTCCACAGTTTGACATGGATGGAGATGGGTCAATCACAACAGAAGAGCTGAGGTGTGCAATGAGTAAACTCCTAGGAGAGCACATGAACCACAAAGAGATTGATGCTGTCGTCAAAGAGGCAGATGACAACGGAGACGGCACAGTAGATTTTGAAGGTAGAAGATTAGACCGGATGCAGAAGACAATTTCCTTTCATGTGACATGCTTTTTTAAATAAATGTGTTCATGTAATTTTGTTTTGCAGAATTTGTAAAGATGTTGTCAAGCTGCTGAGAAGAAACTGAGTTATTCATCAAAATTCATCCAGATCTTCATCCAGAGAACCCACATACAAACAAATCCCAGTATTACATGTCAGTTGTTCACACCTTGGAATAGAAGGTGTTTGACCACTATTAAGATCATCAACAGTCCAAAAGGTGTGTTTTTTCTCTCGACCAAATGCAAAATAAATAACATTAGCATGTTTCATTGCTGCTGTTTTTCATTGAGGTGATTTGAGGTCAGTTTTCTTTCCATCATGGTTAAACAAAGAATAACTTGCAATTTAACTACAGTTTACAGTAGCAATTAAATTAATAACTTACTATTTGATCTAAACTTCTGCACTATGTCCTTATTTTTGTAAGGAAACTAATACTGCATGGTCATCAATCTGTTTTTTCACCGAAACAGAACGGACTCTGTCTGTAATCTTTGTACTTGGCTGTAACTGAGAGCAGATGGTGAAGACGAGAGATGACTTTTAAAAGAAGATTTTTTTTCAAGATTAGTGGGGGATAATGAATGGGCGATGTGATGATGGTCACCTTTTTGACCGGTTTTATTTATGCACATTGCAAATCTGTTATTTTCACATTCTGCGTTCTATTAAAAGGCAGATGTTGAAGATTTTCTGTAATGCTAAGTTAGACGTAAAAAAGCAAGACCATAATTTTTAACGTTGCATTATTTAAAAAATAATTTAAAGTAATATTTGAAAGCTAAATAATAATGATAAGCAAAAATCGGTGTGTTTAAAAATATGTAAAAGTAGATAGACCACTAGAAAAGAAAGATTACTATTTGAAATTAATCAGTAAATAAGCATGTTCACACTTTAAAATGTATTTAATGTATTTTTAAACATTTAATCACTATCACAGCAGCCATGTCACAGTAAACATTGTAGCTGTGTGATTTTGTAGAGCAGTTATCAGTGTTCATCATTCACTCTAGCCAATCTCTATTCTCTCCCAATTCTAAAAGAAAAAATTAAAACTCAAGGACAAACAACAAGGACAAAATCCTGAATGTGAGGACTGAACGTAACTCTGATCCCAAAACATCCGGATCATCCTGTAAATGTCTGAGCTTTTCATAATGAGAGTTCAGAAAAGGTTAAAGTAAGAGAACATTGTCTGGCCACTGAGATTTAGAGATGAAAAGCAACTTGCTGTCCTGTCTCGACATGAAACTTCGATTCAATTGCTGCATAAGAACGACGAGCCACCGTTTTAAAGCTGGAAAATGGTGCTTTAAGAGCAAAGAAAATTGTGAAAAGTCCAACGTAAGCCTGATTATGCTGTAGTAAAATACCAAGATATTAAATACGATTTCACATTTCGTTCCAGCAAATTAAGAACAAACGGACAAAATCCACAGATACAATTGGATGGGAACAGCTGTACTGCTGAATTTGCTGGACAGCTGGGACTGGAAGGCTTAAAGCGCAAATTACCCAAAGTAAAATAGCAGGCCGTTTCCCTCACACTCCATAATACAGACCGCATCTGCCGTCTGCTGAGCAAGACTGGGGTGTTGACACAGTCACGCTGCCCGGTGCCAAGATTTGGCCCATGAAAGTGCTTGATTAAAATACTTACGTAACATTGCTCTCCTTTCTTTACCTTGACCGCATCCAGCTCGCTTTGTAAGCAAGGGGATGAGGATATCACGTGATGAAGAATAAGCTTGGATTCACCACATTTATGAGATTAATAATTCTTTTAAAAATAAACAAACAAAACTCTACACCGAATGAGAGGTTTTGGTTACAGCAGTTAATCCACAATATTTGATGAAATTTACAGGAAAATCAGAGGTGGGATTAAACATTAGTAGGGAAATTGATACAAATAACGGTGGATTTTTTTTTGTGCCTAAGTGCATTTTGCAGTGATAAGCTTGATTCTAATTCCCGTTTTATCTCCCACTTGACAGGCTGTTTTATCCAGCTCTAGTTTGTCTCTGCTTTCTTCTGCGTTGCTGGTCAAGCAGCAACATTGGCTGAATGGGGTTGTGTCCTTTGACTCTAATCAGCTTTTTTTAAGTCTTTATCCCAGTGGCCTGTGCATTTCCTGTAATTTTAGCACTTATGAAGTGGAAAATATGGAGTATTTTGTCTTTCGCGTGGTCGTAATGTTTGGATTAAATTTCCGATTCTTAAAGTGGTGTTTGGGTTTATATAATTTTTCAGACCATATGCACTTGAGGTTTTAGATTATCATTAAAACAGAAAATACAGACCATAGCTGAAGAGATAATCTTCAAACAGTATTACATATCTTGCACTGTTCATTAACTGATATTTAAATAAAAACGTAAACACGTTTTCCTCCCACAGCCCAAAACATCTGCCAAGACTGCTATGGTTGACTAATAAATTGTAACCCAAGATTATCTCCAGATCCCAGTGACCAAGAAATGGAAAAAGCAATAGATGTTTAACTATAATTTTCACGGTTAGTAAAAATAAATACGTGTGTGTGTGTGTGTGTGTGTGTGTGTGTGTGTGTGTGTGTGTGTGTGTGTATGAGTTTAAAATCGTCTGCTTGAAACTACAAGATCCAGAATAACGTTCGCGCACCCGGATATGATGTAACGCGCATTACGTTCAAAAACTAACCAGCAGAGAGACAACTACGATCTCGAGAAAAGGACATTCACAGTAGGTTTTACATATTTCTAATGTATATGGTTTCGTTAAACCATATCTGTATTTGTGTGTAGATATGTGTCAATTTTACATATAATTTCTGTGGATTTTTTAAATCGCAGTTAATTTGACGGTCTTTTTCCGCGTGGTAAACCAGTCGCACTAACTCGTTTTTACCAAGTGGTGGCAGTGTGTATTACAAACATTCACGTTTAAATTTCACGTTTTGATTACTATTTACGAATTAATCATAATCAGTGATCCTCTATCAATTCTTAGGAAGTTAAATATTACTAAATATTTGTATTCATTTTATATTTAAAAGTGGCATGTTTGTTTTACAGTTTATCCTTCACTCATGCATGCAGGATATGTGCAATTATCTGGAAGACTGCTCCATTTGATTTTCAACATCTGCCCTAAAACCAGCTCTTTTTCATCAAATGCAATTCTTTCTTCTTTATCATCGGAACCCGTAGTTTATATAAAGGCCAGACCTAATCCAAATTTGTATTTGCATCATCTCAGTCTACCATCCCGGGTTTCTGTTAGGGTGAGCTGTTACTCTTCTAATTTTACTCGCCCAGCTAAAGAAATGGAATTAAAAGATGTGCTTGAGGTTCTGGAGCAGTTAGCACCACTCTCTCTGGCAGAATCGTGGGACAATGTTGGCCTGCTGGTGGAGCCCAGCAAACCACGTTCAATCAAAACCATCCTGCTAACAAATGACCTCACAATGGCAGTCATGGACGAAGCTGTAGGAATGAATTGTGACCTTATTGTGTCATACCACCCTCCACTTTTCCGACCTTTCAAGCGCCTGCTTCAGAGGGACTGGAAGCAGAAGCTGGCAGTCAGAGCCATAGAGGCTGGAATTGCCATTTTCTCTCCACACACGTCTTGGGACAGTGTGCAAGGTGGTGTTAATGATTGGCTGGTTGGTGGAATGGGTAAGAATAGACTTCCTCTTGGTGTGTATGTTCATCACAAATCACAGTAGTTGATTTTGTGTGTCTTTACAGGAAGTGGACAGGTGTCTGTGTTGAATCAAGCTCACTCCAACGCTGCAGAGAAACACCGTATTGAGTTCTTGTCAACCGATCAAGAAGAGCTCAATGGTCTTTTGGAAAAGCTTAGATGCATAGACAATAGTCAAAACTTTCAATGCTCCACAATGATGTGAGTATTTATTTTAAACAAACAATGTTGAAATATCATTACAGAATTGTCTCTAGGAAAATGTTCATATTGTCCCTCTCTGTACCCAGGAATGGAATCGGTGGGCAGCAGGTGATCGTAACTTGTGCTAGTTTAGTGCTAAACCAGGTTGTGCAGATTTTGCTAACAGACTCACATGTTAGCAAAACTTTAAACATCACAAAATCCCAACAGGTGAGTAAAGTTCCCTCTTCCTAAATAGTTTTGTCTCATTATAAAGCCATACAATATTTTTTCAGTAAGGACCGATCATTTTTACACACATACAGTAGAGTCCATCATTTCGAGAACTTCATGCTTGGCCATGAAGCTCAAAATGCTTTTCAAAAGTGCACAGATTATGGAACTTTCTAAACCTTTTTGGATGGGATTTGGTTATGACATGTTTTTTTAACCAATAATTAAGGACGTGTCATTCTCACACTCTTTTAAACTCTTATTGTTTGTCACAGTTATTGTATGATTCATTTCTTCTTGTTACGCAGTGTCATCTATTTCCTCCATTTGTTTTCACAAAGAAACTACAATAAGATGTCATGGTTTTCTCTCTTTGTCTTTACTAGCCACCTTTGCTGGGCTGTGGTCAGGGCCGACTCGGTGTTTTGGATGAAGCTGTGTCCATTTCCACAGCTGTTCAGAAAATGAAGAGTCACTTGCACTTGCCTTACTTGAGACTGGCCCTGGGTGACCAGCAAACACTAGGTACCAAATGAGTGATAGATTACTTCTCAAAGTCATTAGAAAGTCACCATGATTGTCTGTTCTTCTAGACTCAAGGGTGAAGACTGTTGCAGTATGTGCAGGATCAGGAGCATCTGTCTTGCAGGGAGTAAAAGCAGATCTATACATCACAGGTGACAAAAAAAACAACATAACCCAGTTTTCACCCATTTATTTCTATAATTTTTTGTTTTTTCAAATAGCATAATAGTTAGAGAGCTCTGTTACAATTAGATTTTTGTTTAGGTGAGATGTCCCATCATGAGGTTCTGGATGCAGTTTCGAAAGGCACAAGTGTGATTCTCAGTGATCACAGCAACAGCGAGAGAGGTTTCCTGGGTGTTTTCAGAGAGAGACTGACTAGCAGACTGCAAACTGTGACAGTGGCAATCTCTCAAAGAGACCGAGACCCCCTGCAGGTGATCTGATGAATTACAGCATAGGTCATACTGTATATGGAAATCACAGATGACCTTTTTAGGTGTGGAGGTAACATTAAAGTACAAGATCTGTATTAATTCAGCATAACTGTAGTTTTATTTTCCTAATGAGAATATGGTGTGGATATTTCTAGTAAACGTTGGGAGGTGGCGGTGGAGGGTGTTTTCTGATATAGTTTGTCAATGCGGTTGGGTAGTCGGACATAACACCCGTAGCGCCCACTGAAAATGCGGCTTCCATGTCGCTTTCCTCGTTGCAGACAAACAGTTGCACCTGGATAAAAAGATCCGGGAAATGTGTCAGCCATCTATAAGTCAGAGCATTACATCACTGCAGGAGTCATTTTATAGTATTGCACCGCAGAAAAAGTCACAAAAAAGTTTACCTGCAGGCCCCTTTTAATCAAGTGTTGAAACAAAGATCTTTGCATGCTTAACCTAAATGCAATAACAAACTTAATCACACAAATCTACTTGTAAGCTTTTTCTAGATCAGGGATGTGATGATTCCCCTTACTTCTGAAGCAGAAACACCATAAATTTGTTCTTCAGGATTCCCTCTTCAGGAATATAAGTCCTGCAGGAACATAGTTGCATAATTGTATTAAATATTTAAATTAAACTTGATTTCTTAACCATAAAAACTAGAACTCTGTTCTGACCTGTAGATAATTCTGGGCAGGTAGAACATCAGGACACTTTCACCCAGAGGCACAAAGGGAAGCAGTCCAGTGTAGAAGAGCAATAAAAGCACAATCCCTCGTCTCATTGTGAACATATAGGGCATGGCAGGATTCTACATGCAGATCACAAGATAACCTGTTATCATTGCAAAAAACAGATATCAGACAATATCCTTTACCTGCTTGTTGCATTTAGCCATGACATCTGATTCCTCTGTAGCCCAGACAGTAATTCCCTCTCTGCCATACTTCTTCACAAGATCAGAAACCTGTAAGTTGTTTGCATTTCTGATTTTAGTAGATTTTCCCGCCTGGTACATATCGGTTTTTTTTTATATTGAAATTATAACTTGCAAATCAAAAGTGGTGAGCAAACCAGATTCTACTTAAATTACTAAAATTACTAAATTTAGTGTTGAGTTCAAAACGTTTCACAACTTACTAAACTAAGTATTTAAGCTACTGCCACAAAGAGACAAAATTAAGTATACAAGCTAATGTCCTAAAGATCTTAGATGCAAGATCTAAACAACTATAACGTCTTGCAGATACGACATTCACAATTTTGGTTGAAATATGATTTTGAATGATAGAAAAACAAAATTATCATCCGTGTAAACTGACAAAAGAATAAATGTACTACATTAGCATGGGACTTTTTTCATTATAAGGTAATGTAAAGCCAAAATATAATAATTAAATTCAGAAAGTAGTTTCTTTCTATGCTATACTTTCAAACATATTATTAATGTTAATCTTCTTGTTAAACTGTTTTACACAGTGTTGTGTAAAAACTGTGATTAAATGCTACTGTTTAAAATCAAAGTAGACCTCACCTTTTTGATGAGCAAATCATTGTCTTCTTTTATTTCAAGTGTCATTGGCATGTTGGGAAAATTCCTCAGTACATCTTCAAGCAGCACAAACTTTCGATCTTTGCCTGTACTGTAGTGTCCTAACAGTCAGAAAAAGGCTTTTTAGATGTGAGCTAGTAGAGGTCAAGAAATAGATGGGAAATCAAAAGTTCTTACCAAAATAAAATGTGACTTCCAGACGCTCCTGATATAAAGGTAAATCCTAAAACCACAACAGCAGCATTCAGAGGCTTCAAATATATAGTTTTAGCCTAAATGACTACAACAAAAGCTACCTGGAATCTAAAGGAAGACACTGGTTTGTCATAGCCAGTTTGTCTGAGAAGGTTTCCGTCATGTGAAACAACAACGCATCCATCCAGTGTGAGGTGACAGTCCATCTCCAACATGTCCGTTCCCACTGCCACAGCACTGTCCAGTGAAATGTGTTTAGAACTCAAGATCAATTAAAGTTCAGAGTTAATGGGACAAAACTCACTGTTTAAAGGCTTCCATGGTGTTCTCTATTTTCTCACCAGACCCTACAAATCAAACACATTTGTCCTTAAGTCACTAGTTTGTAGGCCACACAGAAACTATGCACAAATTGTATGCATATAATTCTGGCAAACTTGCTGCACTTTGGGCTTTGACCATAACATTTATAAGTATGTACGTATTTATACAGTTAAGCACACACACGCACATATAAATGCAATATATTATACCCCTATAAAACCAAGAATTAAAATGCCACTTGCCTCCTCTGTGTGAAATGTGTCTGCAGTAAAATTTGAGCCGTTTCCTCCCATGTAGGACACACGGGTTGTGTAGTAAATAAAGCGAGCAAACAACATAAACTACAACTAACAGCAGCAAAAGAAGAAGCCCTTCAAAAGTCGAAGCCATGCTGAAAACTAAAAGCCGGGTTAATTCCAGACAGAATGAACTTTGACTCGGAGCTGAATCAAATCGCTCGCGCAGTTCCGATTGTCTGGATTTCTCTTTCCACCTGCTTTTATAGGATCTTCCCAGTGGCCCAGTCCTTTACATGTCTTATCTGACACGAGTTTATGGTCATAACCGAGCATGTGATCAGACGTGAGAAAAGGGTGTGATGTGGTTAGACGCAAATCCCGGATTTCATAACAGCAGAGTGGGATTGAATGGGATATCAAGTCTTAGATTGGACGTTTCCGTTCAGATTAAGCACTTTTCACCTGAAATATTTTAGATTAGTAAAACAAAAATATTATCTTAGATTCTCAGATAAAAAAAAAGAACTGTGCTTGTCGTATTTTTTCACATGTCAGATTTGATCCTCTCTCTGAACTTCTTGTGGTTTGTGGCTGCAGTTTGTGATTTAACTGCGTTTCAACAGGCGGAGAGGAATGGCTAATCTTCTGACTCCACGGTAAACTCCTACTTCTTCTTTAGAAACTGGATGACGAAAACTTTGGGGAAACGGAATGCTTTTGTTTTTGGCTTTGAATGTTTTAGTTTAACTTTATCATAGTTGGAAACTATATTGTCTTTTAAAGACAAAAAGATCTCAAAAAACAAGGCATTTGATATAAAATACAAACTATCCAACTCCGATTAACCCAGATTAGAGAATAAAGGCACCAGTTGTTTCCCAGACTGTCTAAATGTCGAAAAATAACCATTTAACAAAACATCGAGTATACAGTATTAGGTCTGTCTAACTAGCATTTAATTTTGACTTAACACACTAGTGCACACAGTCACACTCTCCTGCTCACTGCATGTATCAGCAAACAATAAAAGCATCAGCAAAGTTATTACATTCATTTTTAGAAAGAAGAAATGTAAATACAATGGCAGTTCTTTTGTCATTGAACTGTGGAAAACCATTTCAAGTCGTTCGGACTTCAGCAGTTAGCTAATTCGGCAGTCAGCAGTTGGCTATTAATATAACTCAGTAAATATTGAAGTGATTACATTGGAAATAACTGCAGATACTTTTACTTTTGTGTGTTTTGCGGATCATTTGAGTTGATGTCTCTCAGACGTGAGTTTTAGGAGGAACAGACTTTTGAAATCTATTTGGTGAACAGCTAAAGTGACCTGAGTGGAGCTGGTGGTGCTACTGTTGTGAAACACACACACCTGGTCACTCATAAACACATTAGCTGTCATTAGACCTTACAGCCCCTGTAAAGTCAGGACTGGACACACTGGGGATGACATCCACCCCCCTCTGAGACCAACCCGGAGCTCACACCTCCACTTCCCTTCTCTCTCCCGTTTTGCTTTTATCACCCCAATGTCAATGAAAAACAAAAACAGCAACTACAACAACAGCAAGACTTGGAAATGGAAAGCTGCCCTGCCAGTGCTCAGAGAACCCAACTTCATACCAATTAGTTGGATTTGTAGGAGGAAATATTTTCTTAGTGTGATGGGAATTTCTTTTTTTTTTTTTTT
>CM051500.1:9922067-9935795 GCA_028031935.1 Paedocypris micromegethes
TTTTTTTTTAAACCAATGGTAATGATTAAAATAGATAACTAAAATAGTAAAACACGTAAAGCAGAGACCTTTGTGTTTATTTTAAGGGCCAAACTGTAGCAGTAAAACCAAACTGGTTCCATCTGCAAGAGTCCAGCCCCTCACCACCAGACACTTCACCAGGACAAGAGCAAATGTCACAGCTCAACTTCTGAGTCCATTGGGTTACATTCTAAACTATAAATGTGCTTTTTTCACCCTCTTTCTTGTGTCTTTATGAACAAATATGGGCATTGTGGATGTGGTGGGAAAAAAAATTTCATTTCTTCATTTGTGGAACCAAAAGATGTCATTTGTTTAACATCAGCCATCTGCTCACATGGTCCTGGAGTTTTGCGTTTAGGAAAGTACAATTGTTTTGAGACATGATGTTGTCATTGACAAGAACAAAAGATTGTATCGAGAATTAATGGATGGATGGATGGATGGATGGATAGATAGGTAGATAGATAGATACATAATCAAAATAATCATTAATTTGCACTTCAAACCGCTTATTCCAATTCAGGGTTACATGGTCATCCCACATGATTTTGTTTTTGGGTCTGAGGAGAATACACACTTTGGAGTGGATGCCAACCTATTCAGCTCAGGGCAGGACCACTTTTAAAAATGTGCTGTAGAGTATCTGGATTAGAAAATACTCACTTTGTAATCAAGAAAATAATCAAGTTTATTGATGACGTGATTTAGGTAAAGATAAACGTAGGTTTAGTCTAGATGTCAGAAAATAGCATTACAATACTGATGAAGTGAAGATGAAGTTGACCAGACCTGTGTGTTTTTATAGCTAGTGTTGAGAAGAGAAGTTTTGGGTCCAAAGAAACAACAGAAGAAGAGAGAAGAAGTGTGAAGGCCTCACCATTTGTTTAAAGTGTGAAGATACACTCACCTATATAACACACAAAGAGACAAACACGCAGGCATTAGAAGACAGACACGAGCAAGCAATCAGACAGAGAAGAGGACAGGAGATTTAAAAGTAAAACCGCATGTTTGTATCATGAAAGAATAAGGATTGATTTGATATTGATAAAACCAAAAGACAAAGGGAGTAAAACCATCAACTGGAATCATGCTGGGAGTGGAAATGTATCCCAGTTTGGCGCTGGGACCCCAGAGACTGAGTGACTGCTTTTACAGAGGTAAGAGAGAGATTTCATTTAGTAAAAATATCATTTCTCCGGCTTAAATGTCATTTAGTAACAAATGTAATGTTGTTAAATGTGGCAAAATACTGTACGACCATGTGTTACTTGATAAGTGTTATTTTTATTATGTTGGGGAAAATATTAAAAAAACTGAGATGTCTCAATTTTTGACTCTCTTTTTTTTTTTTTTTGCATATACGTATCTCTTTTTTCATAAGCCCTTCATCTCTTTGCAGAATGTGAGCCCCAAGCTCATATGCCATTATACCCCACCACATGCGACATGGCTGCACGAGGGCTTCCCGCTCGACTGCTGCAGCCGCCCACTGCTCCTGCGGAGACTCCTGCGAACCTTCAGGACGCGGTCAAGATGGATCTGGAGAATGGGTCTCTCTGGAAACAGTTCAGCACGGTGGGCACAGAAATGATTGTCACAAAGAAAGGGAGGTGAGCACTTATATCACGCCAGCTCTGTACGCAAATGCATCACATTCAGTTTAAAACATCTGGATCTCATGCTTTCTCTGTTCCTCAGGAGAATGTTTCCTCAGCTGCGTGTGAAGGTCACAGGGCTGAATCCGACACTGCGCTACATTCTTCTTCTGGACATCACACCGGTGGACTCCTCGCGCTATCGGTTTCAGGACAGCAGCTGGCAGGTGGTCGGGGGAGCGGAGGCTCGGCTACCTGACCGGGTGTTTATCCACCCAGACTCTCCTGCCACTGGAGAGCACTGGCAGAACCGGACCATATCTTTCCACCGGGCCAAACTCACCAATAACACTCTCGATGCCCAAGGATATGTAAGTTAACTTTATTTCTTTGTACTCTCCACTATTCTATTTTTCCATTGAGTTAAATTCAGAATTAAATGTTTAGTTTTAAGGATTTGATATAGTGTGTGTGTGCGTGTGTGTGTGTGTGTGTGTGTGTGTGTGTGTGTGTGTGTTCTAAATCTAAACTGTCCCGATATGATGCACAATTAATTTGTTCCTCTAAAAAAGGGTTTAAATCCGTTCAAAAAATAATCCTATATAAAATAAATCCTAATAAAATGTTCTGAATTTATTTTTAGTCATATTAAACATCTGTAACCATAGTAACAGTTAATCCTATTAAATCATCAAGAGGTCAAAGCAGAAACATCCTAAAATGAGTGTTTTTTAAGAACGGTAGATACTTTTGGGAAGTGATAGGACTCATTTCTGCAGTAGCACATGTTGTGGTCTCCAAAATGTGATTGCCTAATGTTTTTCCCATAGATCATCCTCCACTCTCTTCATCGATACCAGCCACGCATTCATGTGATCGAAGCTCGTGACGTCCTGATGTGGGGACGAGCCCAGCACTCTTTCACCTTTCCTGAAACACAGTTCATTACAGTTACAGCATACCAAAACAACAAGGTGTGTGTTATCACCTTCCTATTGGTCGTATACTGTACAACTAACAACTCCAAATTGATGGTAATCTGTATTTCAATTGATATCCGTTGAATCTGTTTTTATATCAAATTTTAAGATAACCGAACTGAAGATAAACTCAAATCCTTTTGCAAAAGGGTTTAGAGAAGATGGGATGAACTGCAAAAAGTATGTAATTCTCAATACTATACAAACTTTTAAGTGATTAAGTGATACCCCATATTTTTGACCAAAAGCACACTTTTTTTATACTTTCAGACAACGAGAGGCAAGGCTGAAAAGAAAAATCACATCCAATCAAGAGGAATGTCTAGATATTGGTGAGTACAGAATTAAAAATCATTTGAAATGTATTGTATCCATATGTCATGAAAACAATTATCATGGTAATTACATTGTTATAAACTGGAAATAATATATACGTATTTTGTGGAAAAATTATGTTGCAAACAAAATTATAATTTGCAAAAAAATTACATCTCATGATTTTATTTTGTTTATTGTTACATTCTTACATAATTTGCAAAAATAATAAGTTGTCGAAATTTTTCAAAACATTGGGCTGTAGTGTAATTTATTTTTCCCACAATTGTATTGTTCATTCGTTTAATCAACTGTAAGAAATTGTTCTCACACTGTTTTCAAACACAAAACTTTTTGGGTTCCCAAAACTAACATAAAATGCAATAAAGTAAAGCTTCATAATCTTTTTTTTCTTTTTAATAATTTCAGAGTCATGTGACCCATGTGATTCCACAGAGCTTCTATCCCAGTCTGTGCAGCTTCAAAGCTCTACTCTGTCTATCATGAACACCACCCTGGCAATCACAGACACGGGTTATAATGCAGAATCACAGTCTCTACCCGAGCAGACCGTTTCAGAACAAACTCTTGTTCTGGGTCAAGCTTTCTTGAACTCTGAGTTGCCTGACATTCCCTCCTCCATTGAAAGTCACCAAGCAACCTCGGAAAATAATGCCAACAACCCTCTGTTAAATGGGTATGTTCTTCCACCTTGCATTACTTTTAAAAGTGCGTATTTAAAACAATTATTAATATGCTACAATGTTTTCTTCAGATCATCTCAGATGGTGGACCTTTCTGGATACACAGCAACATTTCCAGATCCTCAGCTCAGTTCCAGGTCCCTTTCATCAGTAGCATTATCTCAGTCATCTTCAGCCTATTCTGTGGTATCCTCATCTCAGAACTCTGACCTTGAACTTCCCCAACCCTCCACAATGCCGCCTCCTTCTATGCCTACATTCTCATCTATATCATCAGACTATTCTTCCCTTGGTTCCTCAGCAACTATCCCTACCTCATCAACTTCTCCCTCAGGTTCTTCATACCCCCCTGTTTCACAGCACACTCCTTCAGAACTTCTCCCGTCATCAGCTTACCACACTCTTCTTCCATCAGACCAGACAAGCCCTCATACGCCAACAAATCCACCTTTTCTCTCTCTTGGTCCTGCTTCCTGTCATGTTTCTGGAGTAGCTATTGACTTGGGCCAAAATCAGGTGAATGGCAGAGGATTATGCTCATCTACTGAAACAACTCCCATTCCTAACCCAAACCAAACAGCTTTTCCCTTTCCCCCAGTGCAATCTTCAAGCGAACCAGACCAAACGCCACCATCATGCCAAAACCTACCCCAATCTTCACTCTCTTTACCCCCAGAAACTCAGTGCAACTCGAATCCCATATCTACTCCAACGGAACCAAATAGAACTCCAACTGCATTTTCTTTCCCTCCAACAGCCCAGTCCACTCCAATTAATGTAATGACCCCTCCAAACTCAACCGTTTTCCCCTTTCCCCCAGTTCAGCAGAACCCTAGTAATTCAGGTACCGCTGGATCTATTCAACTCTCAGAAGCTGATTTTCCAAGCTCGCAGTTGTCATCCGCATCCGGATTGACCACAATCCCTGCCATTCATTCAACAAGTGGTCTCTCCTTCCCAACCAACGTTGTCCATCAAGGCCCACTGCAGACAGTTTCCAGTAATCTGCACCCTACTACCCTGCACCCTTCCAGTAATCTGCACCCCTATTCTGTTCCCTCATTTCCGGCATCACTGACGAAACACCAGATTCCTGGAGCTCTCCCTAACCCTACAGCAACAACACACACTTCTTACCCCTTCACAGCTCCTGCTCCTCTTCCTCTGCAGACCCTGACTCTACCACCTTCTAGCTCTATCCACAGTATTCCGACAATTCCAAACCCTCAATTCCAACCTCAGCTTCAACCAACCTTTCCACAGTCATACTCCAGTCCTTCTTTTCCTCATATCCCTGCCCAATCTGCAAATCCCGCCCAACTCCCAGCACAGTCTTTCCCTTCCATCCAGACCACCGGTAATTCACAATTACTGCCATCAGGCCTTCCAAACCTCCCTGACCCTACATCTTTAACCCTTCCACAGTGCCCCATTTCTTCGAATGCCTACCCTGCGGTAGCTCCTACAGAAATAGGCACATTCTCACAGCTGAATTCTACTGCCCCCTATTTGCCCGATATGGTACTGCATCCTTCAATGATCCCAGCTATCGAGTCAACCCTTCCCTCAGCTGCTCCCGCTCCTTCCCTTTACAACACTTTTCCTTCCTACTCACTTCGTCTGTGCCAGGACCCTCGAGCTTCCCTTCATTTGCCTCTGAGGCATCTTTACAGACAGCCTCAGCACGGCCATCCTCATGGCCAAGGACCCTACATTGACCTTGGAGGAAGAACAGTATTCTAAGGATGCACGAGTTGTCAGCTTATATAATTGATTACAAATGTTGGAAGTATTTTTGGATAGTTTGATGATATTTGCTTTGGCAGTGAATTTGAAATGTGGTAATTGGCATAAAATTCTAAATCCTTGTGTTATTATTTTTTTTACTGTTACATGTTTTATGAATTTATATGCTTGTTTACATATATCCTAATCGATACTCTGTGCTTAGATATTTAGCATCGCTGTATATTTTCTTGCTCATACTATTAGCAAAATAAAAAAGTGTGTATTTTTGCAACTATTTTTATATTTGCAATTATAAAGTTAAATATTAAAGAAAACGTTTTGGTAAAAAAAATGTATGGACATTTGTTTGCAATAATTTGAGCTTGATTGACTGTAAATTGTGCACTCATGACACATGCATTTTGTTGCATAAGATATATAATGTAATAACCTCTCAACATTTCTGTATTAATTTCTAGGGGGAAAAAACACAAAGGAGTTATTCAGAATATTCAAAACTTTTAACTAATTTGAACCACTTCGTGGAGTCTTGAGTCTGTAGCATCTTCATTCTGTAAATTATTCATATAAAATGATTTTTAAATGTTACAGAACAATGTTTCTCAATGTTTGATTGCAAAGGAACACATCAACTCAGGGTGTATTATTGATAGATTTAAATTGATATGTCTTTGTTCAAAAAACCATGATCAAAGTCCTTGCATGAAGACACAGCACATAAAATTTCTCTTTTTAATGTGTTGTCATTATTGCATTCTGAAGACACTGAATTCTGACAATGAAGCAGTTACCTGCAGCATTTACACGGTGAAATACTCGATCTAATCAAAAACAATCTTAAAGAGATGGTGACCACAAACGTCAAGATAACTTTTGGCAAATTACTTTTTCGAACAATACCACCTGAATAGAAAATATCAGTATTTTTTAATACAGTATTAACTACTCTCAACATTCATTCACACTGAAATAATGACATGTGGAAGTGAAAATAACTTGCCATAATAATGAACAAAAAACGTCAACATTTTGGTCATGATCGCCCTGTGAATGTTCACAATCACTTGGCCCCTGTTGTCTTTTCTTTTATTCTGCGGTGCAGCTCTTTTCTCAGCAGATCCCGTTCTTTTCGGATTCCCTGAAGCACCGTCTGGTTCTCCTGAGCTCTACGCACCAGGTACGGCAGCGTGTCGTCCACCGAGCCATACGGGACCGACTTGTACACCGAGAACCCGTGCTGGGCTTGAAGAACACATGAAGGTCAACAGGAGATCAATAACAGCACGATCGATAAGTAATAAGAAATATCAGACCTAGTGTGAGAGAGACGTGGTCACACATTCCCAGCAGTTGGCCGAAACAAACAGTGCAGCCGTGTCTGTGAAGGCCCAGCTCTTTCATTCTGAAGGTCAAAAAAGCTTTCAAATCACACACATTAGGATCAGAGCCGAGGAACGAGAGGTTTCAGAAGTGTGTACCGTGTCACGGCCCGTCTGACAGAGTCTTCGTTGTGAGTTGCAACAATAATCATGTTTCGCTCAGGTTGTTCAGAAATCAGCTTCAGCATGATCTCCAGACAGCCATTATAACTGCACAATTCACAAAAACATGAAACAATAAGACAAATGTTTGAATTAACCTCAATTCACTAGATCAGCTATACATATGTACATTTTTATCATAATTTAACAAGTGTAGCACAAAATTGTTTTTTTACATGTTTTTGTATTAAATTTTTGTATTAAATAAGGAAAATCCATTTACCTCAAACTTGGAGTCTCAAAAGACTTTAGCATTATAAATTAAATGATAGATTATTAATATAATACACACTGCAAACACGAAGTATTTTACAAATATCCTCGTCTTTTTAAATTATTGATAATATATTTAGGTATATAAAAAGTTCCATCAATGGCTTTTACATTTTCATTTAATCTGCATTTGGTTTTACCCAGATGTAAAATCTGCATTTATCTATCACATTTTAACTGAATAAAAAAAACCCAGATACACAAAGAAGTTCCCGCGCTTGGAACCACAGCGGATGGGCTCTAAGACCCTCTTACCCATGAATGAAAAAGAGATGGATGAGTAAAATGTCCTTCACCTGTCATTGGTTTTCTCCCATGATTGATGGATGGGATCCATCCGTCCCTCCTTCTGGGCTAGTTTTCTTTCTTTGTCCATGTAAGCCCCTCTGACCAGTTTAACACCAAGACAGAACGTCTGATCAATTGAGGTCTGAATAGCATCTCGCAAAAGATTCTTTGACTCCTGTATAAAAAAAAAAAAAAAAAAAAAAAAAAAAAAAGCATGAACATAGACAAAAAGTGACAAATCTTTTCTGGAAACAAGGTGGAGACCTTTAGATAGCACTGATACGTGTTCCAGAACCAGGCACTTTGCTGATTAAATTTCTTCATCAGTGCCATGGTGATGAGGGACAGAGCCGGGTTCATGTAGGTGTATTCAGCATCCACCAGCACACGGACTCTACCAACGCTGGCCTACAACCACATTGTCACAACCAACTACTTGTTAAACACTTTTTTTTCAAAGTCAAAAATTTGTCTTTGATTTGTTACCTCTCCAATTTTATTGAGTCTTTGAAGTCCTAATAATAAATGTGTGTTTTCACGCTTCGTCAGACCAGGTATTGTCACTTCCTATTGGGTAAAATACACGTAATGCATGAATTACACGTAATGCATGAATTGCGTGTGTATGTGTGTGTGTGTGTGTGTGTGTGTGTGTGTGTGTGTGAAGTTTTAAGTGAAGAATAAACTGTACCTCTCCATCCATGGCTTTAACAATCAGGTTTAAATTATATTGTTCCGTCTTCAACAGAGATGATAGTTTAACCTTATGACATATTAAATAAAAACACAACATTATTAAAAAAAAACACAACATTATTAATTAATAAAAGTGGTGTGTTGATGACCAGTCGCCATATCACTGGAAAACGTCACACACTAATCAGTTATTATCACAATCCTGCTCTTTGGCACCACCTGGTGGCTACTGGAGGAAGCAGCAGGACTAATGGTATGCCCGGCTAGCTCCTCAACATGACATGATGTTGGCACTTTGCAGCTTTTTTTTTTTAATTACTGTTCTAGTAGTGTTGAGGGAATGAGCCGAATAATGGTAATTGCACTCATGTTTGGAAATGCTTCCCAAGTTATAAAGTATGTTTTGCAAGCCTTTGGAATGGGACCACAAGAATGGCACATTCATTCCTCCAAGTCACTTACACACAGCTCTGGACTGACTAGTGCCGTGATCTTCAGCTGCATCATCGGGTTCTTACTCCAGCCGTTACTGTGAGACATGTGGACACAGTGCAGCATGGTCACCAGGTTCTCTTCATATCTCCTCTCCCTGTGCAGATACATCCCCTTCACACAGTCTTTGCCAACAAGGACATTCAGCTTTGCCATACGCAAACAGACTTCTACATGAAGCCAGAAAAGATCGTCCATTAGATTATAAAAAGTTAAAGTGATTAGTTGTTTGATTCGTATATATATATATGAGCTATTTATTCAAACAGTGTAAAAAACCAACAACAGCTCCATAAAGGAAATCAGCTGGCTTTGTCTTTGCTTCAAGGAAACAACAAGGAAATGCTTAAAATTCTTCTTTATAACAGAAAATTAGATATTTATATCTATTTTTCCAGATATAAATATAACACGTCAGCTTTCCTTTTAAGCCTTTTATACTTCATTTCACTTTCATTTTAGGTTTTCTTTTTTTTTTTTTGAAGGACGCCAACTTTATTAGCCATAATTACTGTTTAAGAAACACCCCATAGTCTGAAAGGGCGAGAGAGAGAGAGAGAGAGAGAGAGAGAGAGAGAGAGAGAGAGAGAGAGAGAGAGAGATCAAGTGTACCATTTTTATTTACTTATTTTTGCCAAAAGTGATGGACTTGATATCCAAATAAAACGCTCTTTCAGTGTGTAACTGTAATACCAAACTACTTTTTTTTAAACCACAAGTTAAAAGGGTATATTTACATTTTTTTTTTATATAAAAGCACAAGTTAAATGTGATAAGTTTAGATTACACTTATCAAAGCTCTCACATCTTTCAAACAAAATCAGCTCTTGATCTTACATGCATAAAACGTATGTAAACTTTTCTAAAGATAATACATATAGATAAACTTAAACATATATTAGCAGTACACAAATTCTATTTGTTCAAAAAAACAGAACTCGTTGGAAAGTTACCCGGTGCTCTCTCCCAGGTCCTCTTCGATGGGAACCGCCAGCATAGGATGAAGGCCCAGGTTACTCATCTTCCGCATGGATACTGAGATCTCACCCTCGGTTTCGCCCGCGACAAACTGTGCGTACACAGAGGGCCGCAGGAGCGCAGAGAAGAACCTCTTGCCCAAAATCGTCCGCGTAAAACTCATCAACTTTCTCCAACAGAAACATCTTAACATTAGAGACTACACAGCTTCACTCTCCATAGTTTCGAGAGAGACGTGAGGCATATACCTTCCCACAGTTGTTCACCAGGACTGGGAAAGAGCAAAGTCTGAAGACCCCGAGAGCTCGAATCAGCTCCCACAGACTCTTCACCCTAAAAGCTCGGGGGTCTTCAAAGGTCAGAAAGGCAGGCGACGTGGCGGACACACTCTTCAGCCTCAAAGATACGAAGCGGCAGAAAAATACTGGCCGGAGAAGAGAAGACATCTCACCTGCCACTAGCTGCTATTGCCAAGAGAAGAAAAGAGACGTTTGTCTGATTCTGTTGACTAAGTGTCTGATGATAATCAGGGTTTTAATCCATTATGAGCCAAACAATGTCTTTCTATATTGATTGTACTTCCAGGAACTTAGTTCTGTGCGCTACAAAATATCTGTGAGATCTTTAAGAGCAGCAAGCTCCACATGTATCGTCCAGGATAGATCTACATTAAAGGTAAAAACTGTAAAGACTTCACAGCTCAACATTCAGTCGGAGAATATAATAATAAAATGTAAATGTGTATGTGCTGCATATACTGTACATGTAAAAACATCTCTTGTTTTGATTGAGGTGATTTGGAAAAAGAAAATTCTATACTCACAAACTTGTGAAGTCAGTTGGGGTCTGTAGAAAACTCACAGTGGTTATGTGGGGGAAAAAAGAAAGGATGGGGGGACGAAAAGAGAGAAAGATCCTCGAGGTTAATGACTAATCTGTAGCTTGAACTTTGGGACATTGAAACATTTTGGTTCTTTCCAAACCTCTTGTAGTCATAGCACAACTCAGATTAGCACAATACTAATTCACAATTATGGAACAACAATGCCATACTTTATAAATGCATACTTAAATAAAACATGTATGCTTATTAGAACTAAATATAAACAATACTAACATTGATTCATTCAGAAATCCATCAGATTTTACTCTTAGGATTATTACTCAACAATTTTAATGAATTATAATTCATGACTGAGTACAATGAAACACTATAATCGTACAAGTACAATAGTTTAATTAATATACAGCATACAGAATGAATCTGTTAATATCGGGTAATGCATTAACATATGTACTGACACAGCACTGTTCGGAGAGCAAGAAATGTGTATGTTGCTAGTGATAAAGCAGGGAATGGAGCAGATGTCTGGTCGACCTTGGATTGCGAGAACAAGACACTAACAGACACGTTCCCTTTCAGTTCTCAAGTCCTCTACTCTAAATAATCCAATCCAATCCATCCGCAGACCGTTGACCATGTGAGACAGTCTGAAATCTAATGACCTGAATTCCAAAGGTTGCACGTCTCACGTATTCATAGAAAACTGACGATCTTTGGGAGAATCCGTTCAGATGTTTTGAACGTTTGTGTGCAGATGAAAAACTAAGTTTATAAACGCTACATGCAAAGGTTGTTGATTAGCGTTTCATTGATTTCCTGTTTACTGGCCTGATACTAAATTGACATTTGGACTGCTCATTTCCATTTATACGTAGAAGCAATATTTTATAAAAATACATGTTTATATAAATATAAACAAACAGCTGTGTGTTTTACACTTACTAGATTTTTGCTCCATACAAATTCATCCATATCATTGATATTTAGCTATTGATTCATTTAAATTATCGATTAAATCTATTTGATTTATCAATTAATTTGTAATCAATCGACTATAAATAAAATGAATTAATTCAAGAAATCTGATGGACAAACAATAAGTCCAAAAAAATTGAAATTAAATAAGTACAGTACAGTATTACCGTATAGTGCTTTTGTTTTATAGATTGACAGCACTAACAGACTTAAATGTATATATACACACAGGTTCAACAGACAAATCATTCCAGACAAATGTAATTGTAATTTTGATTTTATTAATTAAGAAGGTTCTAACAGAACGAATGTTCTTCTTTCACCTACAACGCGGTGACAGGAAGAGTGAAGTCTTGAGCTTGTGGGTGAAGAGAAGCCAAGAGAAACCCGGAATGAAGGTGTGCATGAAGAGCCAGTGACGTGTTTAGTACGAGCTCTGGTTCTGAGACCTGTAGCCTCCCCGCTGGTAGTTTTGTTTCTGCTGGTAACCTCCTTTCTGATCTATTACAACACACACAGATGAAAAGCGTTAAAAGACGGACAGATGTGCTTTACTTCATGATGGCAGATTTAAACAATCGGTACCTCTCTGATAGCCTTGCTTCTGCTGATATCCACCTTTCTGATCTGTGAGGTAAAGGACAAGGATTAAGTTAGTGAGAGATAGTGTCAGAAAAAAAAAAAATATATATCCCAACCCCCAAAAAAAGCTAATTTGATTTTTTTTTCTCGATTAACCAAATATTTAGATTAAGAAACATTGTGCAAATATATTATTTATTAAGTTACAACCAATTGGGATACAAATGATGATAAAGCGCTTTAATAACAATGGTAATTTAAATTGTATAACAATTTAATTAAGAATGTAAGATTCTGAAAAATGGACTTCTAAAATTTCAATTCTTTTTCAGAATGTTGTCAAATACAATTTTGACCAACGCAAAGCCGCTATGTGGAATTACGTCATAAAAGTCTTAAAAAAGAAAAAACATCCAAATGTTCATTTGCGTTCCAAATTAGAATTAGGAAATGTATGTGCATTTATGTTTGGCTGGAATGATAAAAAGAATCTGCGTACCTCTGTTGAAGTATCCACCGTAGACGCCTTGTTTCAGGTCAAAGACGCGCTCGTTGTTCTCCACCAGGCCGCCGAGTTTCTCTGCCAGCTGCAGGGCCATGTTCTGCAGGGAGGTGGGCTCCGTCCTGTGCATCACCACCGTCTGAGTGGGCTGGTCCAGGGACGCCTGCGACACAAACAGTCAGTGCGGGCACGCCACACATCGACCAATGTCTGTTACACACATCCGTCTCTTACCATGAGCTCTTCATTGATGATCATCTTGCTGATGATGCTGTGCACTGTGGGCAACTCCAACTCAAACATCTCCGACAGAATCTCCATACTGCGGAACAGACATTCGCATCACTTGTGGTCTAAACAAAGAGCTTTGGTCCCAACACAACTACGAACCTGATGGAGTCGTACACGCTGCTGTAGGTGAACAGGTACGTGCGCAACGACTCCTCCTGGATCTTTCTGGAATTTCAATCAAGCACAAATTGAAACCAACCAAGAATCTGGAGAATGTGGACAATGTTGGGTCTCTACCTGACGAGCATCTCTCGCACACGCTGGGCTTCTGGGAACAGATCCCACACTTTGCTGTTCATCTTTTCATTGATGATAAAGGAATGACAAGTTCTCCAGTCGCCCATCTTCATGGCCTTACTGGCGGCCACCACGTGCTCCCTCATGCTCTCAGGAGGACCTGAGGACAACAGCGAGGTCTTCAAGCACCAGGCCGTGCTAGGCTGTAGGCCAGTGTTCTCACTCACCCAGCAATGGCTGTCTCTCGCCCACCCGCAGCTGATGGTGGAACTGCTTGCTGATCATCCTGCGGCGGGCGTCAAACTCGTGGGCTGCCATATAAGGGATCTCCAGAAGCATGGCAGACACCAGGTAGACACATTCCAGGAGCTCAAGGTTAATGTGCATATGGAAAGGCACCTGAAACAACAAGGTTGAGTTCCTGGGTTGTGCTATAAAAAAATACATTCTTTCAACCACAAAGAAAGGTTTGCCCAAAAGATAATCTAGGACACTCACACAGATTACAGGCTGGATTATCAGGCAGTAATGTTTTCATTTTGGTGTAATTACACTTTAACAGGAAAGCATTATAGCCATAAATACACAGGACGTTTTATTGAAAGTCCAACATGGACACTTTTCCAGTTTTTCTTTTGACATTTTAATCTTTTTTTTTT
>CM051500.1:9942508-9967134 GCA_028031935.1 Paedocypris micromegethes
AAAAAAAAAAAAAAAAAAAAAAAAAAAAAAAGAAAACTGGGTAGGGAAAGACAAATACAAAAACACGTTGGGCACAGCTTCCTGTTGAGTGCCGTCAGCATCAAGATGACTCAAAGGAAGTAGTCAGCCACAGGCTTTTTGGAGGGAATCCCTCTCGTTTCCTGTGGAGCAGCTTCAAAAATGATGAATTCTTTCTGCAGATGCTCATCCAGCTCCAAGATGGCCGCCACATTTCCACACCTGGCAGAGAAAGAGATCATCAAGGAAACATCAACAGAAAGTTCCCAGTTCATTTGACAGCAACCAACCTGTAGCAGTAATTTGGCGCAGACCACACAGTTAAAACGGTCTCGCTGAAGTGCCACTTGTAGCCCTCCATGACGAGCTGATGCGCCCTACAGATCATATCGATGTCGTTTGCAGCGTTGAACTGAGCCACCACATCACTGCCGAAGAGGTAGCCAGCACCTCTGGGACTCACACCCCAGCCCGTGGTGTCTAGTTCAGGAAGAGTTCACACCTCACACTCAGATTGTACATTACAAAAGAAAAAAAACTAAACCCAGCAGATTACCTTCAGGGTCCGACCATAACAGATCACACATCGGACCGTCGTGTGGCACTTCCTGTTTCCTGTCAATGGTTCGGATCTGGTCTAGGGTCTGGATTGAAGGCGAGAGTCCTCCGTGTACGCAGAAGATCTGCAGAATCACAATATATGATCAATTGAGATTGTGGTTAGGTCATGACAAATCAAAACACGTACTGAACACGACTCACTTTGCCGTCAATAATGGCGGAAAGAGACAAGTAATCGAAAATCTCAGTGCAGTAGCGCCACACTGTGACCGATCCGTATTTCCTTAAGCACTCATCATAGAAGCCGTAAACCTGGGTGATCTGTCTGGACTCGTGGTTCCCCCGGATGAGTGTGATTCTGTCTGGATAACGCACCTGCAATCAAATGATTTTACATCACTCATGGTGTTCAAAGAGGTTTCCATTGAAACTTTGAAGCGAGAAACAATCAGTGACTGTACTTTGAGAGCGAGAAGTAAGAGAAAAGTCTCCACACTGTAGAAGCCTCGGTCCACAAAGTCTCCCATAAAGAGGTAGTTTGTTTCTGGAACGTCTCCACCGACCTGCAGCAGAAGACACGTGGGTGTGTGTTATTCACGCGCACAAGACTACACTTCTTTTGAGAAAACCAGACCCAGCGGAACGCAAAACGCTGTTGAGAATGATTTGATCATTCTAAATACAGCCCTTTGGCTTTATTTTAAAACGTATCTTAATTTGAAACAAAAGTTGAATAGGAAGTGGATCTGAAATGTAACAAAAGCGATGAATTTTGTTTCATTTCTTTGTGTATATCTTGACTCACCCTGAACAGCTCTTTTAGGTCATAAAACTGCCCGTGGATGTCACCACATACCTGAGAAGAAAAGTCCGTCATTCATAGTGCAAAAATAATTCATGGAGTGTTTTTTTTTTTAATTGGGTGTAAATTATGTTAAGAGTTCTTCATTTGATGTCAATTTTTTTTACATTTGAACTTATTGTACAATTAATTAATATACAAATGAATTATACAAATGTATACACCATACACACACTTGTATCACACTTTATATCATTGGGCACTCGCCTTCACCAAAGGTGAGTGACTATTATTTTTCGTTCTGAGCCAAAAAGTGGAACTTTTTTTATTTCAAGGTTTTTTGACTGGATAAAAAACGATGGCTTAGCTACACCCCCTCAAAAATCAAAAAGCATTGGGCCGATGGGAGGCCGAAAAGCACTTTTCTTTTAATCGCAGACTCACGAAAACCGGTACACATACACACCATGTCGGGGCAAGTAAAAAGCCTATCGCATCGACCTTGCCAAACCAACAGGAAGTCGTCACACCACACGCAGAAAAACGAACTCGTCATAGGGTTTTTGATCGAATGAACTGAAAATGTGCCAGACACATCTAGAGACGAAGGCGACAAAACCCACATTGGCGATATATTAATGCGGTCTCGGTTTTCGCGCAAGACAGCCACGAATTTAGCGTTCGCGCTTTTCAAAATCACAAATCTTAAAATCGCTCCCATTCGCACACGCTACATCAGACGCGATCAAAGTCTCTTGATGAATTGTAGGCCCCGGCATGCTAAATCCGAAAGTGAAGGAAATTTTCAAATCGCAGCTATATCGCCACCTGTATAACGATTAGAAATTTTGAATGGGAGGAGCCAAAATTTGTTTGTCGCAGGTGTACCAAATTTGCTGGAAAATTTGGCCATCCTGAGCAGAAAAGCCAATCATAATAGGGTTGTAACTTTCACCGTGTGGGCGTGGCAACGGCCAAAACCCACCATTCATTCCTAATGGCACTCGGCAAACAATTTTGAATGGAGAGCCAAAAATTAGTTTGTCACAGGTGTACCAAATTTTCTGGAAAATTCAAGCAGGCCATCCTGAGCATAAAATGCCAATGACAGCCATGCTGTACTTTCAACCGTATCACCATGGTGACCGCTAAAACACACCATTCATTCCTAAGGGCATAAGTTGCTCTCAATCGCAAACGGACCGGGCAGGCAGCGGGGCAGCGAGTGCCGGGCTTTGCCGCTTGCGGCTATATTTTCTATTATGGCTGCTGAAAAATATAGTTTATCCAATGTAGTAAGAGTGAGAAATCTGTCTATTTAATATAAAATTACCAATGTTTGCATATGTATTATTTAGTTTTGAAGTTGGAAAAAAAATTAAGATGCTTCAATTAAACAACAAAACAAAAACTAAAACAATGTATTCAACTTTGATTTTGGTATAAAAGTTATTCGTGAGTTTACTTTATGGCTGGTCTAAACCGGTTTTATACTTTAGAACGTTTTTGTTTCTAATACTGGAGGAGTTTTCACAGATGCTGAAAACATCTGGAGAATGTTTGGACAAAATGGAGTGGCTCTTTGACGTTATCCACGTCTATAGAAGGATGTAATGTTTACTTACGAAATATATTGAATAATTCATAAACAAAATATACTAGACTCACATTAGCTAAGACAATAAAGGATACATTTAAGATAATGACGTGTGATCAATGACCCAAAAAAAAAAAACCCTTACTTACTGTTACTGGAGAGTCAACTCTCTGTACATTACTCTCTTCGACCAGAATCTCTCTGGAAAACACACACACACACACACACACACACACACACACACACACACACACACAAGACGCGTTACATGAGAAGAACACCGGGCTTGGTTTGATGGCCGACTCTCACCTGGCTTTGGCACACAGGGCTTTGACCTCGTTTTCCTTGATCAGCTCACACCTCCTCAGCTGGTCAATCTGTCGGTCCAGATCACTCATGTCCCCCATGTTGTCCGTCTGTCGAATTCCTCACTCAAAACAGCAAACAGAGCGGCTGCAATCTCTCTCTAGGCTCCACAAACACTGACAGATGAAGGGAGGCGGAGTGGCGAGGCGAAGCACTACACGACCTATATAACACAATCAAGACTGACGTGAAGACGACAATTCGTGTGACAGTTGAATTACGGGCAAAAGCAGACATAGTGCCCATCAGGTGACGTCATCAAAAAAAAAGAAAAGAATGATAGAGCAGCTAAGGCTGTACCGAGAATAGTTGCAGCGACCAATCGGGAGAGGAAGGCGGGACTATACGTTCGCTAGACCAATAGCAAAGAAGATTGACTCCTCCGAATCCAGACATTTTGCAATTCGGTTCAATGATGATAGTGACGCAGAAAATCAATAGTCAAGGTGGAAATTAAATTAAACGAATCAAAAGGAGGAAAATAAAAATCAAATTAGCGAGAAAAAAAACAACATACAAAACGTTGATTATGTGGAAGTTGTACAAGAATGACAGTTCGGTGTTTAAATGAAAATATATACATGGTTACTACAGTTGAAATATAAATTGATCAAAAGTCCATCACTAATACATTTTGTTTTTTTAACGACTTTTTTATGTATTAAACTATAGTTTTACAGGTCGCGGGAACTGATAAAATTCTTAGCTCGGTCGCTTACCAACGTGACGGCGAATCCGAAAAACGTGCTAGAAGATAAAAACGCCGGGAAAAAAACGCGACGAACAGCCGGGAAAACGACAACCATCATCCGACAACATGCCGAGGGCACTGATGTCAAAGTGGATCCCGATTCCCCCTCACAGAAGAGTCAATCCGGAATTAGCTGCGTTAACTAGCCTGAGCAGCTAACGGCCTGAAAGAGCGAGCTCATCTGTTCCGACATCTGCTCGAGTACGTGGACGCCTGCGCGCGAAACAACATGGTTACCATCAAACGCGTGACACTCACCTTTGCTTTCCAGCGAAAGACCCGTGGGAAACGGACCAATCTACCGAGACACGGTAGCTCGCTTTTAGGTGCTTCGCGGAGTTCTTGGTCTTTCTCCCACCTCCCTCTGCCGGCGTCGACCGACCGACCGACTATTTTTTGGAAAGACGTGACCGGCGGCAGCTACTGATTGGCGCCCTCTAGCGGCGACCCGGCGTTTAAACACGTTTATACTCGCTGTTGCCACCTCGTGGTCATCATTGTATGTGACACATTCACTCTGTCGCCCACTAGCGGTGGGCTGGGTGTAGGAAAAAAAGTCAATTCACATGGGACACATTTTTGAGATACCGACAAAACAACAGAATGTACGTTTGTCATTTGTCATTGTAGCAGCACAGAGTGTAAATTATGCAGTAAATACATTTATAAAGTTGGAATGGCATTGAGAGACATTCCCTGCAATTTAAAAATACGTTTATATGAATCTTATGATCAACAGTCAGAATATTTAACAATAATTATTACACACATTTGTATTTCCATATCAATAAATAGACAAAATTCTGAAAGTAAAGATAACTTGAAGACGTTTCTTTTTCACACACGTCTTCTTGGGAATGTGGAAGTGGCTTGACATGTTGTGCAACTAATTGTGAAGACATACACTGGTCACAAAACATTTACAAACAAAACTGTCAAAAACAGAAGGCAAATGTGGTAGATCGTAATTCTGTGTGTAATAAGCCCAAACTAGTCCTTTTCATGTTTCTTGAGCTTGTTTTTGAGCTCTGCCATCATCATGGGGCTTGCCATGCTGTGGAAAATGGAAAAAAAGGTCTCAAGATTTTTTTAACACCAGCGTGAAGGTTTTGTGATGCAGCATGAAGCTAAATTATTTCCGTACCCAGGCTGTCGTGGTGGTGTCCACTTGGGTTTTGCTGATACTTGCTCTGGTTTGACAAAGGCCTGAGTCGTCATATCTGCTGCTGAACATCTCTGCAGGAGATATTTTACACATAATTTAAATATTGGCCGTAAAATTCTGAATTATAAAAGAAACATTCTTCATATATGTTCTGATCCTTGCACATTGGACTTTATTGTGAGTTTATTGACATGTAATAGTCACTTGTCTTTCATGGCATGTTTTGCTTGTTGTGATGAAAAATCAAGAAAAATGTCTATTGCCCTCTTGTGTTAGGTCGTGGGTTTGCATGTCAATTTAGGAGTGAAAATGAATTGACGTGTGTCTCGAAAACAAAGCAGCATGCAGTGTGTGGCATTTGTCTGTTAAAGTGTGTTGTTTTGTACCTGTACTGAGCTCTCAGATTCCTGTCCATCTCTTGTTCTTTTACCAAACTCTGTTTTTCTTAGCGTCTGAAAACCTGGTCCCAAACCTAGGAACAATTCAAGAAACAGTTAAGAGAAACATGTCCTACATTCTTAACAAATAGCCTTCACTTAATTTAAAACCTGGTAGTTTTATTCCAATGATCTCTTTATGTCCACTATGGGCATGCTTGACTAGGCCACATGACGGGGTCTTTGGTTCGAGGGGTTCGACCGAGGCTTTATTAAGGAGTCCTCTGGGATCTTTAGGTGGCCTAAGATGTGGATTCTTCACTGCAATTCGACTTTTCTGAACACTGAAGTTTAAAGCTGAGTCTTTAACAACCTAGGAATGAGCATGTTTTTGTGTGAATACTTGAAGACTTGTGGAGACTTGTGTCTGATTGTAAATTACCTGTAAGTCGAGCAGTGTTGCAACCAGGGGAGGCTTTTTTTCCTCCATCTTCATATCTGGAATGTCTTTAGTCACTTTGTCAAATGGTCTTTTCGTTCCGGATCTGCAGCCATCTGTTATATCATCAGGACTATTTCTGAGTGTCTTTTCTTGATCACGACTTCCATCAATTTCAGTTGTTTCACTCTCTGGTGATATGATCTGATGAAAAGGATGTTCATGCATCTGCTTGTTCACAGCTTCACACAATGCACTGTCCACCATTTCCCCAATTCTTCCCACAGTCTCGTCTGACAGCTTCCACTCTACCGCCACATGATCTTGTTCCTGGACAGAGGCTTCGGCTGGAGTACAGTCAGCAAGTTCTTGATGCTCAGCTTTAGCAAGATCCTCTGTTGACCCTTCATGACTCCTCCAGTTCATTTCTGCGTCTATCATTTCCTGCAGGATATGATTTGTTATGTCTTCCACATAGGTCAGAGCGGCTTTAGCCAAATCTGTTGGTGTGCCATGTTGCTCATCAATGGGTTTTTGGTTCTCCAATTCATGCTGCAGTTCTATAACTTCAGCTGAGGTCAAAGAGCTGGATGAGCCACTCTCCACATGTACATGTTCTGTCTCCACTTGAGGAGGTTCAGACACAGAGATAACAGACTCCTCCAGAGGTTCACTGACTACATTCACTGTTGCTTGAGGAGATCTACAATCAAATTGTGTGCCTGTTGGATTATCTTCTTTTAGGACAACTGACAGATAAGAACAACTGTCTGTGTGAAAAGCTTTTCCTTCCTTGTCTTCTGAGTGGATCACTGGCACCGCTTTATCACTCAACTCAGACAAAACTTTGAGAGAGTTTTTGTTTTCGTCTTTTTCTTGAAACGACAGGACTTCTGTTGCCTTTAAGGATCTTAATTGAGTTCCACTAACAATTCCAGCTACATCCTCGTCTGCTTCAAATACCACTCCAATCAAATGCAGTTCATCTGAAGGATTCACCTCAATTTCTTTTTCAGGCCACTGTTCCACTACACCATCATGATCATCTATTTTAGCCTGAATCTTTTGATGCCCAAAGTTTGTTTGAGATGGTTCAAAAATATGACTTGCAAGAATGTCTTTAGCTGTTGTGATCTCAGGAGTGAGTTCAACTCCTGCTTCTGGAGTGTTTTCTTGACCATGTTGTTCTGATGCATCAGCTAGTAAAGCAGAGTCAAATGTTTCTGGTCCTTTGCAGGATTTTGCCTTTTCTTCTGAACGCCAATCCATCTGGCCAGTTTCAGATTTGCTTGTGTCAGGTTCAGAATGTTCGATCTTTTCCTCTTCGAGATCATTTACACAGGGTTCAGAATTAAGGTCATCACACATAATGTCACACACTTCATCATCAGAATTCCACGCTTCTACAGGCTCTTGTTTATTTCCCTGTTTGATGCCTGAATATGTTATTTCAAGATTAAGTTCTTCTGATGACATATCTTCCTCCTTCATAAACGTATTTTGGTTAATGTCATCACCAGTTACGGTCCCGAGGCTCCACACAGCACAATGATGAGCTTGTCTGTTTCTTTGGTCAACATTAAGCTTGACATTATTGTGGTCCTCATCAGCATTGCCTTTGTTCCAATGTACTGAAGAATATTTGGTCGGTTCGTTTTGAAGATCTTTCTTTACATCGACTTCTTTATCAACCTCTTTAGCCTGCTGTTTGATGTCAGCATCTTCTGATATGAAATTCTGGCTTGCTTCATCTGTGACATCCGGTCTGAGATATCTGGCAACAGCACCTGAGAGATAACCCTGCGTGAACAAAACATTAGACGTATGAGATATAGCATTAGAAAGTTCCTTTATAAAATTTAGCATGAACGAAAAACGAAACTCAAACTTTATGGCAAATATAATGATTACAAAAATATTGGCAATATTGATGATAGTAAATTATCTTTACCCAAACTGTCCAAACAGTGCGACCGAAGCGGTTCCCAGACGTGTCCATTGTATCTGACGGATTATGAAAGAATCCTCAAAATTCGAAGTCCGCCCTTGACTTTATCATCTGCTCGATTTAGTTCTTGAATTTCGTATTCATTTTTCAGACAGAGCGTTGTGAAAAGTTTCAGACGCTTAAGCGTGAGCGGTTTGATTGAGGAAGACGCGCGAGTGAAGCGGCATGACGCGCAGGCGCGTGCAAAGACGCCCACAAAAGCCTGTGAGAAAAACAGCCACTGGACCTTCCGTGTTCTATCACATTGTTATCTTCACACGTTTCACAGCTCCTTAGACTACTTTTTAAAACACCTTTTGGATTCTGGGCGTGGTGCTTTTTTCCTCCACTTGCCGGCCTTAAACATAGTTTTCAGTAAAAGTTACTTTCTCGCTGGATGTTCCGTATGTTGTCCAAAAGACGCACGATTTAAGGAAACAGGCAGCAGACATTTTTAGAGGTACACATTCAAAAGTGAGGTGCAAGAAGCACGCGCTTCATAACATTTCTTCATGTAAAAATATGAAGAAATGGATGCAAAAAACACTTCACGTTTGCACGAGCTCAGCTGTGGTTGAGGTTTGACACTTCACTATTGCTGCATTGACCAAAATACGGTAGTCACAATGTTTTTCCTTGTGTATTCATACTTTACTGCTAAACAAAGACATTTATTTGTAATCTTTTGTGTAATACAATTAAAATGTACAAAGTAAATGCTATTCAAAATCATGTATTAGGGACTCATATTAGGTTTCATTTTCAACTGTCTCTGTAAGTAGGGGACTGCTCAGGACACTTCCTCTGTAGGTTCTGAAAAAAAAAAATATATAGAATAAGAAAAAAAACAAGGCTGTTGACAAATGTCCAAATACAGTATGTCAATTTTAAGCATGAACAATTAATCACCATTGAATATGTATTTTCTATCTCAATGTGGAAAGTGAGTGTTTTATACTTGGATTTTATTAGACTGAATATTTTTACCTGTCCAGGTAATGTAAGCTGGCAAGCTCAGTGCAGGATGGGTTATCTCCACCGTTACTTTCAGACACTCTGTCTTCTCTTTCCTTAAAGTAACTGTGTTTACAAGCGATGGATCAAACACCAAATCTTCATCTTGTTCCTCTTCTTTATACTCTTTTGATTTTGGACGGTTGGACGGATCTCCATCATTATCTACAGTAGATTGCTTTATTTCTGTAAAACCAACAATGGACATCAGATTTAATCTACTTTTATTGATTAGAAACACAAAATACCAACTGTATGCATGTCCTCTTCTGTGACTGTCACTTTGTTGTCTTCCTCTAGACTTTACTAGAGCACAAACACTCCGGACCTCAAGCTTTCCCTCACTGTTGATTCTTTCTTTATCTCTTGACAAAAGTTTGGAGATTGTTTTTCCTCCAGCTGCCCAAAACAGTTCTGGCTTTGGGTTCCCTCCACACAGCAAAAGCGAGAACATACCGACCCCATCACTGCTCCACTGCACCGTTAATGACGAAGGAATTGTTGGAGCTTCTGGGAAAGAAAGATATACACACATTTACTAATCCACAAAGACACAATTTTGCAACAATGGGTAGATTTGTTTTGACTAGCATTTTACCAATGTGAGCATTTTTCCAAATCTTCTCAACAGGCTTCAGGAGTGAGCAGTGTGTGACCCTACAGATAATCCCGCTCTCTCTTTGGTTCACATCCACATTCTTGAGAATTGCTTTTGCCCGAAATGTCCTCTGCAGTGTTTGCAAAGGTCCCCAGACCTCAGCTCCATGTTGGATTTCCCCCCCATTCTCCTCAATCTCGTTCTGTCTCAGGCGCAGCCATTTCACTGAGATATCCGGTGGGTAGAAGCCAGTAATGTCGCAAGCAAGAGTTAAAGGACACTCCACTGTTGATGGATGAGGAGAAGAGAAGATTTCTGAAACACTGGGGGTTTTAATGAACCCTATAAGGAAAAAAAAACATATTTTGAGCCTTAATACGCTTTACTTGCCTTTACATATTTTGCCAAATTTTTCATCAGATCCAATCCTATTAATATATGTATATATACAATCATATGTATATATGTCCAAAGATAATCAGTAGGGTTCTTCTAAAGCTTTAGCTCACCTCTGGTTTCTCGAGTTATGGGCTGCTTCAAGGCCATGTGATGAACAGACACCCACACTTTGGTTTCTCCTCTCTCCAGCTCTTCCTTTGGAAGCCTGCATTGGCTCATGGCTGAGAAAAAGCCTTCAGCATCTGGCTTTGGGGCGGCCTGAGCCTGAGGAAGGGACACGGGGCTGAGCTCTCCACCTTCACAAAACCAGCGGAAAGTGATGACGTCTGGATGAAAGTGGGAGGCCAGGGCTGTGAGCATGATAACACCTGAGGAAAGTATGTATATGTTACTTTAAAACCAAATTTTTACCATGATATATTACAATTATATACATGTTTTTAAATACCTCCTTCCTCATTTGGCTCAGAGAACTGGATTTCTGAAACTTCAGGAGGAGCTGAACAAAAAGACAGTCTCACTTAGTATTTCAAAATTCTCTATGTGTACGTCATGTAAATTATGTGGCGTGATAAATTTCTCAGAAAACTCTGTATTGTACATGTACTATAAAGCGAAAAATACATAAAGCCTCTGAATCAATACTGCATTATTTATGAGCTTAACAAAAGACTTAACAAGCCTGCTGACCTTGTATAGTAAACTTATCAGACACTCTTTCAGCCACAATCTTATCTTTTCCTTTATAAGAGACCTGGCATTTGAAAACAGCTCCTTTGTGAATGGGCAGATTGGGTATAAAAGTGACGGAGGAGAAGAGTTGTTTGTTTGGGCTGGAGGTGGAGCGAGGCGGAGGCTGTGTGTGGAGCTTGTAATATCCTGTCGCTATAGAAGGCAGCAGGGGACTTTTCTCTGACACGACAGACATAGCAGAGTTGCGAGGAGTGTAGGATGCTGTATATTTTTTATCTGCAGTGAGAGATAAAGTGATAATGCTGGTTAATCATTTGCATTGATGAGGTAATAACTCATACACATCTTGAGGGTTTCCTGAAATAGCATCTCAGCAATATGGCACTGAGCTCTATAGGAATGGGTTGAACTCCTTACCTTTGTAAGAGGTGTCGCTGATGGGAACATCGTTAAGAAACCATGTGGTCTGGACCCTTTCTGCCAACCTGCCTTCCACAGTGATGGTGACTCGACCTTTTTTACCCACGGTCACTCTAGGCGGCAGGACAATGGCCGATACGTTGAGAGTTTTTAACTTTTCTGCAGACACATATTAAGAAAAGAATGAAACAAAATGAGGCCAAAAAAGCAAACAAGTGAATAGATTGTAATTTTACAATAATAAAATGACCAGTTAAGTCTTAACTGACGCTTGTAAATTTCTTTTACTCACCGTCTCGTTTCTTCCAGGAAAATCCGAAGCAGAGCAAGAAAACAAGTGTAAGTGAAATGATCATCATTGCCACAGAAGCCTTTGCGGATTTATTCAGGCCCAGGCTATGTGCTGAAAAATAAAAATTAATTCATACATATAATATACGTCAGCGCCGCAGATGGCTGCCTCAGTGGTTGACACCAAGACAAATTCTTCATCAAAGTCATTCTCAAATTGCTAACAAACATTTTAGCAAGTTGGTGTTATATGTTGTTGTGAATGTGTCATTTCATGATTTTTAGATTAATAGTAATTTGCAAATGTACACACACACACACACACACACGCACCCTTTGTTTCCATTTCTTCACAATCAATTGAAATTTTTGATTAATATTTGATAACCTGAATTACTGTTTTATCATCATTGTAAGTGGCTTAGATGGGATTTTTTTTCTGATGCGAGTTGGAATGCATGCTGTAGTTATACTTTTCACTACATGTAAAAGTGTATGTGACAATAAATGTGATTTAATTTCAGTTGCATATATGTTGTACAGACCACGGGAGTCAGTAGTGGACAGGTCAATGGCTCCGTATGCAGGCTGATGAACGTGGGGCTGCTGGACCACACACTCCACCTCTCCCCCTCTGCTTCTCTCCTCCACGCTCAGTGTGTGGTACCCATGTGTTCTATACGTCCCGTCCTCCTGAACGCTCATGGGCCGCTCGGGAAGAGCCTTTCCATTCTGCATCCACACAACGGATGCGTTTTCAGGGTAGAATCCACTGATATCACAGAAGAGGGTAAGAGGAGATGAGTGTGATGAAGATGAGACAGCGGAAACAGTGACCTTAGGAAGTGCTAGAAAAAAGAAGATTAGAAAAAATGAAAAATTAGTGTATCTGCAAGGTCAAAGGTTAATGAGATGTATTTTTAATAACCAAAAAGTACTAATTTGGAATACTTTCATGTACACTACCGTTCAAAGATTTGGGGTCACCTACACAATTTTGTATGTTCCATGAAAAGTCACACTTGAGTTTACAAGAACAAGGGTAGACTGTCGAGTTTCACATGAAAGCTCTCTATTTCTGGCCATTTTGAGCGTTTGATTAACCCCATAAATGTGATGCTCCAGATTCTCAACCTGCTGAAAGGAAGGTCGGTTTTAGAGCTTCTTTAACCAGCTAAACTATTTCCAGCAGTGCTAACATTATCAATCAAGGGTTTTCCTATCATCCATTATTTTTCTGACACAATAAGCAAACACATTGAACCATTTAAAACACTCGAGTGACAGTTGCTGGAAACGAGCCTCTATACACGTAGATATATTATGACCCGAAATCAGACATTTACTCTAGAATAGTTATTTACCTCATAAGCAATGTATAGAGTGTATTTCTGATTAGGAAAGTGAGGTGATGGCAAATTATTTTCATTGACAAAACCAGTGTGTTTCTTTTAAAAGTAAGTGCATTTCTAAGTGATCCCAAACTTTTGAACAGTAGTGTAAACTAAATAATTATTTTGGAAAATTCCATGTAAAACAAAGAGATAAATACCTATAACGTGTGGCATGAACCTTTCTGTGATAGGCTTCACCAGGGCTTTATGTTGAACTTTACAGCCAAAGCTTGTGTTGCGGACAGAGATTTCAGGAATGAAGGTCAACCAGCTGACCGCATCATACAGGCCGTCCTCACTGTGGTTTACTTGTAGCTTTTGGGGCTCACGGAGTTTCTTTCCCCCTTTGGTCCATGTGAACATGATTTGCGGAGGACTGAAATTCTTTGCCCAACACTCAACGACACTCTTTCCTTTCAGAACATGAAGATCTGGTGTGCGGATCGAGACCAATGGAGGAACTGAAAGGTATGTAAAAAACATACATTTTTATAAAAGCAAATTGACATGGCATTAGCAATAATGGATGGAATGACAAGAAAAGATGTTTTCAGCTGTGTTCAGTTTGAAAAACATTACATTTGTATATGTACACATTTGTATGTGTCACATTGGTATATATTGTATAAAGTTAAATCACTTATGGTTCCATTTAGACTCACCTAAAATTGTTAGAGTCACATCTGTGATATATTCAGTTTCATTGTAGCTGATCAAACACTCATACACCCCCTGCTGGTGTGGAGTGATGTTGTACACAGTCAGTGGGAAATGGCCAATAGATGACGCCGAGGTGTCTAAAAAGTAGCCCGGTAGGGTTTGGTTCTTCGTGGCTATTACTGAACTACTAAAAAACCAGGATACGTTCAACAGGGAATTATCAACTGTAGGGTTCAGCACAATCGAACAGTTCAGGACAGTTGAGGAGCCCAATGACACAAAAATTTCAGCCGGAAAACCTGAGAAGAAAAAATCTATTTTACATGATGTTCACATATGTTAAATACAGCTATAGTTTTCAAATGTCAGATCAATCATTTGTAATTTATAAAATTTGATTTCATCCAGAGGTGCAAACAAAATAAGAATAGACTCTTTAACGCATACTAAATTTCAACAAATATAAAACTCAAAAAAATTGACTCTAGCGGTTAACATACAAACTCTTTGTCAAAAGACAAAACTGACAAATAGAACATTCTACAAAATAAAAACAATATATTGATATTACAAAGCATTGTTTACCATATTATTATTGTTATTAGTATTATTATTATTCATAGTTGTTACATTGATATTAATTCATTTCAACAGTCAACAGCTTCAACTCAAGTTCAATGAACTTATTTTTTTACTCAAAACAATGCAAAATGCTTCAGTGATAAGAAATCCTTACATTTATAAACTTCTATAAATAAACTTCTATTTATAAATAAATTCTGTCTCCAAGATCTGTCTAAATATTCTTTGATTTCAAAAACAATTTCATAATAGTTTTATATTGATTCCATTCATTTATTTATTCATAAAATTTCACTCATAATGTTTAGATAAATATATTGGTATCGTGTGCAGCAAAGTACAGCAAGTACGTACCTGTTTTTATTAGTCCCAGAAACCATAAATATAGCAGGACTTTAAACCACATGGTGATTCACTGGAGTTAGGACCTTATCATTACTTCATTTCTTTCTTTCAACGCTCCTTGCTCTTTACAATGCACATGGAGAATTACACTTATATAGAGAGGCTGGGGACAGTAGGCGGAGATCAAGCAGGCAAAATAAAAGATGCTAAGTGGGGAAAAAAGGAAGGAGGGGAAATAAAACCCTTCCCTATGAACATTAATTCATAAGAATAATTGATCACCAGGATGGAGGGAGTGAAAGGAGTGAATGAGAAAGTAAGAAAGAGAGCAAGATAAATGAGAGGTAAATGAGAAAAAATGGAAATAACAAAGTGAGGGAGTGAGAGTTACATTTATGATGAGACTAATGAAGAGAAATAGAATGATAGAGCGAGATAGAGAGAGAGCGAGAGAGAGAGAGAGAGAGAGAGAGAGAGAGAGAGAGAGAGAGAGAGAGAGAGAGAGAGAGAGAGAGAGAGAGAGAGAGATTCTAAGACATTTGGGGCAGTGGTCACTTAAAATTCATTTTGGCCTTTATCCAGAGTAGTGGACTAATTTACATTCATGCTGTATAGTGACCCAACTGAAAGTGGGATTTGCATTCTAAAGCTTTGGTTTAGATCACTGTATAATGACTGTACTTGAAGTAGTTTAGTTAAGGTGAAACATTAACTTAATGAAGAGATGTAGTAGTTTGAGTATTTTCACCAGAGAAGTTTGTGTATTACATGAATTCACACTCAGACAGAATGATCATTGATTCTGAAACACTGATACTGCATCTCAACTCCTGTAAGATATCTCCAAATGCTCAACCGAAGATTAGATGAATCTCAACTCTCAACAATAAATTTCATTGTTTTCATCTGTTGTACAGTTTGACAGTATTTTAAAATATTTGTTGGATTCTTTGATTCTTGCCATTCCAGTTAAAAATACATAATATTACATAGTATTTCTGAATCTTAATGTAAGACTGCTCTTAGAAAATTAGCTGAAAGCGAGAAAGAAAAATAAATAGAGACATTCAGACTTTGGAAACAGGATAAAGATTTACACTGAGAGTGAATGAAAGAGAGAAAGGCCGGGCCTCACAGACATGGATAAAGCCACCACTGTTGACCAATTTATAGCTTCACAACATAACACTTGTTACTTGCTAAATTCAATTACAGTATTTGTGTTGAAATACGCTTTTCCCAAAAGTCTTTTCTGACTTTTATGTAGTAAAATTCTTGCTAAAACAACTGTTAATTTACTTAATAATAGTTTTAGAATACATTTTATTTTTTGTAATATATTATTTTAAAAATAGAATTTGATTTATTAATAATTAAAATATCTTTTCACAAGAAGATTAATACATTGTATGTGCCATAACAACAAAATCTTAAATTTCCTTCCTCAATAGTTCTTGCTTGACAAAAGCCTTTACTTTGAATTCAAGACTTTTTCCTCATACGTTCTGATTTTCTAAATTACATTCCACTCATATTTCAAATTTGTAGGTTCACTTTAGGTGATTTTTCTACATTTTGTGTGTCAAATTAGAATTAGAAAAAACAATTATATAGATTTTGTCAATTTATATTTAAACTGATTTTCACAATTTAACAACCAGTGACAAGTAATGTTTATTATAGTAAAAAGTAATTTTGTTTTGAAAATGTTCAAAGTACATATTTAACCACAGGTTAACTTGGAAGTATATGAAAATTAAAGAGAATATAACTATTTTAGCCATTGTAGTGTGTCATTTGAACAGTATGGTTCCATCCTATAGTATGTAGGATGGTCAGTTTTTACGTCAAGGTGTCTGACAGGATACTTTGGAAATAAATGCAACCGAAGCAAAACAAGACAAACCAGTTTAAATGGGTTGGCTTTTAGGCAAGAATGATGGAGGAAGATGCCTTTCTCTTTGTGCAGTCATGGAGTTGACAGTCTTCGTGTTCAGCTGTACGGCCACTCTCTTGTGTATGAAAGGTAGGTCTGATTTACTCACATTATTCAAAACATATCATTATTTGATGATTTATAATAAATGAAACATGTTAGAGATAATGTTTTAAAGTTAATTTGAAGTTAAATAAAGTTCATTTTAGGTCTGTCTGTCTGTCTGTCTGTCTATCTAGAGAGTAGAGTAGAGCAAAGTATAATATATATATATATATATATATATATAAGTATAATATAATATACAGTATTGCGAAATATACTATTCTATTACGATGAAGTATGTAATGTATATATTTGTTTCCTAGCTGGCTCAAATGCACAGACACTAAATAGTAAGCCACGCAATACCACACCACTAGCCAGTGATAGTACAGTATCAGGCAGTTTGTTAGATGTTATGGCTTCTCTTTCTTCTCCAGGTTGTGGTGTGGCTCCACTGAACTCACGTATTGTGGGGGGCACTAATGCCACCGCGGGCAGCTGGCCCTGGCAAGTCAGTGTTCATTACAATGGAAAACACATCTGTGGAGGAACTCTCATCCACAACCAGTGGGTGGTAACAGCTGCTCACTGCATTCTCAGGTAACAACCAGGACCTCGAAGCGCAGTGCTATAATTGTTTTATTCAACCTAGTAAAAAATGCATTTTTCAGAATGCAAAAAGTTGCAAAATTCAGTTTTAAATCTAGTTACATGTGAAGAGTTGACTCAATACTAAAAGGTTTTTTATTATTATTATTATTATTTTTTTAAAGTTAACTTAATCTCACTTGCTGATTATGGTTCGTAGTTTTCAACGCTGTGTTTGTTATGTTTGTATAATGTTTTTCTTCTGTATCAATAATAAATTATTACATTTACAAATTAAACAATGAACAATGAACAAATTAAATTTGCCGTTCATTGAATAATTAAAATCATATGTGTGAAATACAGTATGTGAATGTCTGGTGCTCTTTCCTTTCCCATATCACCACAAACAACAAACAAATTCATGTGACAACAAACAAATTCATTATACAAGCGTTATGTCTGAACCTCAAAAATGATTTGATTCAAACTCAATCACAGAAGATGCACATGTTGATTCAACTAATACGTAGTTTTAAATTGTTCTAAATTATTTGTATTGTTTTTTTTTCATACATTTTCTTTTTGTAAATTATTCGTATCCGTATTCAAATCCTTTTCTTGATCTGATTGTTTACTTTGTCGTTTCAGCACAGTCCTCAGCAGATGGACACTTTTCCTAGGCATGGAAACTCAGATCACAACGGCTGCCAACCCAAATCCCAACGAAGTTCAAGTTGGAATACAGTCCATTACTGTCCATCCAAACTTCAACAACACACTTTTCAATAATGACATCTCCCTGATGAAACTGAGTCAGCCGGTTAACTTCACAAACTACATTCGTCCAATCTGCTTGGCCTCCAGTACCAGCATCTTTTACACGTCCACAGCCTGTTGGGCCTCAGGCTGGGGAAACATTGGCTCAAATGGTAGGGTTTCTTATAAAGAAATGTGAGCGTAAACTATGAAATGTGTGTCAATCTAAAATGTTAATCAGTTAACGCCATAAAGAAATATTATCTATTCACTATTCAGTTTGACTTTACTTTGACCAGGCAAGGCAATTCTATTATTTTATTATTTAGTGTATTATTCTAATGTTATACACTGTTCTGATGAATAATAAGTGATTTAAATTAGAATCATTTATGTGGAACCAGTGTGAGATTTAGAAGACATCTATTTGTGTTACAGTGGCCTTGCCGTCTCCCCAGATGCTTCAGGAAGTGGAAATCCCAGTTGTGGGTAACAGTCAGTGTTCGTGTGAATACAACATTTCTGGGTTAATCACATCACAGATGATTTGTGCAGGGACGGCTGGAAAAGGAACCTGTCAGGTTAGTAAAGCAAGAATTTAGAGAACAAAGGAGGAACTATAACATGTTGATGTTTTTGGATGGCTACAGGGAGACTCTGGAGGACCTTTGCAGTGCAAACAGGGGTCATTATGGGTCCAAGCTGGCATCACGAGTTTTGGGGTGCCCTGTGCCACAGGTGTTTACCCAGAAGTCTATGCTCGCGTCTCAGCGTTTCAAACATGGATTATGGCGAATGTCCAGGGAGCCAGCATTGGCTTTGTGACTTTCTCTACCAATGGCACAGATCCGGGCAGCAGCTTCAGATGCCCCTCCACTGCCCCTCTACCCACACACTGCTATAGTGTTGTTCTTTTGACAGCGCTTACCATCAGCTTCCCTCTACTCTTCACACTCATTTTTGAATGACAAGGATATTACTAACAGTAATGGTGCATGTTGCAAATTGTGGCTTTAAAAATAAAATGCTTTTTCAATGAATGTAAAATTACTTACACCATTTACAACTTTGCAAAATACGTGAACATTAAAACTTTGTCAAACGAAATCAAGAAGAAGGAAACTGAGAACCTAGTTTGGCTAGTTTAACCTGTTGGTGACAGCCCCCTGTTGGAAGACTGTGTAACTACGCCATACCAAACGTGACCAAACGGTTTCTTTCATTATCTGCCTTTAAGCATGAGGCTATGTGTATGATGCCATTTGAATGATTCTGAAGACAACATTTATTTTACTTTTTTTGAGTGTTAAAAAGAAATTCATCACAACTTGTTTACTTTTCATCAGTTAATTCACACAGCTCTCCATTAAAAAAAGAATATTTCTCATGGTCAGATGTGATGGAACTGAGCTGTACTTGTCCTTATGGTTACATAGCGGTGAGAAAACTGCTTTTACTGCTTCCCAACACCCATAGATAATGCTTATGAGACGTTGAGAATAAGAGACACGTTGGACCGAGTGATGCGTGTTGAGTTGTGTAGGTTGTTTTTTAATAGGCGTGATTGGCTACAAACAGGGATTCTCCTGCCGCGGCCCCTGTGTCTCCCTTTGGGACGTATTTCCCAATGGATGCTGCACTGTTGTTCTGCAGAAGAAGCAGAAATATTAGATGTTACATTTATGGCCTACCGTACCAGTGCTAGGATTAAGCTTGTACCAGTGCTCTCTTGATGAATTCTTCCTGGCAGGCCTTGCCGTTCTCCTTCTTGCCGCCCCAGGCTTTCAGCGCAGATGCCTGCAGGGCTCGGCCGTAGGAGAAGGTGAGTGCCCAGGGCTTCTGCAGGGGACACTGGTTAATGGTGCTCAGGTTGATGCTGGCCTCCTCCTCGCTCTGGCCACCGGACAGGAAGGTGATGCCTTTTGGAAATCGATTAATTTGGTGATTCAGTGTTACTCTTATAGCAGTCTTAATATGTGTTTGTTGTAATACCAACCAGGAACAGCTGGGGGAACGGTGCGACGCAGAGCAGTAACAGTTGCCATCGCGACTTCCTGAGGAGAGTATTTGTGTGAGCAAGAATGGCCGGCGGTCACCATGTTGGGTTTCAGCAGGGTTCCTTCCAGGTACACATGGTGGTCTGACAGAGCCTTGTACACTGCCGCCAGGACCTTCTCCGTCACATACTGGCATCTCTTGAGATCGTGGTCACCATCTGGCAGGATCTCAGGCTCCACAATAGGCACAATTCCATGCTGATGGACAGAGTGTAAATGTGTGAATGGAATGTTAAATATGTGATGTCAGTGTGCATCTCACCATTTGGCAGATGCTGGCATAGCGGGCGAGAACGTTGGCATTCTCAATAATGGCGAGATGTGAAGGAGTTGTCGGGGTGATCTTCAAGACACAACGCCATTTGGCAAAGTCAGCGCCATCTTTTTTATACTGAGCACAGCGTTCATACAATCCATCCAGGCCTAAAAGACAAAAAATGGCCATGACGTGATGTGAACACTTCACATCATTACATTCTAGACAAATAAATTAGCGCACCTTGTGTGGTCGTTTCCCCGTTGGTGCCAGCCAATGGTACAACACCCTTGTCCACCTTGATTCCCACCACCATTCCCCTCTCCTTAATCAGCTGAGAGAACAGCTTGCCGTCATCGGTCTTCTGATAGAGAGTTTCGTGGAAGAGGATGACGCCGCCGATGCAGGGCTTGACGCGGTCATCAGCCGTGAAGAGTAACTGGCGATACAGTCTTCTGTTCTCTTCTGTGTTCTCAGCATTGATGCTTTGGAAGCGCTTTGCCACACTACCTAAAAAAGATCATGGGAAATTGTTGGTGGGAAAAATCTGAAGTCGGAATTAAAATGTTACATTTTTAATAAATTAACAAGAAGCACAAGACAGGTATAGTGAGTTTGTCAATATAACCACTAGGGGCCATATCGAAATTGTGCTCTGCATTTAACAATCCAGTGAAGTGAAGACACACAAAGTGGGCAGCCTTAAGCCTTGACACCCGGGATCATGTGGGGTTCTGTGAAACCCACCAGACCGGGATTTGAACCAACAACTAAGTAGCAGGTTCAACTCTGGACCACAACTACCAATGTTTCATTCTTGATTACTTTTTATCAAACTATATTGTTTGTAATTGGTTGTAGGACTTATGCACTACACTAGACAAAAGACACGTTTTTCCCTTATAATGGCTGCTAATATTTGACAAAAAATGTAACATTTTATAGTTTATGTATGACTGTGAGTTCTGTCGGTCACATCTCTTTCTCCATCTGAGATTTCCTGTCCAACGGCCATGTGCATAAATGTTGCCTTACTAATGAAAATGTAACTAATTTATGTACTTTATATATGTGTTTAAGTTCATGACCTGTATGGGATACATATATACATTGTTTTTGTGCAATGTAAAACAACATATATATATATATATATATATATATATATACATAAATATATATAAATATATATATACACATACACTGTATATCCATTTTATAATTATTTAATGGATCTTAAAATGGTAAAAAAATGTTTGCATTAACTTGTACCTGTAGATTCATCAGCTGCCAGAATTCCCTTTCCGACAGCAACAATCCTCTGAGCGATATCACTCAGCTCTTTCTTCTGATCAGGGCCCAGGAACGGATACGCGTGGGGCATCTTGGCTAAACTATCAAATAAAAACACTGTGCTCATTTGTCTAATCAAACAATTTTTACATTTGGGTAATCCAACAAACAGACAGATAGATTGATAGACAGACAGACAACATGTGTCCACAACAACATGTGTTTAAGTTGTTTCTTGAGATGTTTAATGTTGACATGGGCTTGAAAAAAAAAAGAGAATGGAAAAATAAAACAGATAGACAGACAGAGTTTCTGAGGAATTGATGCTTCTGCTTTTCTATTTTACGTACCAGGAACAATAAAACACAATTTAAAAATAAATGCATACACCGAAACCTATGTTGTAGACTTTCAGTTAATTCCATACTCATTTGATCTTTTCTGCTTTATCTCTAAAGAGCCTCAAGTGGAATACTTTAGCCATTTTTGCTTCAGTCCTCTCATTATTGACCTTTATGTGAAGCATGTAGTACAAGCTTTTTTCTGGCTGTCCTCCATCCTCGTCTCTCAACCTTTGGCCTTTACGAAACAACTGCCAACAGTGTAGACTATAAATAAACATGGTGCCTCCGACTAGCAATATGTGGTTTCTTGTGCAAAAGAATTATTACATAATGGAAAATCCAAATGTTGAAATTGAAATACAAAATAACACTTATCATAAGCAAAATGCTTTTGGAACTACTGTAATTAATTGTTCTTTCAACCCTGCCAAAGAAAAACAAAGTAAAAGTAAAACAAAAGTAAAACAAAAAACAAAAGCAAGTGCATGTGTTAGTGAGTATAAATGTACAGTATGTGAGTATAAATGTACATAGAGCTAAAATAAAACATTTTATTTATACTTTATATATGTTACTCATCTTCATTATACAATTTTTTATGTTACTCATCTTCACTGCTCCATTCTTATGTTTGCTACATTGCATTGTTTAAATGATCATATTAAATTGAGTTTCACAAAACGCTGTTTTTATAACATGCCTTTATGAAGAAATATTGCATCAAAACAACAAATGCCAACATACTGATTGTAGCTACAAATGATTATTATCCAGTTCAACAAAAATACACATTCTTACCTCTGTAGCTGAAATGCAGAAGAAAAAGAAGGGACTCTGGCAACTGGGGAGGCAGAGAGAGAAGGAAGAAAGACCCAGACAACTGCCTCACCAAGTCCACTGTATTTATCCGCCTTTATGACCCCTCACATTCAGCTGTCCTTCTAAATTTAACTCAGGCTGATACTGGAGAAGGTTGCCAAGCTTCTCCTACATGAAAGAGAGAGATAGTGGGAGAGAGTGAGGATGAAAGAGGAAAAGAGAAATAAAGAATCTGAAGTGTGTGTGTGTGTGTGTGTGTGTGTGTGTGTGTGTGTGTGTGTGTGTGTGTGTGTGTATGTGTGTGTGTTTGAGAGAAGGTGAAATAAAGAGGTAAAAAAGAAGACAAAGTGAAAGGGAGAGAAGAAAGAAAGAAAAGTGAAAAGATAGGGGAATGATAGCTATAGAAATAGATAGCGAAAGAGAGAAAGAGATAGAACATTACAAAATAAAATCTCATCTCATCTCTCAAGCATATGTGACTGCTTGAGAAGGACTGAATCCTTTTATAAATTGTAGATATTGAAACACATTAAATAGGGTCTAGATGTAGTTTGGCAAACCACTCTAAGCTACTAATAAATAAATCTAAACCTCACTGAGTATTAACCGGGCATTATTATGGATGTCTTTTGATTTTTGATCACTGATTTTCTGGGATTTGGAGTTCAGTATCTCAAACGGGACACTAGAGAACACGCAGATACACACATTCTTGACCTTTCAATTCACTTTAAATGGAGGCAGGTTATAAGTGTCAAGGAAACACTTATTTCTGAACTGTCAGGTCAAATCTGCTAGAAACACTTATTTTAGTCATACTTAAAATAAAATACAGCTGCAATGGGAAAGAGTATCTAAACAAAAATAAATAGAAATAAAAATGTATGTATATCAAATAAAATATAAGTCATTCTCTTTACAATTTTTTTCAAATTGCTAAAACACAATTTTTCAAACTGTAAGTTTTATCAAAATACATAATAATTCACATAACCACATAGCCAAACAACAAAACTGTAAAGTAAAGCACTGCAGTCGAAAAGAAAGAAGAAAAAAAAAACACAGTAATACACACTTCATTCACGTTACAAGATTATCGCCTCGGCAACAACACCCTGTTGGTCACAATGAAAAGTACCCCCATCCTTGGTCTGCCTTGCCGTAATACTGAAATATACAGTACATCAGATACAAATTCACACTCACACCTCTAATAGAAGACCACCATGACAGAAAGGCTGCAAACCACAGGTGTTCCGTCGATTAGGGTTAGGTGGACCAGGCTGATTGTCACCGGTCAAAGGAGCCATCATATCACATTGGTCAAAATATATGGTTCTCTTGCAAATGTTTACCCAATCTGAAAATCAAGAAACTGGCTAACTTACTAACTTATCAAGCCGTTTCTTATTACCAAGATCATTAATCATGTTGCAGTGTTTTCAAGACATCCACATGCTTTCGGCAGAATCCATTTTGTCTTTCAGGTCAGTGTTTAGTAATGACGCCCATGTTCAAGTTCCACCACCTCAGCTTGAATATGGGGAGCCAGTCTATTAACTGGGCAAGTGGTGGACTGGGAAAGGTACAGAATTGTAAAATATTGTTTAATGTCTGATTTTTCGTGAGTGAGTGTCTGTTTCAGGGTGTATATGTGATACTGTGTGTCTTGTGTATATGTGATAATTGTGCTGTCACAATTCTGCTCACTAGCCCCGTGGTGGTGATGGGGTAAAGCTGCAAAATCATCGTTAGACCTCTGTCAACTCTCACTTTGCACAGTACCAGCAATAACTTTGGCTGAGTGATGAATTGGGCTGGGTGAGATCATTGTCATCTCTTAATCTGTGGTTTGGAAAGTCGGTCTATAGAGTTTTCTTCCTAAGAAAGACTTTTTAAGCCACCGCGGTTTAAAACTGCTCCAGTCAAGATCTCAGCTTTATTTATTATAAGAAATGTTAAGTGAAACCCTCTGTCTGTTGTTCATGTACGGTAACATTTTATTGTTAAGTGTCTATTAATTACTCATTGTTCCTCTTTGGTGTCCCTCCTACTTCTTTTTTTTTTTTTTTT